>CM046063.1:49160007-49322507 GCA_025215515.1 Schistosoma japonicum | reverse complement strand
AATTTTCTGGTAAAAGCTATCTGCGTGCTGATTGGACACAATTTTCTCTATTGATTTCTACGCCTTTCTGAACTTGTTGCAAGGGGTTTTTTTTGGCACTACCCAACAATTGGCCAGCTCATAATTCAGTATTCCATATTTGTTGAACTCACAGATGTATCAATCAATCAGTTAGTTAGTCATGAACAATGTAAGATCTGGCATGGATACGCATAAATCGAATATGTAACAACAACAAAAAACCTAAAATTTCGTATTCATTATTTTCACAATTCAAATGTATTTGGATTTTTCTGTTGATTTGTTATGAACTGAAACTAGTCAGCCACCGTTGTTATATGCTCATCTAGAGTTGATTTCCTAGATAAAGCTGTAGTGCACAAGTAGTACACAATACTTACGGATTACCTCGATATAGCGTGAAGATCCAAATACATATCCGTTGCATTAGTGTAGGCTGTCTGGACTCAGTAGCCTAGTGGTAAATGCTATAGTGTATGGTACTAAACAAACTGAGTTCAATGCCAAATTTGAACACTAACACTACAATGAAGTTACATTAAGCTGACGAGTCTTTAAAAAGATGAAATGTATAGCATAGATTCCACAATTCAATTCAAACAATTGATTGTTTCATTTATTTGTTTTATTTTATCAGGCATATCGTCCATGGTTATTCTGGTTGAATATATTCGATGGATTATGGCAAAGTTTAATAGTATTCTTTCTATCCTATTTTGCATATGCTGATGATACAATTGGTTTATGGGAATTTGGTTTATTTCAAACAAATGCAATAACTTTATGCACTTTACTACATTCATTATTAATCAGTAGAACATTGGTAATTGTATACTTTATTAAATGATTCATTATACTGTTAATTTGTATTGTGACTGGCAAGTGGAATCCAAGACGCGCGTTTCGTCCTATTTGAGACTTATCGTCTGGGTGTACCTGCATCCCAATGTTGATATTCACAGTGGGATTTGAACTCAGTGCTCTTCGTGTCAAACGCCACCGCGTTCACCACTAGGCTACTGTGTCTAGACAGTCACACTTGTTCAATGGGTACATATGTAATTCAGAATAGGTTTGTATCTTCCCGTTGATTTGTAATGGACTGAAACTGGTCAGAAAGTTGTAGAGATTGTTGAATGTGATAATATGATATCATAAATTGATCTAAGTTAGTTAGATAATCATTGATAACCAGGATACATTAGACATCTATTTCATCTTAGTACAAGACTTTTCAGTAGTGAATATTGACCATCAAATAAAGGATTAACCTCATGAACTTCTGGTTGAACAATAAAATCTTTACTACTAGACTATAGAGCCAGACAGCTCTCAATAGTTGATATTTCTAATACGGTCAGTTCAAAATGTCTTTCAAGTTAATTAAGAAATAAAGTTATTTTCCTACATCATTAATAACATAACATTTATGATTTGTGAGTTATTGTGTGTTGTTCATTCGATGAATAATCCATCTACTTCAACTAGTCTATAAATATGATCAACTGTGAATGCAAATAACTTATCTATAGAATATTTAATTGTGATATAATGAAATTAGACAAGGAGGATCCAATGCAGATGTAAGGGAAAGGATCGGCTAAGCAAGGGCAGCATTTCTACAGTTGAAAAATATATGGGACTCCAAACAACTGTCAATGAACCCCAAAGTTAGACTCCTCAATTCGAACGTCAAGACAGTTCTTCTTTATGGAGCTGAAACGTGGAGAACTATGGCATACATCCTCAGGAGGGTACAGGTATTTATTAATAATTGTCTACGTAGAATATTGAATGTCCGTTGGCAGGAAACCATCAGCAACAGCCTACTTTGGAAGAGAACAAATCAGCTTCCAGCTGAAGAGGAAATCAGGAAACGACGTTGGAAATCGATAGGACATACATTGCGTAAATCATCTGACTGCATCACGAGACAAGCAGTAACTTGGAATCCTGTTGCAAAACGGAAAAGAGGAAGGCCAAAGAACACCCTGCGTCGAGAGCTGGAATCAGACATAAAAAGATGAACAGTAACTGGAGAGAGCTGGAAAGGATTGCTGAGGACAGAGTTGAATGGAGAATACTAGTGGGCGGCCTATGCTCCTCCGAGAGGGGTAACAGGCGTAAGCAAGTAATGAAATTACGTGTGCTTTTGAAAACATTCTGAAAACTTAGGATGAATTTGTAAATTCCCATTGATTTGTTATAGACTAAAACTGGTCAGTCTCTATTGCTATATGTGCTGACCAGCTTCAGTCTATAAAAAATCAATAGGAATATACAAATTCATTTTAATACCAACGCACTCAGTTGCACAAGTGTGAGAGTCTGAACTCAGTAGTCTAGTGGTGAACATGGTGGCGTTTGGCATGAAACGGACTGAGTTGAATTTCACTGTGAACACCAACATTTGGATGCAGGTACATCCATCAGACGAGTTCCATAAAGGACGAAACGCGCGTCCTAAATTCAATTTGCCAGTTAAAATCAAACTTAACTATTATTTGTGTACTATCGCTATATCAAGGCAATCCGGTCAGGAAGCACATATGGCAACAGATGCTGACTAGTTTCAGTCCATTACAAATCAACGGGAAGATACAAGCTAATTCTAATTATATTGAATCATGATTGTCTAAATTCTTTTTCAAGTGAACTTGCATTAGTCTAACGTTACTTGACAATATCATATACAAATTAATTAAACATATTCTGAGAGTCTTACCAAACGATAAGGGTTTACTGTAGACTTGTTTGTAATCAACTATAACAGCCCGACAGCTTTGTTTACATTTCACATTGTCAAGTCATTAAAACATAATAACAATTCATTTGAACTAGAATTTAAACACTCTTGACTCAATACACTTCAGTAGCTTAGCAACGTACCGTATTGTCTAAGTTACTATAGATTATCACAAAATTATTACAAATGCATTACTACTAAATTCAATGATGGACATGTTTAATGTAATTCAGTCAAATATTCATGATGGCAAACACTTAACTTAATGTCTAACAGTGAGACATCTATTGAATATCATGTCTTAATTTACAACACTTCCTCATCAAAGTAATACAATGTCAGGTGAACGACACACTTGATTGTCATGTCAACACTCCATATTTACAAACTATTTGTTGAATAGCTTAATAACATCCTGGATAACCACAGTCAAGCCTAGAGGGTCGTAGGTTCGTTCCCCGATGGGGTCGTGCGTGATTCCACTTGCCAGTCACAATTCAACTTAAATAATACTTTTGATTAATAGCTATGTCGAGGCAATTCACTGAGGATGCGGATATGGCAACAGAGACTCATCGGTTTCAGTCCTTAACAAATCAATGGAAAGATACAAGTTCATTCTAATTACCTTCATTTCAACATATATTAAGGCTGTTAAATTCACTAATTATGAGTTTGTTGAGTTGTACGAAGTTGTCAGTGATCTGTCATTACTGTTTGTCACATCAATCATAATGGCTTAATTACGTCAATCTCTTAATAGTTGCATCAAGTTATTCATGTTTATATGCAAACAATAAATGTGAAGAGTGTTGTTACTATGCGAGATACTACTTAATTTAGCAGGCAGTCATGTATCTTCCACTTGTTGTTTGTGATACCATGCATACTTGTTCAATAAATTCAGTCTCTTCACCATTTTTTGTGGTTAGCTTGTGGTGTTATGACAGTAATAGATGTAAACAGTCCTGTTACTATACTATTAAATACTACTGATTACCAAATTATTTTAGTTTACGTTTCTTGTTATGAATATTGAAATAATGAAAAAATTGTCATTTGTATAATGATACTACTTATTATTCATGTTTTAATTGTTTCTATTTTAGGTTGTATTCCATGCAGTGAGCTTTTTAGTTAGTTATGTTCTAGCATATTTAATGTTTACAATGATATATCATGCAGTGGCTGTTACAGCTGTTCCACCTGAATGTCCTTATCGAATCATATTTCATACAATGAATAATGCTAAATTTTGGTTATTAACATTGATTACTATAATATTGGCATTGTTACCAAGGTGATGTATATAGTATTGTTAATATTTCATTTAGTATAGTTTGTGTAATATGCTTTATTCGGGTTTTTATATGGGATCCAAGTGTTGATTAAGATCAATTGCTGGAGACACTAGTTGATATTAGCTCAAAATAGATCAATGTCGACTTAAGTATATTTGTTTCAGTTAGATTGTGACTGGTAAGCTGAATTCAGGATGTATGTTTCGTTCTATTCGGAGCTCGTCAGTTGGATGTACTTGCATCCTAGTGTTGATGCTCATACCGGGATTCGAGCTCAGTTAGTTTCGTGTCAAACACCTTCACATTCACCACTAGCTATTCTCCCTGTATAGAAACAATCTTATCAGGATGCACGTATGTCAATAGAGATTGATCAATTTCAGTTCGTGACAAATCAACAAGGAGATTCAATTGCATTCTAATTAAACATATTTGTTCTATATCTCCTTTTGGATCCTACGTTTCATTATTGGTTCATCCCTCATTAATGAACTCTATTGTGTAATTGAAATAATCTTAAAGTTACCGAAGGAGAACAAACCAATATGACTTGGACTATGACTATGACCTTATAAAATTGAATACTAGTGACTAGACTCTTCCTTAAATGTATCAATAGAAAGAAAAGAAAAACACCGCCAAACGAAAGGGTTAGGTTCAAGTCACTGACTGAGTAAAATGTGTGGCTTTTAAATATCATACACTGGAAATGCAAAATACAATACAGGGTGAATGGAGAGGGGGAAGCGGAGAGTTATGTACAGAGTTAGAAACAAGAAGAAAAAATATATATGACAGTCGTCAATGGATTTGTGAACAGTTTACAATTAGACCAATACAAACACCATAGTTAGTGAATATTTAATTATATGTAACTTAATCGTAAAAGTTTCAATACCATAAAGAATAGATTCAATAACATGTGATTTCCGTTTTACTGATCTCCTCCCTCCCCCCGATGATCAAATCCCAAATCATCAGACTGATTCATTAACCTTCTTTATTTTGAAGTAAACTATGATGATAATGTCCAATGACAACAATATAGGTTTGGTGATATCTTCTTCAAAGAGTGCATGCAACATTAAGAAGATGCTTATAACTGTATGCATCTATAATGCTATTTTTTAATGAATGACTATTTTCTAAGAAATTAAGACAACTTGGTGACTAGCCGGGAACCACTGGTAGTAAAGAAACTCAATGAATTTGTTGAACTTCGCGTCAAGCTTCCTAGAACTGTTTTCCTGAGTTGCCTTTATTCACGTGAAGTACTTATTTTTCTGATCTCAATTGGGTAACATCAAAAAACATCGATGAAGTATTAGTCTGTTGGTTTGTTTTCGTATAGGACTTCTCAGTAATGCAGCTGAATACAGGTGAATTTGTAAAAGTACATAGGTGTCAAGAATTTAAACAGTCTATCCTTATTTACTGTTGACATTATCGGATGGTTATAGAATATCAATTAAATGTTTCACATAGTCTTTTTCAGTCATCGTGTTAACATTTAGCAAATTTTAGGTGCTCTTGCGAAGCCGATTACATCAGATGCCCAATTTATCAATTCCGTCATCGTATTGCTGAATATCATTCGGCCTGGATGACGAAAGGACAATTAAGAATAGTTAAAGACTTGATTCTAGAGTATTTCGTAGATACTAGGCAATGTGCTGATTTAGATACAGATTACAAAATTTGTTTCCTCCACATAACTGAACCTATTGGTATTCATATACACAATCTTGACTTTTATGTTCACAAGAAATTTGTGTAAACCACTACATTGGCCATATCCTTACATTTTACACCTCATCGTGGTTTGTGTCCGCAAACTTATAATTCTTATGTCTGAGTTGGATTTTGGTAGGTTAGCGTAATCTAAAATGTGTGTTTCGTCCTATTTAGGACTCGTCAGCTGGATGTACCTACATCTCAGTGTTGATGTCTCACATCGAAAGTTGGACTCAGTTCGTTTCATGCCAAACGACACTGTGTTTACCACTAGGCTAACAAACTATACATATAAAATATAGCTATATTGAAGTGATTCGCTCAACATGTACCAGATACTTCAATTTTCATATGTTTCAGTCTTACGTGATTAGTCTTGTTAATTATCTTGCTATGATAAAAACAAATACTTTAACAATTTCTGTTTCTTTAATTGTTTCATATCTTCTACATAAATACGTACTTAAATTATTCGAAATTGTTGTCATTGTTATTATGTAATACACTAAGAGAGGTTGGATATCATTTCTTTATTGTAATCCATATATACATACGTTGCTGCTACCTTGACGTGGTGGTCGGGCTTGCCTATCATGATGAACCAATCGAGCTATACTGGCTGGAACAATAGTTCCTCAAGGTCCTACCATGCCAGGCAGGTCAGTTGAAGAGCGGTAAGACTAAAAGCAGCAGATTCAAGGTCTGAGGGCGAAGTCGTACTGCCGACTGTACAGAGGTGTGACGGCAGTAAGGTGTTTCCCTCGGACAACCAGCATAACAGCGATGCTGCCTTTCCACAAGGAGGGGTGGGGTTAGAAAAGGTTGACCCTAAAAATGCACACCTCGCCTTATCCTACGGATTTCCGTCTCCAGCGATAAGGTCTTCAACAAGTACGGAGCTAACACTAAAACTACTCACCAAAAGGTCGTGTGTGACCGGCCTCAAGCAGCTGTCCCTTGGGCACTGCGGTCACGCTCTAATCCAATTTCCTTTTTAGGTACCTGCAGAAGAACCCTTCCACGGGAAGTGATAACTGCCCTCATACCTCTGACAGCACTCAAGACCACCGTATTCAAAATCATTTACTCTCTTCAATCCCTATCATTGCTCCTACCTTGACTATCAACTCTGAACTTCCTCTTCTAACTTTCTCTTCAAGTGTCACCACGTCCGACGATTCTAGCACTCGAAGTAATGTCCCAGGTCTACTGAAACCCCGCTCCAAACTACACATTGGAGCTTTCAACATACGCACCCTATGTCAAATCGGTCAGCAAACCTCCTTAGCTAAAACCCTGGAATCTCGTATGATTGATGTGTGCTGTGTCTCCGAAACACGCATACAAGATCCTAGCGTGGTCATTCACTTGACCTCACCTTGCCAAAACGGCGAGGCGACAAGATACACTCTCCGTTTATCTGGCGATTCGACAGCCAGCTCTCGTGGACTGGCGGGTGTGGGCATAGCGCTAAGCATGAGAGCAGAACAAGCACTATTAGAATGGATCCCTGTTAATAGTCGCCTATGTGCTGTTCGACTAAACGGCTCTGTAAGGACTTGGAGGAATAGGGACACTCGTCGTTGTCTTTTCGTCGTTTCCGCCTACGCTCCCAATGACTGCAGCCCAGACGAACTGAAGGATGAATTTTACAGAAACCTTTGTGAACTTCTTCAAAAAGCCAAGCACTCAGACATAGTAGTCGTCGCAGGTGACTTTAATGCCCAAGTAGGTAGTTTAGACCAAACAGAAAGACATTTAGGCGGGTATTTTAGTGTTCCAGCTCAGAGAACAGATAATGGTGACCGTCTGCTGCAACTTTGCTCAGACAATCGTTTATTCTTAGCGAATACTAATTTTAGGCATAAGGAGAGACATCGCCTAACGTGGCGACCCCCTTCACCAAGACAACGATGGACTCAAATAGACCATATTGCCATCAGTCATCGTTGGAGAGGCTCGATAGAAGATTGCCGCTCGTTCTGGAGTACATGTTTAGACTCTGATCATGCTTTAGTACGAGCACGCATTTACTTGCACCTCACTGGACGTAGAAAGGCCACATTAGGAAAACCCATTAGAATTGATCTGAGTGACGAGAAGGTCAAAAGTAAATTTCAAGAACAGTTAGGGTCACAATTAGGAAACTCTGGAAACCAGGCTGATCCTGATGTTGCCTGGAATGATATAAAAACAGCTGTAGAAACAGCAGCGTCATCTACTAGTAATTTGAACAGAAGGAGCACGAAAAACCAGTGGATTTCTGCGACATCTATGGCACTGATGAGCTCTCGCCAACTAATCCCGTCAGGCTCTGAACACGATGAAGAGCGAAAACAAATCAAGTCTAAATTAAGTAGAAGTTTACGAAACGATCGTGAGCAGTGGTGGGCAACGAAAGCAAAAGAGATGGAAAAGGCAGCGGCTTTAGGCAACACTAGGCAGCTTTATAGACTAATCAGGGAAACCAGAATTAAGAAGTCAAGGATAAGTGAAACTATCTCCGAGAAAGATGATACTGTAATCTGCTCTCAACCCAGACGTTTAGAACGATGGGCCGAACACTTCAAGGAACAGTTTAGCTGGCCTTCAGCTACTCTACAATTACCCAGCATTTCCACTCAAGCTAAATGGAACATTGAAGTAGGTCCCCCGACACTAGCTGAAGTTCAAAAAGCTATATCTAACCTGAAACGAGGAAGAGCAGCTGGTCCAGATGGGCTAACCCCAGAGGTTTTCAAAGATGGTGGTCCAGTCTTGGCGATTAGGTTGACTAGTATTTTAGCTAAAGTCTGGGAACTAGATAAAATTCCATCCGACTGGTCTAAATCACTAATAGTCCCAATATATAAGAAAGGACCAAAATCATCTTGTGATAACCATAGAGGGATTAGTTTGACTAATATAGCATCTAAAATACTAGCCACAATAATTATCGGACGTTTAACAAAGACTCATGAACTACAAACACGAGAAAACCAGGCTGGCTTCAGACCTGGTCGTGGTTGCATCGACCACATATTCACCATTCGTCAGGTTTTAGAACACAGGCACGCCTACCGGCATCCTACAATGGTGGTTTTCCTCGACTTAAAGGCAGCATTCGATTCAGTTGACCGTGAGGTTCTGTGGCAGTGTCTGTCATTAAAAGGTGTACCTCAGAAGTACATAAACCTTGTGAAGGCTCTTTACTCGAACACTACCAGCCGAGTCAGAGCTTATGGCGAACTGTCATCTGACTTTGCGACCTCAAGTGGTGTCCGTCAAGGCTGCCCACTATCTCCGTTTTTGTTTAATTTTATCATAGACGTGCTACTGGAAGTAACGCTTTCTTCGGCTGAATTTTCTGGGATTGATCTCCTTCCAGGAGGTACACTCATCGACTTAGAATACGCAGACGACATAGTCCTGTTTGGTGAAGACACTGATAAGATGCAGAGTCTTCTGGTCGCACTGAGCAACAATGCCAGGATGTTTGGGATGCGTTTCTCCCCCTCTAAGTGTAAATTGTTACTTCAGGACTGGCCTGCGTCAACCCCTGAACTAAGGATAGGGAGTGAAGAAGTTGAATGCGTTGATAACTTCACTTATCTTGGAAGTCTGATCAGCCCTAATGGGTTGGTGTCTGACGAAATTTCTGCACGAATTCGAAAGGCTCGTTTGGCTTTTGCCAACTTACGTCATGTATGGCGTAGGCGTGATATTCGTCTATCAACTAAAGGACGAGTATATTGCACAGCAGTTCGTCCTGTTCTACTTTACGGCTGTGAAACATGGCCATTAAGGGTAGAAGACACTCGTAGGTTACTAGCGTTTGATCACAGATGTCTTAGAAATATATCTCGTACCTGCTGGGATCTCCGGGTAACTAATAATGAGGTTATACGAAGGGTATTAGGGAATGATGGTAAATCTGTTGATGAGGTTATGAAACTTCATCGACTGAGATGGTTGGGGCATGTGTTACGTATGTCCGAACACCGGTTACCACGTCGCTCAATGATGACTAGTATTGGGGTGGGTTGGAAAAGGGTTAGGGGCGGCCAAACCAAAACGTGGCATCAGTTGTTGAAGTCACTAACTTCTGGTCTGAGCCACATTGGTAGATGTCGACTACTTTGTTGGGGTCCGCGTGACTGCCGTACCCAGTGGTTGGAAACTCTTGGTGACATGGCTCAGAATCGATCACAATGGCGTAGGTGTATACATTCTTTGTCTTCACGTACACCTTGAGACTAAAACTACTCTACCTTTCTTTCTACAAACTAATTTTTTTTTCTACATATTATATCCTTATATGCAATCTTCCTTTTATATATTACTACCATTAAAGTAACTGATTCTATGAATTCGGTGATCATCTTGCTATGCTGTTGAGGTGTGGCAACTTGGACCGATGCACTTATGTGCCTGGTCCTACGTTGTATCTGTCTGTCTGTATTAGTATAGCGGCCTGATGAAAATCTGTCTATCTATCCTACATCTATCTGTCTATCTATTTATCTGTCCGTTTGTCTGTCTATCGATCTATATGTCAATCCATCTATATATCTCTCCGTCTATCTACCTGTCTGTCTATTTATCATATATCTGTCTATCTGTTGATCGTTCTATATGTCTATCTATCGATCTATATGTCTATCCATCCATATATCTCTCTGTTTATTTACCTGTCTGTCTATCTATTATGTATCTTTCTATCTGTCTACTTATATGTCCGTCTATCTATCTGTCTGTATGTCTATCCATGTATATATCTATCTGTCTGTCTAGTAATACATATATCTGTCTATCTATCTACCCATCTATGTATGTATATAATAGCATGTTGTTAATGAAATATTGTAATTTCTATTATAGATTTCTAATGATTACAATAAAGAATACATTCTATCCAAATTTGGATACAATTGCAAATCTTTTAACAAAATATTATGGTACTGGTCAACATTTACCATTAGAATCTTATCTATTACGAATGCCATATTCATTTCTAATAAGAAATAATATTACTATTTTACCAACAATGAATCAATTAACATCTTATACATCTGATGTTAATTTAAACAAATCATTCAATGAATCAACTATTGATAAATCTATTGTTCATAATCATCAATTACATAATCATGCATCAATTCATTCAAATAATCAATCTAATTTAATTACAATAACTGATACATCATTTCATTTAATATCACATTTAGCTCAAATATTGAATCTTAGTAATCAAATAATTCATGGTGTACAACCATCTATTAATACATCTAATCAATATACTGATAATATTTCTCATGATACCATGGCAACTAATGATTATTATCAACAAATTAATATTACACCTAGAATGATTACAGATTATACAAATCAATATCAACAACATCATTATCATACATTTAGTGGAAATGTATTATGTAATCGTAAACTATTAACACAACGTAGATATTCTACTACTCATGTTGATTATGATGATGATGATGATGATGATGAGAATAATAAGAATGAACAGCATTATCGTAATAATGTATTATGGTCAACAATGAATACAAATAACAGAATACTAGATAGTTCAATTAGTACAGAGATTTCAAGTAAGAAATCAAAAGATAGTAATATATTGTCATCAATTGATTACAATTAGAATACTTCATACACTTTGTTCCCTTTATTATTTTCATGAGAGCAAGAACAAATATTTGTGCAGAATAAGATGACAATTCATTTTATTTCGTCAATAAAACACACCTGACTACATTGCCAAGATGAAGACTATCTTAAGTGACCAGGCAAGATTCAAAGCTGATAAGTTAAACAAAGACTTGACGGATTCCACAGAGAAACGAATTACCAATCTACTGAGAGAAATTCTAAAGAAGAAACTAATTGATAACAAGACGTATAATAATTTGAAACCCAAAGGATCTCGATTGCTGTACATGTATGGTCTACCAAAAGTGCATAAACAAAACACTCCACTTAGGCCTATAATGTCAATGATAAATTCACCTCACCATAAAGTAGCTCGATGGTTAGCAGAGAAGCTGGAGCCTATCCGTCAATAAAAATGCAGCTGATGAGAAACCAACGAAATAAAATGAATTCATCTTATTCTGCACAAATATTTGTTCTTGCTCTCATGAAAATTAGAATACTATTGGAAACTTAGAAAGAATTTAACAATTGCATAGTTTTCGTTTGAAACATTTCAATAATGAGCTCACTATAAGAATCTAAAATGCTTGAATACGATTGTAAATATGATTAAGGGTTAATATACAACTAGGAAGTGGAAGGTTGTTTAAGAGTAGTTCGTAGATTTCTTGTTATTTCACACTCATCAATAAGATTTACTTACAATCTATGAAAGAACTTATACTTGTTGATCATTCAGTTCCACATTCTGTATCCTTCATCACTAAGCTATTCGATTCGTGATTGATTTCCTCTAGGACTATGATTCATATATTGGTTTATCATTGTGTAGTAACGAGTTTAATGTTTGTCAAGTCCAGTCAATCATTAACAAACGTATAGATTACATTTAATACAAGTTAAGCGGAGTACACAATCATCACATTACTCACTAATGATTGATCAATCATTGTATATATTTCAGTCATACATGGGAGAGGGGGGTAGTTGCAACCTGAATAGCTCAATGGTAATGGTCACAGACTGTAAAACTGGGTGACCTGGAATTGAATCAGATAGAGAGTATAAATTCTTTAAAAGATTGGTAATAGGTTTAGCTGAAGAGTATCAGGGTATTTTACCTACTTACTTACACCTGTTACCCCTCTCAGAGGAGTATAGGCCGCTTACCAGTATTCTCCATTCAATTCTGTCCTCAGCAATCCTTTCCAGCTGTCTCCAGTTACTGTTCATCCTTTTTATGTCTGCTTCCAGCTCTCGACGCAGGGTGTTCTTTGGCCTTTCTCTTTTCCGTTTTCCAACAGGGTTCCAAGTTAGTGCTTGTCTCATGATGAATTCAGATGATTTCCCCAATGTATGTTCTATCCATATCCAACGTCGTTTCCTGATTTCCTCTTCAGCTGGAAGTTGGTTTGTTCTCTTCCATAGTAGGCTGTTGCTGATGGTTCCCAGCCAACGGACATTCAATATTTTGCGTAGACAGTTGTTGATAAATACCTGTACTCTCCTGAGGATGTTTGCAGTAGTTCTCCGCCAGCAGCTCTTCTACGGTTGTTGCCTGTCCCAAGCCCGGGTAAAGAAGGAGGGTTTGGCATAAGGCTAGCACCCCTATCCCGTAAAACACAAGCTTGCTAAAAGAAAACGCTAACCAGATTTTATCTACTACTACCAAATAATCTTCCATCTGTGTTTAGTGTCAGTGACGTCGAGCCTCGTAGACTAATAGCCATATTACAACTAGATCGATAGGACTCGTTCAGCAATATAGAGAGCTTGAGAGATATCAAATTAGTCACTAGATGCTCATCAACCATAAATAACCGAGAAGTTCAAGACTACTAGAAATAAACAGCTGTTCATTACATTCTAGTTTTTAGAGGTGTTTATCGATAATCAATTCATACAAATGCTAATCCTATTTTATATGGTATTATATTAAACTTCTTTATGAAGTCATTAGCGATTGAGCCAATCCATATTAATAGGTGCAGACTACCTGATTAACGTCCGCATGATGATCTTAACTAATGCTTAGAGACTCTGTGTGACATAGCTCAAAATCATTTGCAATGGTGCATGTGCATCCATTTCTTGTCTTCTTCATAATTTCTTTTTGCTGAATTATATTTTCTTAAATTTTATCTTCGACCACTATTTCTTACCATTAATACTACCTTTGTTGCTACTTCCACTACTCTGAGATTTGGTCCGACACTTTAATCTATCTGCTAATTAAGGCATGGCAACTTGAACTGATGTACGCATGTACCAAGTCCTACAATGTAACTGACTGACTGATGGGATCCAACTGAACAACATTCAGAATGTCACTCAGATATTTCAAGCTAACAGAATATGTTAAATGTACTGCCTGATATTCGTTAAACAATTTTATT
The DNA here is from genome assembly GCA_025215515.1 of Schistosoma japonicum. Taxonomy (NCBI): domain Eukaryota; kingdom Metazoa; phylum Platyhelminthes; class Trematoda; order Strigeidida; family Schistosomatidae; genus Schistosoma; species Schistosoma japonicum. Next base: position 49,308,657 of record CM046063.1, on the reverse strand, counting down.
ACATTACTGAAGACAGCTTTTGCATCCATGGCACACTCATTCAGTAGTTTACTCACATATTTTATCCACCCTTCCCTATAAAAATGGTTCGTTTTCACCTTCCTGAAGTTTTATTGAAACCAATGTACTGTTAATCTCATGGCGTACTACTTTGAAATTAATGGATGGATGTTATCTAAGCGTGGTGTTATGTAACATCCAGTACAACAATACATATTTTAATAACTTACTGTCATTCTTATATCTTATTCTGAATCACTAATATACTACTCATTTCGTCTACCAATACAAAGTCTTTTAGACGTTTTGACTACTTCTAGGCTAACATAAATTTTACAAAATATGCATACCATAGTTCGTATGATTGTTTTCTGAGAGTCACTAGTTTATTGTTAAGTGATCTATGTACACAAACAATAGCACTGTAAATATGTTCTAAACGGCATGATAGAGAAGACCTGCAACTCAGGAGAATGGTTTTAGTTATACTGCTTTCTTTGAGCTGAATGGTTAATTTACGGAGCTTTCATTGTCATCCGGAACAACTTCATCCATGTGAACTTCTATAAACCTTAAAGTTGATTGATTGTTGTTTACATTTACGCCAATGAAGTCATCCAGAATAAGCTCTACAATCAAATCATGCAACTAAGAGAGCGTAGTATAATAGGTACAAGATTGAGTATGTTCTGCCTCTATTACACAGTGCACTTGATAACTAATTCTTTAGACTACTAAGCCTCATATTGCATTGATCGGTAGAATTCAACTGCCGCATGAAGCAATTAAACAAAATCACATAATTCGAATGTGTTTGAATCTTTACATTGGTTTGATATAGACTGAAGTTGATCAGTTTCTGTCGCAATATGTGTATCCTAAGTGAATCACCTCGATACTGCTGAAGCTTACAATTTGGCTAGCAAATAAAATTCAGAACGCATGTTTTGTCTCATTTAGGACTTGTCAGCCAAATGTACCGGTATTTCAACATTGATGTTTACATCAAGATGAAAATACATTCAACTGACGAGTCCCAATTTATGTCCTGGATTTTACTTACCAGCCTTAATTCAAATTAAACCAAATGATATTGGTCATTATTAATCATTTGATCATTTAATATATCAATCACTATATCATTATCATAAGTGATAATTTTACATGTTATTCTTTCATTTTCATAGCTAATGATTATCATAATAAATCATTGAAACATCGACAACAACGAACACAACAACAACGAACACAACAACAACAACAACAATATTCTACATATCCTTCAGCGAGAACATCATCTAAGCATCGATCATCATTACATCATGATAGACATTCATCATTTAAATTAGATCCATCATCTTATCATTCTAATTGAAGATATTAATAAATTGTAAAAATCAATTACTTATTCAATAGTCAATTCTTTGTTGTTCTGTCTACCTTTTTTTTGATATTTCATGTAACAGATTTAAGATTTATACCATTTTTTTATTGTTTAATTAAACTAATAATCTCAATCAGATTAAATGTACTTTACTTTATTTTCTTTTGTAATCTATCTATGGAATATCTACTTTATGTAAATAGATCTTTCATATTAATGCTTGATGTTGATTGATGTATTATTGAATTGAACATATTAACATACCAATTCGCCCATTGCACAAACGTGACTGTCTGGACTCAGTAGTCTAGTGGTGTACGCGGTGGCGTATGACACGAACTGGACTGAGTTCGAATCCCACTGTGAACATCAACATTGGGATGCAGGTACATCCAGCCGATGAGTCCCAAATAGGACGAAACGCGCGTCCTGGATTCCACTTGCCAGTCACAATACAAATTAAATATCAATTTGATATTATTATGAATTGATCTAAGTTAATTAACTATTGAAAAACTAGGTATTATACATTTAAGTTGGATTGTGACTGGCAAGTGGAATCCAGGACGAGCGTTTTGTCCTATTTGGGACTCATCGGTTGGATGTACCTGCATCCCAATGTTGATGTTCACACTGGGATTCGAACTGAGTCCGCTCAATCCGCTCAGGCATGCACATATGGCAACAGAGGTTGACCAGTTTCAGTCCATTACAAATCAACGGGAAGATACAAGCCTATTCTGAATTAGGTATTATACAATTGTGTTGTTCTTTTGTAAGACATTTCAGTAATGCACATATCTATGACGTCATTAGGTAATTGTGCCTAAGATATTCAGATTTCATAGTGGATGTTTAACATTCAAACTACGGAACAGGTATTTGATGATTGATAATCTTAATTTAGTTAACTTATCTATTGCTTTCAGTGAGTAATTGCCAAAAGTCACTGACCAAGTTATCTGATTAGAACTCCAGGAATTACCTCTAGAAGTTAGTTACTAGTGTGCTCATATTGATTGTAATTAGATGTTGTGGAGATACAAAGAATACATTGGAACATTTCTGAATCCTAGTTGAGATTTCTCTAAATACTAACCAATCAAGACAAATGAAACATCTGAGATAAAGGAGGTGGGGAATACACTCAACTACTTTACTCCCTATAACCAATCTAGATGATAATGCGGACCAATCCTGAAGTAGCATTTTGCATTTAGAGGTATAACAATGCATTCCAAATGCTATTCTATTGTTACTCAAGGTGTTTATGAGACTAGATATTACTATCGTCTTCGACGAATAAAGTACGTATTCTAAATTGATAAATAGGCTGCCTAGTAGGAGCTTATTACCTGTAATTTTAGATCAAGATTGTTCAACTTCTAGTAGGACACCTAATACAAAATTAATTAAAGAGGAGGGTAAAGAGTAGTCCTAACGAATACCATATGAAGTAGACAACTCTGATAACAGTTCGTCATAAGCGCTGACTCAGTCAGTAGTGTTCAGGAAAATTGTATTCATCAGGTTTATGTACTTTTGAGGTACTCTTTTTAGTGAAAAACGATGACACAGCACCTGTCAATCTGCGGAGCCGAAAGCTACTTTTAAGTTTCGGAATGTCATCATTGATGGATGTTGGTAAGTATTCCCATGTTCTAGAAGTCACGTAGCATGATTATTTCATCAATGCACCTTCGCCAACATCCGAAATAAACCTGGGTTTCTCGAGTTTGTAATTCCCTAGTGCCACATAAAATTCGCATGATTGCAGACACTAATATCACAGACACTATGTAAATCATAATGATTTCCCTGTTGTTGTAACAAGAGGATTTTTTGTCCTTTCTTGCAAACTGAAACGACCAACGATTGAGACTAGTCAGATTGAAATTTATGCCTTGGAAGAAATTGTAACTGGGTATTGTGATCACCTAGACAGTTGTTTCGTCTTAGTATGGAACTCTTTAGCAGTGCGCATCCACAACTCCGCAAGGAGTCGAACCACAATCCTCAGGCTCTGTGGTGATCGATTTAGCGTTAGACCACTAAACCGATCATCAGTTGATATTCTTAATATAGTCAATTCTTGTTACGTTTACGTAACCTTATTCATTGATATTGATGGGTAACTGCCTTACAGCCGACATGGTTGAACTTCACTGGTTAAAGATTTGAAGCGATTCGATAATTTAAGTAGCATATAATTTGTAACTGATGAGAATGTAATCAGATATATTACTGATAAATGTTGTCGTTCTTGCTTTATTCAAACTTTTTGAAAGGGACAAATAGTATGAAATATAAATTGTTTGCTTAGTAAGAACTTCGTATTTGATACATTTACCACTAATATTTCTACCCTGTGATGTCAAATAGAGTTTCTTGTACGAATTCTTTACTTATGCTAATATGGATTGCTCATGTAGGACTTACACAACGCTAACTTCGATGTTTCATATGAATGATCCTACGTAGATAATCTTATTGGGATTTCACAAATGGTTGTTTTGTTGACTTGTCTACCTTGTAGGCCCTTTTACTTCTGGTCCCAAAATAGCTTCTCTCAGTTTTTAACAGAATATATGTGAACAACAGTAAACCTCTCATCCTATACTCATGTAGTGAATTTGAAACTTAATTCTGCCAACTTCGAGATTTGATTATCAGATTGTTCTTGTTTTATTCTTTATTCTGATTGATTACTACATAAAAGCCCATATGATGCGCCGACTAGTTGTTGGCTCACTTTCCTCTTTCAGATTCTCGTACCTTAATCCCCATCTCTCTCGACACCATAAATTATCATCAATCTAACTTACCTAATCTATACAGAATTCACTAAGGCATTTCTTCTTATCATAGTGGTATGAGTTAAGACAACAAACCAACAAAATACTTCAATAGTAATGAATGAACAATATGAAGTGTCACTATGGTAAAAATAAAAGGTCTCCAACTTTTAAGCCAAATTACGTCTTATTCGTCTGGACTATCATTTACCAAGTAAGAATTAAAATTTGCTTCATCCATTTACCGGGTATGTAACAAGACTTTCATCACAAGGTGAATAAGAGCGTTTTACACAATCACACCTTCAATTCCAGTTGCTTATTCTTTATAACAGGTGGTTGGATACAAAACATGAATTCAGTGTCTGAGATTATTTATAAGATCAAATCTCATCTACCAGGTATCCCCATTCATCTCCATTATATTGTAGAGGCATTAGCAATACCCGATAAGAAGCCAGATTTAGGTGTACAGAAACATCTCGTCAAATCACTTTCGTTACCATGGCTCTTTTATAATCTCCCTTTGTTATTTATTTTAATCATATCTTTAATTTACGTATTATCCTGCAGTGCAATATCTACATTTGAACATAACCTATTAGAACGTACTCACTTCATCCAGTAGATTATTATTACTATGTATATCGCCTAGAATATTCGTTTATAATGACCTTTATTGTTGTACTTGTGAGAAAAAAATGACAGTCTCTTACCTAACACATTTCTCTTGACCTCACAGTCACCTATCCATTTTCAGTCTGTTTAACGACTTAATTGTCGTCAGTTACAACGTGGAACTTGGTACGTGCGTAAACGAATTCAAGATGCCACAGCACTAGTTACGATCATTACGCGGACCCCAACCAAGTGATGTGCACCTACTAACATGGCTTAACTCTAATGTCAATGACTTCATGGACTGGTGACATGTTTCACCTTGGCAGCTCATAGCTATTTTCCAGCCTACTCCTACACTAGAAAGCATATGCGTAACACACGTCTTAAACACCCCACCTGAAGATTCAGCACTTTATCAATCGATCGGTTTACCATATTTACCTAGTACTCTATGTCTGATCCACGTATTACTTACTCGGTGGTTCCATAAAAGACGAGTAATGCTTCGAAGGCATCTATGATTGAATACTAGGAGTCTAAGAATATCCTCTATCCTTAATGGCTATGTTTCACATCTATAAAGTAGAACTGACCGGACTGCTTCGCAGTAAACGCATCCTTTAGTCGGTAGGCGAATGTCTCACCTACGCTACAAGTGATCCAGATAAGCAAAAGCCAACTGAGCCTTCTGTATACGAGTCGAAGTTTCGTCAGATACCAGACTGAGAGGATTGATGAGACTTCCAAGATAAGTAAAGCAGTCATTACATTCAACTTCTTCGCTTTCTATCACTAATCTCAGCGCCGATGTAAGCCGATCCTGAAGTAGCAACATGCATTTGGATGAGAAAAATTCTATTCCAAACATGCACAGATTGATACTTAAGTCAATCAAAAAACGCTGCATTTTGTCAACATCTTCACACAATATAACAATGTCGTACTCCTTCTTTATTATTACCATTATTCACTTTATAATTCCTACATCTAATATGTATTTACAATGATGGCCCGGTGACGGACGAAATCTCAGCACGAATACAGGAAGCTCGATTGGCTTTTACCAAGTTGCGTCACTTATGGCGCAGGCGAGATATCCGCTTGCTAACCAAAGGACGAGTGTACCGTGCAGCAGTTAGCTCTGTCCTACTATACGGGAGCGAAACATGGCCATTGAAAGTAGAGGACATTCGTAGGTTACTGGTCTTCGATCATAGGTGTCTCTGAAGCATTGCTCGAGTATCGTGGGACAACCAAGTGAGCAATGCTGTCGTTAGGAAACGGGTTCTAGGAAAGGATAGCAAATCAATAGATGAGGTATTAAAACTTCATCAGTTGAGGTGGTTGGGACATGTGTTACGCATGTCTAACTACCGACTGCCTCGACGAGCTGTTTTGCGGTGTAGAAATAGATTGAAAGAAAGCTAGAGGCGGCCAAACCAACAAATGGCAGAAGTCGATGAAGTCACTGACAAGTGGACTGAGTCATGTTGGTAGATGTAGGCTGCGTGGTTGGGGTCCGCGAGACGAGTCACCAATGGTTAGAGACCTTGAACGACATGGCTCAGAATCGTTTGCAATGGCGCAGGTGCATCCACTCTTTGTGTTCTCTCAAAATCTAACCTTCCGAATTCTCTATCTTTCTCCTTTCAAATTTATCTCACTGAATTATACTTTTCGAATCATATCTTCGCTTCTTAATTTTCTGTATTACTGCTAATACTTCTACTATCGTTATAACTCTTGGATTTGAACTGACAGTTGCGTCTCTGTGCTGATGTGGTATAGCAACCTGAACTGATGTACGTATGTACGAAGTTCTGCGTTGTATCTGTCTGTCTGTTTTTCTATAACAAAATCCATAAATCCATTTATCACATTCATGCAAATGATAATGATTGTACAACTAATGAAAATGAATTACTTCATTGAATTATTTGTTTCATTCAACAATAACAAAATAATGTTAAACTCTTTAAGATGTTATCATTGATTTATTAACACAATATGAACACAACATAACAATTAGATAATGAAACCTGTTGAATATTGAGTACATATAATAAACTAATGAAGCATTAAATATTCTTTATCTCATGAAAAACTAACAACTATCAATTCATTCAATGTGGATTTTCTTCTTTCTTTTTTTTTTTTATTTCATAAAAGAAAAAAAGAAAACAGTAGAAGGTTCGAAAACAAAAACAAAAAAAAAACGTTAACATTAGAAAACTACAATTATACAAACAAAATTGTCAATAAAAAAAACAAAAACAAAAAGGTTAACCACAATAGAATTATACACAGTAATTTATTACAGATATTCTGATATTGAATCTATTTTATTGATAATATCAGTTTTCTTTAAGTGTATATCATCATTGAATGATTGATATTGAACTTTTGTTAATTTGCTTGTAAGTAATTTTTCAGCTAATTGAATACTTTCATGAATAAGATCACGATATTGTTGATCTAAATTATTGATATCATTTAGCTAAAAGTAAATAAATAAATAAACAAGATCACTTTAATTATTACTTAAAACTATGTGAAAATAACTGTGATTAATTAACACAGACAGACAGACAGACACAACACAGAACTTCGTACGTACGTACAGCAGTTCAGGTCGCCATACCACATCAGCACAGAGACGCAACTGTCAGTTCAAATCCAAGAGTGATAACGATAATAGAAGTATTAGCAGTAATACAGAAGATTAGGAAGCGAAGATATGATTCGAAAAGTATAATTCAGTAAGATAAATTTGAAAGGAGAAAGATAGAGAATTCAGAAGGTTAGATTTTGAGAGAACACAAAGAGTGGATGCACCTGCGCCATTGCAAACGATTCTGAGCCATGTCGTTCAAGGTCTCTAACCATTGGTGACTTTCGTCTCGCGGACCCCAACCACGCAGCCTACATCTACCAACATGACTTAGTTCACTTGTCAGTGACTTCATCGATTTCTGCCATGTTTTGGTTTGGCTGCCTCTAGCTTTCTTCCAACCTATTCCTACGCCGCAAAACATAGCTCGTCGAGGCAGACGGTAGTTAGACATGCGTAACACATGTCCCAACCACCTCAACTGATGAAGTTTCAATACTCCATCTATTGATTTGCTCTCCTTTCCTAGAACCCGTTCCCTAACGACAGCATTGCTCACTCGGTTGTCCCACGATACTCGAGCAATGCTTCGGAGACACCTATGATCGAAGACCAGTAACCTACGAATGTCCTCTACTCTTAACGGCCATGTTTCGCTACCGTATAGTAGGACAGAGCGAACTGCTGCACGTGAAGCGGTCTACACGCTCGACTACTTCACTCCCTATCACTAGTTCAGGTGCCGATGCAACCCAATCCTGAAGCAACATTTTGCATTTCGAGGGGTAAACCGCATCCCGAACATGCTTGCATTGTTGCTCAGGGTAGTCAGAGGACTCTGCATTTTGTCAGCGTCTTCACCAAATAGGACTATGTCATCAGCATACTCTAAGTCAGTAAGCGAGGCTCCTAATAGTAAGTCAACTCCTGAAAAGTCAGACGAAGACATGGTTATATCTAGGAGCATGTCTATGACAAAATTAAACAAGAATGGGGAAAGTGGACATCCCTGACGGACACCACTTGAAGTGAGGAATTCCGATGACAGTTCGCCATAAGCTCTCACTCGACCTGTAGTTTTAGAGTAGAGAGCTTGTACAAGGTTAATGTACTTCTTTGGTACACCTTTCAATGACAGACACTACCACAGAACCTCACGATCAACAGAGTCGAATGCCGCCTTTAGGTCCAGGAAGACAACTATTGTTGGACGCCTAAATGTGTGTCTGTGTTCCAGGACCTGTTGCAGTGTGAAGAACTTATATAAATCTTTGTAATTTTGATGATATAAACCACGAGATAAAATGAATTCATTTTTATTCTACAAATCTTATTCTACTTGCATAATCTAGATTTACAAAGGGATCAGGTTGTATAAAATTTTTTGAAAGAGCAAATATGATGATTTGATATTAAGGAAAATGAATTACTCACTTATCTACCCTATTATAGCAAGAGATGTTTACAATGCACATCATTCAAGTGAATTTAGTTTACATTCTATCACCTTTCTACTCTGTTTTGTTTTCATCCTGCATTTACACATACCACTTTATTTCACTGAGCAGTAAGTGCCTGTCTAAATTCCTAACCTGTTTAATCTTGGAAGGTTGATTATGATAGCTATCACAGACTGCGAAACCTAATACAAGTTTACTGAAGCTGCGTGTGTAATCTAAACTCGATTTCCTAAATGTTCATGCATCGGTCCACATCGGACAATATATGATAGGTTGTTTTTAGAATTTAAGAATCGATATGTTTTGCATATTTGTGACTTGTATTTAGGACTCTACTGCTGTACTGGGAAATCGCTTCCCAACTGTAGCTTAGAACAGTGTATTATGTGCCCACCGGCCTCAGGTTTAGACGGCTGCCACTATAAGCTCGAGAGCTCAAGCAGAACTAATCGATGGGATCCCACTAGCAGTCGTTTGTGTTCTATTAGATTAGAAGGCTATATCAAATGAAGACAAACTGGTGTGGGAAACTACAATCTCCGAACACAATCAAAGGTGAGGTTTACCACCAGTTAAATGATTCCGATAGGATACGTTTGACAAATATCGTAATGCTAGTCGGAGGTTAGGAAGAGCAGGTTTGGGGTCAATCTACGGAGGAGTCGCCTGGTCAACACTTACCTCCGGGAGAGCTATCGAAGATACGCTGAACAGTGTCCTCAGTCTGCAACTCAAGCTTGAACTCAGTCCGATCACATTGTAGTCGACCAGCCAGTGTAGATGTATACACATTTTCGATTAGTTTTAGAGTACTTAACCGAACTTTAGCAATGCCCTGGTATGTGTCAATTATATCTTGCATTTCGTTGGTCAACAAACCTGAAGTTAGGAAACGTGCTTCTGGACACAATGGAGATAATTCAATCAATCTCGCCATCTTGAAACATCGGTTTTAGTGGCTTGGTGATGCTTTACGAAGTGTCCAGGTGCCTTTCATATTGTGTTATTTGTGAGGTGTATATAGCTGTTTGTTGACAGTTCATCACGACTCCTTGGTTGGAGACCTAGTCATGGTCTAACTCAGACTGGGGATAATGTCAGATATTGCTCCGGATAAAAGCCAGAAGTAATTCTGAGCTTTTGTTTCACGTTATTTACAAAATGAAGAACAAACAGAGTGAAGCCCTTCGTGATTATACTTTTCATTTAAATGTATCTTACACTCGCGTCAAACATTACCTATAATATAAAGATTTCTTTCCTTCTTTCATTTACTAACAATAATATTACTTGATTGTGTTGTAAATACAACCTTGGTACCCACTTGTATCAAGATTTTGTATTTAAAGGAAATGAAATAAATAACCAAATAAGTATTTGGTAAGTCAATGCTTTACGGACGAAGTCATTGGTTTTCTATTGTTAGGTAGGCAAGAAAATATATTGAAACGATAAATTGAAGCAAACGTCCAGCAGAGGGTCATTACACTGAGCATAACATAAACTGAAAGACTTCAGACGCTGAATGATATGAATTCTGCAGACAACTTCTAATCTTAGTTTTGATACGCATATACTACAACAATAATATAATATATAATATGACCAACTTTAAACAAAGATATAAGGTGTCAAAGTAAAAAATATCAAAAACTTCAAATGAGGATTTGACAACTAGCTTACTTTGTCAACACCATCCGGGTAAAGATCTCCCATTTTAGTTTGAATCGACACCAACTGTTGATTTAGACTTTTATTATCCGCTTCCAATTTACGACGATCATTTGCGAATTGTGTACTGTCTTTGGATCCTTTATATTTGGTTAAGGCATCTTCATAAGATTGATAGAAAAAAGAACGACGTCTTAGCAGGGCTTGTGCTTCATCCACTAATGTTTGAGCTCGAAGACGCAACTCACTTTTTTCATCCTATGGCATTAAATTATAAACAAACTTGCATTATGATCACTTCTAAGCGTAAAAAGTATAAAATTTTAATTAGAAACAGAAAACTTTCATAAATTTTCAAATGTTCTAGGGTAAGAAAATATGTACACACTGAAGCAAGCTTTACTATTCCCATACGAAAACATCTAAAGAGATTGAGTCTTGATAAATTAAGAACTGATACTAGAAAAGTAAAGACGTCAATCACTAAGTTCACATATTACAGTTTTGGAAAGTGAAAGATTTGCGAATGCTTAAAATATTCTTGATGAGCTCAATAAGAATAAACAAATTACCATGTACTTTCCAAAAATAAATAAAATAACTTTAGTTACAACATGATTTGCAATCATATATCCCTGTCAAAGCGATGACAGTATGTATATTCAAATTGATGGCTACAAGTAATAATGATAATAAGAGGATAGTGATATACTTAACTTTCCAAAAGTCAGTAGGTATGAAGAGTATGGAAATTGCATAATTGCTTTACTGAGTTATAGCTTTACGACCAGTCAATATCAACAGTGGAATGTATTGAGTTAGCGTGTATTTACTTTAGACATCGAGCTGTATAGGTTTGGAAAACCCTCAAAAGACTTGGACGACAGGGAACTTTTCACTGGCTTAGTTCGATCGTTTCTATCAGATGCTTGTAGTTGGATTTAGATAGGGACTTGGTATGACGTACTTCATTTGAGAAGGCATTTTCATTGGATCATATTTTTACGAAATTAACAGCCCCAAACTTACATTATTGCAGGTTTCTATTTCTGTCCAAATTACCGAGTAAATAACAATTAGAATGTAACAATGATGAAAACAAAAGCAAAGCCAATTACCTTATAGATTGAGAAGTCTAGACGTACATAAATTATCATAGCACCAAATATGCATAAAAACGCTGCGACTAACATCAGAGGTTCTCGGAGAATCATAAGAAGATTGAAGTGATACTTTACCTAAAAATTAAATACATATATATTCCTAGGAGATCGAAACTTTCGGATAAAAAAATTAAATTACAAAGTGATATCTCAATATGCTCCTAGAATAGGTCAATTATAAAAACAAAGGTTAGACAGGTCAATTCTTGACCTTGCATACGTACATTTGTCGGAGTGATTCGTGAATAGTGGCTGTCACACGTTTCAATCGATTGGCCACCGCAGTAGCACTTGGCTAAACTTAGTAGTCCCAACCAGTAAGGAAGATACAAACCAACAGCCAATGACTTGATGGACTATTATTTCAGTGTGACTACTCCTACCCCTTTCCTAACTTGTTCCTACGCCATCTAGCAGTATCGAAATAGCCCGTGGTTGGGAATATGCAATATGTTTTAACCACCTTATGTTACAGACTTATTACTTCGTCAAACTAACTTTGCACAGCACCCCAAGTCTAACCTCAGCATTATTTGCTTAATGCTTTTAAAGTACATTACTAAGTACCATTACTCTACGGAGCCCTTATATATTTAAAGAGCAAACTGCTGTGAAGTATACTCGCTTTGGTTAGCAGACGGAAATCTCACTTACACCCCAAGTGACGCAAGTTGTCAAGACCTAGACGAGTTTCTCTGGATCTGTGTCAAATTTAGTCAAACACAACCAAGGCTGGAGAGGTTGTTGACATGAGCATTTCTCATTTACAGAAGAAACGCATTACCTGTAATGTTTACCAAAAAGCTAAATGACATTCTGTCAATCTCACTATTAGATGGGACTGCGTCATTTGCGTACTCCGACAACGGGATCTGGTGACAGACAACCTCCCCTCCTCCAGAAAATTTAACTGTTGGCAAAGTGACTGCGTACGTGGAACGAAAACACGTTGTCTTTTCTTAACAAAACTGAGGCTTCTCTGGCTGATGGCTGTAGATCATATGTGATTGTTATTCGAGTGAATGAACTACCGAAAATATTTAATTGGATAGATCATTGTTACCCACATGTCTGCAACACAGAGAGAATTAGCAAATCGGCGTGGAAACTATGCCCAAACACCCAGAGTTTATGAGTTCGGCTTAGTCGAGTTCAGAACTTTGAACTTTTGGAACAACAATAAATCTGTAAGCGTCAATACAATTATTTGGTGAATTGTTAGTTTAAGCGCTGACGTCTGCCCGTTGGTACAAAAAATCACTTGTGAGAAAAGGAATTAACTGTAAATAACCTTGCAGCAACTGTTAACGATTTCTGTATAATATGTACAGCTGCCAGACTAAATGACACTCAGTAGCGATAAGTTATAATCCTAGCTAAATAGTGCATTTGCATAACCAAATCACTTAGGTCTACTAAACCAAATTACTTGCTTTACATTTAAATCAAGTCCTTATATGATAAAACTTTGTGAAACTGCCAAATCATGTAGCAATCAATACCTTAACATGTCTATTCATGCTACTGTCGGTCAAAAATATACTGATAAACCACAAAAGTTCTTACCTTGAAATCTTGCATGTGCTCATCGATAAGATTGCCAGCTTTGCATACGATTACGGTTCGGCCTGATGTGTCTAAGTACGTCTTCATATTTTCAAGGTGCTGTTCATAAACAGGAAAAGGAGGCTCGAACTGAATGTCAGACACAACCTCAGGGAGAACAATTTTCAGTGTTAAGTTGCGGATAAACTGATTTTTGTAAATATGGTCAACAAACCTCATTACAAGAGCGAAATTGGAACCTGGTAACGGAAAGTCATAGTTAGGAGTAGACATTGAAATTGGTCATTTTTACAGTCAATCATCAGACACACTGATAAATAAAGATGAAGAAACAAATAGTGGGTTGTGCTCACTCTCACAAAGAACTCTGGCAATCACTTGAAGGTACCAGTCAGTCCCAAAATACTTTGTCACTAAGACGTTAAATGTTAAAGATACCCAAAAAGTCCGATGCTTAGTTCTAGATGTTGTTAAAACAATAACGAATCAGCAAACCAATACCAGTGTAGATTTCGACTTGAGAGACATACATTATCATCAATTTGCAATCCATCCTTTAAAAATCAATGCCGCGAGATAAAAACATGAAAACTATGCGCCATGAATAGGAGCGAAAACAGAGTTGACGTTATAATTACCGACGGCTAGTTATACTAATATTCATTGATTAAATAAGTGTGTTGTATCCAGTAAATAAAACCAAACATTGGTTAAAAATGTATTTAAGGATCATAACAGAACCAAAGACTTGAAATAAATGAAATAGACTAGACTGACCATTAAGAGAATAGAAGTCGTCCCTCCCGAGTTTGATCAGGTATTCTTGGAGTGAAGTGCTAGCAGTTTATCCACACAACTGTACATGACTGACACATGAACTAAGCATAACACTGCCAAGTAACTCTAATCCTACAATTTATAGACTTCTAGAACTGACTGCATCTCTGAATAAGATAAACTGAGTAATAAGGCCAATGAAAATGTTTACTCTGAGAATAAGCTTACTTAGATTGACAACTCATACGTAACAATAGGCAACACTTATAAGTATTGAATGTAATGGACAATTAAGCGCCACAATATACTGATGAAGCTAAAACTTGTACATGTAAATAGTAAACTTACCACTACGATAAAGGAACTCATAGGCAGGGATGTTGTATCCTAATGTGTAGCGCGTTTTCCACCCACCCATCAGTGGGAAGCGCGGAACAAGTGTCACCTCTATGGAATCTAGGAGATTCCTGACTGTGCTTGTGCTTATATTTCCAATTTCATCACGATAGTAAATATCTTTTGCAGAAGCTGGTAGGGCTGTTTTGAGAGAGTTAGCTGCAACTGGTTGTCCGATACCGTAATCAAAATCTAAACGAGAAAACGGACCGCGTAATTTCGCACCCGTATTCACGATTTCGAGCGTTTCCTCGACAGCGATATTCCCCCAGTGTGAGACTTCAATGAGACGAGTCATTTCGGTAACTGTTACGAAAGGAGCGTAATACTCGAAATGCAGGACGAGTGGTTCCTAACGATTTATTAAAATGATGGAATACTTACCACTGAGAAGGCTGGACGACTTTCATAAGGACCGTAGACTATATTATTATCATTTATAACGGGTGGGATCGACGTTGCAGAGTAAGTTAAAAGTTGACCCTTTGGTAAACGGATATGAGTTAGCTGAGTGTCAGTCGAATAAGGGGAGTAGAAGTATGCGTTTTCCCTAAACTTCACGAACTGTTTGTCAGCTTGATAAATTTCAGAAGGCCTTGGTTCCAATAGCTCAGTTAATGCTATGTCTACAAAAACATGAGCTTGTTGTGTCGAAGGATTTCCAAGAACCAAAGAGTACGTATAAGGTTTCCCCGTTAACTTTACAGGAACTTTCCGTGGTGACTTACTGTCTCCCATCTGAAGCATTAAATTGTGAGAAATGTCTTTATTACCGACGCACTAATGAAAGCCAGATGTTTCCAATTTCTTTCTTCAATGACAAACTGGTATTCAGCTGGTGTTTCACTGAGTAGGATATCATGATGTATCTTCACAACGCCCCCTTTAAAACGAATTGTACGAGTCACGTTGGCGTTCTTCACGCCAAGAGAAGGCGCCACAAGTAAGAACAACACCAAAACCAACATTCGTGACTTTACACGTTAGCGGCCAACAAGGTAGCGTCTGAGGTGGATGCGTATAAACATAAGTTCAAAACCCAATACCATTCGTGACAAAACTGTATTAACCAGATGATTTCTTAGTTCTTGCATCATGTTAATTTTGTCTGCTACCTAGGTACTGTCGTCATACAGCGAAGGTTGTCTTTCTTCTCGACTACACTAGCTCAACTGAAATCATTTGAAGAGAATACTGCTTTATTATCATTTGTACACATATACATGAACTCTTTTCAGTTTCATTTGCGGTTATAGACGTTCGGTGATCCCACCTTTATCAAATGATTATTTGATGTTGGTCCTCCTTCATAAAACAAAAGATAAAACGATAGATAGGTTAGTGGTAAGTTTCGGATGGGTAATGGAGTGAAGCTTGAGCAAAACCCTGAGGTTCGTCTGGTGGGTAGTCAAAACAAAGGAATGCATAATTAATTGCAACGGAGGGAACGGGTTGTAAGAATTATCTGGAAGATCATGCAACAACTGATGGTAACGAGTTTAGATATCAGCTGCCTACCCAGGCTAGTGGTAGTAAAACCTCAGTGACGTTCATGGCTGTCTAACTTCGCGGGAACCTAGGATACATTCCTTGGTTACAATTTCTCCTGTGTAGCCGTTCTATAGTGGGTAATTACCTGAAAGTTTCTTGTGGATTTGGATGACTGGCAGCATCAAGGACCGACTTATTAGGATAACGTAGGGCAATGATAATCTATTAGAGATCGCCCTAACTAGTGATATCTTTCAACAAAAGAGAATTTTGTTTTACTTTGGTTCAGAAGTCACTCTTCGAGAAAATACTACAACCAAGATTTTGAAGGTTCAACAAATCACATGAAGGACATTTCGCCATGAAGGATTCCGCGTAGAATTGTGCTAAACGCCTAACGGAGGATTAGGAAAGTACGTAAACTAGTGTTTTATTAACTCAGTTTACTGCACAGCTGTCTCATGCCAGCAGCTGGTTAGCAGGAAAAGACCTACCTTTCAGAAGGCCTTGTTGAAATTCGTCGAATTAGTTGTGATGATTGATTTAAATGCTCGTGTGGTCATCGAGCAGGCATTTTAGTACGTTTGGAAGGATGGGAGTAAGTTTAGGGGCGCCTAAAAACATAAGTCCTTTTGTCACTTTTTGAAGATGAAGGGAACAGCTCGCCTCTCTAATATGGGGGGGGAGGCTAGGTCACAACGAGTGCCAAGAAAGTTCATTCACAAGATAACAGATGTCTGTGGAGAAGTCTGTTGGAGTTTTCAGATGTATATTCAACTATTCAGGTGACTTGCCAGTTTCAAGAGTTACTAATTAGTGCAAAACTACCCAAAGTTCTACGTTAATTAAGCTTTTTCACTCTTCATGAATTGTGCAAACTGGTCATGCCTGGAAATTTGACATTCGGTTAATTTCCTAATAAAGGTGCTGGTTAAGGGCTTCGATGAGTTCCAAGTTGATGGAAGATATTACTTCTGGGTTTACAAGTCTATATTGATTTCTAATTCGTTTTGTTACTGTATATGTAACAGTTGCTTGGGACAAAGTTGTAATCCGCTGAAACGTCAAATCAAATGCATTTCCTATCATGAAAACCTATTAGATTGCACCTGATAACAAACTTGGCGTAGGCGTAATGATCAGAATCTTTTCCCGTGATCCTTCATTTTTACCAAATTTTCCTCTTGGCTTGCAAAAAAGTCTCGGTGCTTCCTTTCATGCACAGATAATTCACTACAATTACTAGACCATAGAGCTTGTTCCTAAACTCTTGTATAACTTGGTAGTGTGGAGTGTGATTATTTCTGAGTAATAGTAAACCGGATGTCATGATGAACGTCATTACAGCATGGTTGTCTTGGCTTACAGAGGTGTCAATTTGAACATTTTTTTGACAAGATACTGATCAGTAGACAGTATGTAATCTGGTTTTAAGGGTTTCCACTATGACAAACACGATCAAACCTGTTTTTGTGGTGGCCGTTTGCAAAACAGTCATTTTAGGGTGGTATCATAAGTCTCATGGTAGTGAGTCAGGGATTTTTTGTCAAATCTGAAATCTAATAGCAACGACGCCACTAGGGTTGTCATCTTGTCATAGAATCAGTCACTTGATAGGGGTCAGTATATGCCACACACCCCAGATTTTCGATGTCGCTTAGAATGTAGAGTCAACACCAGCTGAACTCTCAGAACTCACCAAATGCCATGTGAGTATTATAGGTGACAAAAACTGTGTTAAGGGTTTTACTTACGTAGGTGACAACTCTACACGCACCATCATGTCCACTGTCCCATCAGATCAATACCATATCGTCCACCCTTACTTAACTGTTCGTCGCTTCTAGCATTAGCCATATTTCTGTGAGAAAAGGTCTTTAGTTGTAGACCATACTTTAGTTGAGAAATTCATAAAGTTTGCTTCTCATTTCGATCACGCTGATGCAGAAGCACGTGACAGCTTGCCAAACCACAGATGGTCTAGAAGTCTGTCCAGCGGGGTGTTATGTAGAAGAGACTATATAATTAGGCCGCAACAGGTGTAACCAGACTGCTTGTTACATTGCAACTCACGAGTATTACATCTCGTTGATCAATGGCTTTAGTCTTCAGGACCTAACCATAGAGCTGCCTGGTTGGTACAGTAGGAAGCAGGGTTTATACGCCTTTGTCAGATGCTGCAGAAGAAGACCAGGCAGTTGAGTCAGAAGTATATAAGGCGGGTGGTTGTGACACCCTTAAAAGTAATCCTTAGCCAACAATCTCCTGAAAAGTACCCAGTTCGTTTAAATAATCAGAAACCAGAGAATGCTACACTTGGGGAAAAAGCCCGACAAAATCACTCGACCAACATTAAGGCACAACTTGAGACAATCTTGTTGCAACAACGTATACTAAAATGTATGTCTAAATGTTTTTATAACGACGCCGGGGAATTAAGAATTAGGGTGGTGATGTGTAGCTTTTTAGATCGACTAGTTAAGATTTCACTTTAAACCTTATGCATATGCCAAAACAATGAAGCCCAAGTATTCATTCCCTTCCTTATTCTGCATATTTCTTAGTATCTTGTATTAAATGTTAAGAAGTTTTGTGTGTTTGAATGATTTGTATCGCGTTTCACTGTGTCCAGCCCACGATGATGAAATAAAGTCTTATTCCCTAATAATCTGGTCTCTTAAGTCAGTAGAACGGGACGTAATAAGGGGTTGAACTGGTAAGCCCTGTGTTGAACAAAATATTTAATTTTTGTCGCACTTATCACTATTCCTTTTGTATTCAGTCGTAAAAATAAACCTTCTGTTTTGCAGTCATTAAGATTACGTATACATAAATTTTCATACACAATATTTCATTTTTATAGCTAGGTACCATTAATAGACTCCTTGTCCTTCCCTTCTTATTACATTATTGTATTGTTCATGTAATACGTCAGATTCAATCCAAACCAAAAACCTGAAGAATGTATCATCGATAGACATAGACACAGTTATGACTGCAAAAATTCTACTCCCAGAATTCGATTGTAGTGATGACGAGTTGTGGTTTGCTTAATTAAACCATTATTCCACGAGACACAATATTAATTCAGGAGTTCGCTATCAAGACCAATCCTACCCCCTTTGGTAGCCAAAGAAGTCTGCGACTTGGTTTTAAGCCCACCAACATCACAACCGTACACCGTCCTAAGAAGAGAGATAATGAATCGTCTATCATTATTAGATGGAAAAAGAATTCAAAGGCTTTTCCAAGGAGAAACATTAGGTGTTAGGTCACCGTCTTAGTTTTTGCTTCATCTTTAAGCTTTAGTGGGTGACAACACAGTGGATGAAGCAGTCCTGAAACAAGGAAGGATACAAGCTCCTCCATGCTGTGTTCAATACTGTTTGGATGCACAAGATTCTGGCACCGCTTCATCTCACTTAGCACGTATTGCAGATAGAATAATAAAAATAAATCTCGCAACTGCATCATGTATGATACACCATACTCGAAAAGAAGAATCAAAAAATGACCCGGTCATATCACAACTTACTGCGAGTGCTAAAAGTCACACAGGCTGTCGGCGAAAATATGAGAAATAAATAACCTATCCCCAAATGGCGACGACTGAGTAGAGGAGCCTAAACAGTCGCTTATTTTACGTTAGAGGCGGAAACTCAGGCTTGAACATTTTAATGAATACTGGTGCTACACTTTGTATCATTCCCCAAAACAGAACCGAACTGGATCGAGAAGCTTCCTCAGTTTCACTTCAGGTTGCCAATAAGACTAAAATCGCGACGTTTGGGCAGAAGACTATATGCTAGATTTAGGCCTTGGAAGACATTTTCCTTGAGTTTTCACTGTAGCCGATCTAGATCTGGTAATATTAGCAATGAATTTTTTAGAGAGATATGAATTTCTACTTGACAAAAAAATGACGTTTGACTTAAAAGTAACTTTGAAATATACAAAAGGTACAGAAAGTCATATCACATCTCTAAATTTAATACAAACTCTGTTAGTAACAACGGTGAAGTTCCAGGATATACTCACGGAATTTTTAAACCTGACGAAACTAAACCTTCAACCCTCGAAAGTAAGTTGCAAGTATGTCATACAATCAAAACGGAAGAGGCACATGTTTCGCTAAACTCAAGAGATTAGCACGTGATAAGCTTAAAATAGCTAGAGCTGAATTCGATTACATGTTACAGCTGGGTGTAATACGTCCATCCAATAGCATATGCTCCGGAAAAAGGACGACTGAAAGCAGTGCAAAGATTATAAAGCTCTCAATTGTCAAACAGTACCAGACAGGTACCCGGTACCTCATATCCAATACTTAACGATTAGCTTACAGGATACGAAGGTATTTAGTAAAATCGACCTAGTCACAGCATATCACAATATTCCAGTAGCTGAGGAAGATATTTCAAGTACAGTTATCACAACACCTTTTGGACTTTATGAGCTAGTACGTATGCCATTCGGCCTACGGAACGCGGCACAAACGTTCTACAGGTTTATGGATAATTCACTTCGAAATATTCCATTCGCACAGGAGTACATAGATGACTTACTGATCGCCATTCCGGACTTAAAATCACATGAACAACATGTGAGGGCAGTGTTGAAACGACTTAACGAAAATAGCATGAACATACATCAAAGTAAATGTGTTTTCAGTGTGGAAACACTTGAATTCTATGGATATACCATAAGCCCTGAAGGAATAACATCAAACAAACAAGAGGTGAACACTACTAAACAATACCCTGTACCAAGCTCTCTGATACAACTTGGAGGTTTTCTTGGTTTAATGAATTTTTATCGCAGATTCATACCCAGTTGTGCACAACTAATGCAATCATTGACGGATTCGCCTAAAGAAAAACCAAAAGAATCCAAGCTGACCTCTGAAGTCGTCGAGACTATTAACCAATTAAAGGGTAAGCATGCTCAAGCATCTGCATTAATTTATCTAAACTCTCACTACCTACTTGATTTGATAGTAGATGCTTTGGACAAAGCCGTAGGTGGCACGCTTAACCAACTAGTTAAGAACGCCTGGAAACCGATTTCATTCTTCTCAAAACACTCGCTCCAGCGAAGACGAAATATTCCATCTTTAGTTAAGAGCTTCTCGCAATCTACCTAACCATCAAGCATTTCCGACACATGCTCGAAGGCAGGGAATTCATAGTTATACGGACCATAAACCATTAATCAATGCATTCAAAGCAAAAGCCGATAAATACTCACCTTAAAAAGTCCGACACGTCGACTATACATCACAGTTCACTAGGGATATCTGATACGTAAAAGATCGAGACATTCAGGTAATAGACTGCATTATCTCGACCATAAATAAATATAATACAACAGTCTACAGTAAATTTTAAGACTTTGAGAACCAGCCAGGAAAACGATCAAGAATTACGAAACCTACTTTGAGCTGAAAGCTCTAGTCTCAAACTAAAACTACTGCCATCACCTATGGAAGGTTTTCCGATTTACTATGGCACGACGGTGATGCTTTGCGACAATTAATATTTAATAACTCTTATTCGTTGTCTCACCCTATCGCAAAATCTTTGACTAAACTAATCCATGCCAGATACATATATCCAAATCTTCAGAAAGATGAACATAAATGTGTTAGGGAGTATTTAAGTTGTCAACAGTCAAAAGTTAGCCGTCACACAAATCCACCCATCGGAGTTCTTCCCCAACCGCACGTGCATTTTTCATGTGTACACATTGACCTGGTAGGCCCTTTACAGCGTTTGAATGGTGTAGCGTTTCTATTTACATGCATAGATAGATTCATAAGGTTTCCTATAGCCATACCAATCGCGGACAACACAGCCGAAACAGTAGTCAGTCTTCATAAAGAAATCGGTATCCATTTTCGGTACACCGGTTGCAGTAACGACGGACAAAGGATTCCAGTATGAATCTGAGCTATTCAACAACCTAGCTAAACTTCTAGGCTTCAACAGAAAACGTTGCACTGCATATCATCCTCAAGTGAATGAAATGATAGAACGGTTTTATCATCAAATACATTTATTTCAAGAAAACCTAAATATTTTATGGTACAAAAACAAGGAAATATCTACTCACTGAGTATTCCAAGGCTTAAACCGGCTTATCTAGATAATGAGCAACCACACGTGTTGTTAGATCGCTTGCTCGACTAAACAACCACGGAATCAAGAAGTGGAAACGTGAAGGCTGTAAAAGTGACAAGAAGCGTTAGATGGGCACAACCGATTATTCAGGCAGGGATGTCCACAGTTTTAGTTTTAGCTTGAATCGTAATCACGTAACTTCTAAAATTTCAAGTTAGTAAATACTGAAAAGAAATTAAAAACAATGTTTTTCTCTTCGTCCTATGCCTATCTAATTCCCCTTGAACCTTATCTTCTGATATTTGAACGGTATAGTCATTCATTATTTTAATACGGAGTACTTAAACAATGTATTCTCAAACAATTTGTCGAGTAATATAGGTCGTCTATAATATTTTTAGCATCTTTCAAACTGTAGTGTCATAAGTCATGTCTAAAATTTCAAATTTTGTTGGTACATTTTCCAAATTTTATAATTTATATGAACTTCCACGACAAATTAACTTACACATACGTTGTTTTCTCTCTGTGCTGTTTGAATTTATCAATTTTTTGACTCAACCTTGAATTTGTCACTAAACCCATCTTGAGAGTTACTGCTGGAAGTATTTGTTCTTATAAATTAGGCGATCATTTCAGTTGCCTCAAAAAACGTTTAACATAGTCCAGGTAATAATGTTGCCGCATTTAGGCACTATCGCGTATTTACTAGTCAAACAAGCATTCAAATAAACTCCGGAGCCTAACATTAAAAGTAATCCTAAATAAACAAATACTTCTGGACCGCAAATGGATCCATTAACGTCTAAAAGCCTATAATGTTCCTGGATCACCAATAATGAAAAAACCAACTCATTCTCCACTAGCTTATCGCAAATCAACACTACGACTAGTTACTCATAATAGATTCGGGACATCATAAAGCATTGTTATGACTTGGCAACCACGTATTATGATTTATAAAATTAATGGAACTATTAACAAACTGGATCGATAAACTGATTTGAAATTATCACTAAATAGTGTGGTTTCCTCACAGCTAGCTATATGTAAACAATTATTAGAAATCTATATTATTGTCATAGACATGGGTTAGGAATAATACTTCCCTTGGCTAAAACCTCTCGGATAATCACATGGTTCGCATTCACTTTATTGACATTTGAACACGTAACTAACAGAAGATACTGTCCACTACTTTACCTGTAAGCTTCAATATGACTTGCACACCTACCACTCATCAAATGAGCAATCTGCAGGACACAGATTATATCTTTAACCATGATAAGCCTGAGCACTCTCATGTTCTTGATAATTCATTTTCTTTTCAAAGCACATTTAGTACTATAAATACCCACCATCACGAGCCCAGTCATAAAATGCGGTCGTCACATGTTCAAGGTCGCGCATTTGATCTGACTTCTTTGGAATATATATTTAGCCAAATTGAATTTTTTTAATGTATTTGTGTGCACAAGATATCTACATCATTTTTATTACCTTCCAGACTGCCAAGTAGTTCTGGAAACGTGTAGCGGTAAATATTCCCTAAAATAAATAATTACATAGGCTCTCGATATTGATGCTGACCATGTTTGTTTCGACGAACATGACTAATTGAAGGCTCTCGGTCAGGTCACGACATAACACACCGTCAAAAGCATCTCTCTTTCTAGTTTTCTATCCCAGATATTACTATCTCGGTGACGCCCTATTTACGATGATACATAACTTCTCTTCCATCCTTCAGTGCCTTCTGAATTTTTCTTATTCGTAAAAGTTGGTTCAATCGCTAGAAGTTGCTCTGGTTGTACAACAAACATAACTTGGTCATATACCGGGATGCACTTCATTGGTGAACACGACGTGATCTGGATATGATCATTACTTTGAATTTGTTCCTATTTACAGTTTTTAACAAAGTATTTTTGGTGTTTTTCCCTTTTCCGCATATCTTTCGCGGTAGTTTTGTATTTGCATACATTACTATTTTTATGATGTACAACCAGACTCCTAAGTTTATCAAGATTAAAACCCCTATGCTTCCGAACTTTCAGCTCATTGCATTTTCAATAATAAACATAGAAGCTTGATTCTTTTGCACAAAAGCCGAGTTTCGAGACCAAGGCGTAATAGATTTATGCAACTGTACAATGAAATTGTGAAATACTCTTTTTTGTTTCCTTGACCTGCAGGAACGACACCGACTAAGCAATTCACGATGACAAAGTTTATCACGCGGAAGTTCATCAACTCAACGAAGAGAAAACTCACATTGGTGTTGACACCACAACATCTATAGCAAAGACTCGAAGAAGTGTGTAAACTTCTGCTGTTTCCTTAGCCAGAAACCCACTGTTGATAAATCGGAAAACTATCCCGCCAGCAACCGTAGTGGGTGTAAATGGACGTCTGTTAATCATCAGTGATGTGATAACGAAGGTTTGCCGCATAATCGATACTGGCACAGAAGTCAGTGTCCTTCCAGCAACTTCATCAGATCGCCAACATGAAGCCGCATTCGATCCACAGGCAGCCAACAGAAAAGAAATGCCCATGTATGGTTAAAGATATATCCACTTGAACTTGGGTCTACGAAAACCCAAACACTGGATTTTCACCATTGCCGAATGTGAAAATACCTATCATAGACAGAGATTTACTGAGCTACCACAACTTCTTAGTGAACTCTGGCAAAAAAGGTTAGTGGATAATAACTTAAAGCTATACGTTCATGAAACCACTGCTACAGGTTGTAGCTTATGTCCTTTTCGCTTTAGCATTTAATTAATCCTTACTTTCAGCCAATACTCGACAAGTAGCCGGACCTAAATAAGGCGACGTCAAAGTTATCATGTGTCACCAGCAATGTTATACATCACATTATGACTACAGGTCAACACATTCTCTAAAATACGCCGACTAGCGCGCCAAAATTTAAGGATTGCGAAAAACGAATCCGATCATACGACTGACCTGGGAATAATCCTCTCATCCAGTAACCCATGATCATCTCCACTAAATATAGTCCCAAAAAAAGATAGCGCCGATTGGCGTCCCATTGGTGTCTACCGAGGTCTCAGCGTTCAATCTACGCCTGGTAATTACCCTTTACCACACATCCACGACCTAATGGCCACCATAAAGGGAATGACAGTATTTTCAAAATCGACCTAGTAAAGGCGTATAGTCAAATACCGATGGCCGAAAACAACATACTCAAAAAACGACTATCGTAACCTCATTCGTTCTTTTTCCAATTACTTCGAATGCTCTTTGGTTTGAGAAATGCAACACAAACATTTCAGTGTTTCATCGGCGACGTGTTTGTTTGGCCTGACTATGTCCATGCAAATGTCGAAGACTGCCTGAACTATTGCAAATTGATCCAAAAGCCAAGTTCTACACTAAAGAAGGGAGGTGACATGTCTGGAAAAAGACATGTGATTTGTTTATGTCGTGTGACAGACATATGAATCAAAGGCCTAGATCAAATATGTGTATTTTGTGTATTTTTGGTTATTGTTGTTGTAATACATGCATGTAAGTGACAAGATGGTTTCTTGATAATTCAGTCGGATTATTGGGCCTGTGCAATGGACTAAGGCAAGGCTGAATGCTAGCTGTGGCGACGAGAATTTAAAACGAAGAACTTAAGTCTGTTTTAAAAGCGGTGACTGACTGAAAACTGTCGCCAGCAGATGCTGATGTTTGCACCCGCATATTAACCAGAATCAAAGCCGATCACATATAAGCTTACATTCGGTTTCTGAGGAATATCAATATATAACAAACCTGAAGCATGACACCCAGCTGGTAAAGTGTCACGACTCCATGGAAATTATTACCTTGCATGAGTTTACATCGCAGAAAAGAATTGTTACGAATGATTAAGTGAAGCATCAGACGGATCGGCAGTAACGATGCTTGCGTTGTACTGAGTATAACTCTTCCAAAATGTGTCGTTTTAAGTATAGTAAGTGCCCAAAATGTGGTAAAAAGGACCATATCTAAAAGTGTTGCAAGTTCACAGTAGAGAAAAATGACCGTTCCGGTGATTTTCGAAAGTTTAATAACGTGAATAAGTGTCAAGATACCTCACGAAATTCTAATGTTACTTTGCAAACACTAAAAGTGAATTCCTCGACTATGAAAAAATTTATGACTTTTTATTACAGGAGTAAACCTATCAGGCTACAAGCGGATACTGGGTCACATATTACTATGATTCCGGAGACAACATAGTCAAGCATCAGAAGACCAAAGTTGCATTCTAAGTCACATAACGCCAAAACGGGTACTGCAGAAGACATAATTCTTCTTGGTAAAGTTCTATTGAATCTTACTTTTTGCAGCAAGTCTAAGTATGGTAGATGTTGTGTTTCAGAAAACTGTAAATTCAATTTGCTGGGCATAGGCTGGATCAGGAAGCTCGGATTTTGGGATGTTTCACTTAATCCTATCGGTTGTAACGTTACGAATACAACTATACAGAAAATCATCGAGAATAAGCTTAGCTTAGATTGCATGGAATGGTTGCAAAATGAATTCCTTAATGTTTCTGGGAACCATTTGGAGCTATGCAAAGAGGCTAAAGCTCAATTGTCTGTTTTTCTGGATGCCGAGCCTGTTTTTCGCCCCAAACACCCTGTACCTTATTCAGATGTTGCGGCCCTGGACGCCAAGCTTGAACGTCTTCAACATATGGGTGTCATCTCTACTGTGAGCTACTCAGTTCGGGCTACACCGTTAGTTGTCGTCAAAAAGGCTGATGGCAAATTAAGAGTATGCGGAGATTTTTCGACGGGATTTAATAAGGCATTACAAGATCACTTGTATCCCTCGCTTATTCCTGAAGATATATTTACTAGACTGAACGGTTGTATTGTATTTTTTGAAATTGGCTTTTCAGATGCCTATCTTTAGGTGTAAGTTGCAGAGTAATTCAGACCGTTATTAACAGCAAGCACGCATTGAGGCTTATTTCAGTATAATAGACTGTCGTTTGAAGTTAAATGTGCTCCGACAATTTTTCAACAGATAATAGATACTATGTTGGCTTATTTACCGTTCTCTATGGCTTGTATAGACGACATTATAGTTGCTAGTAAAAATAAGAAAGAGCATTACGCCCACTTACAATAGATTTTTACGTCGTCTTAGCGAATATGGGTTTTGCACAAAGTTAGAGAAGTATTCATTTTTCATGTCTTGTATTGAATATTTGGGAATTATTATCGATTCGAATGATCGAAAACCTGACCCTGAAAAAGTTAATGCAATTGTGCTTATGCCATTACCTTCTAATGCTCAGGAACTACAGTGATTCTTAGAAATGATAAATTATTATAACCAGTTATTGCCAAATATTCGCTGTCTTCGAGCTCCATTTAATAAACTATTGGTGTAAAATACCAAGTACCATTGATTTAAGGAGTGTCAAGCATTGTTTAAGAAAATGAAGGTGATCTTGACATCTGATCTACTACTTACTCACTACGATCCTACGCACGAACTTACTGTGGTTGTCGACGCTTCCGACTACGGTATTGAAGCAGTTATCCTCTTCTCACCAGTTTTCGAATGGATTTCAAAAAGCTATTGCTCATGCCTCACACACACTTTCCGTAGCTGAGAAAAAGTATGGTCAAATTGAAAAACAGGCTCTAGTGCTTGTATTTGCTGTAAAGAAGTTTCATAAAATGCTACATGGTAGAAAGTTTACTATACAGACTGACAATAAGCCTTTATTAGCCAGTTTTGGTTCCAGGGTAGGTATACCTGTTCATTCTGCTAACCATCTGCAGAGGTGGGCAACTAAGTTGTTAGTCTGCGATTTTGAGTTACACTACAAACAGTCAGCTAGCATGGGTCACGCGGACACTCTGTTGCAGTTAGTTGCTTATAATCGTTCATTGAGAGATATCGTTGTGGCCGTGATGTCTTTAGAACCAGAGATCAAGCGAGTATTTTGCGATGTCATGAGGGCTTTGCCTGTAACTCCCGACATGATGCGAGGAGCCTCTATGATTGACCCTCTGTTCATGCTGATTAAAAGCTTCTTGAGGAACGGCTGGAAAGAAGATAAGTCTCATAAAGTGTACCATCAATTTATTCTGTCATGACTCGATTTCTATCTACGATGGCTGTCTAATGTCTGATGATCGTGTTGTTATATCTAACTCTTTTCAGCTTCCTATTCTCAAATGGTTTTACCTAGGCCATCCAGAAGCTACACGTATGAAAGCACCTATACGTCATGCTTATTGGTTGTTTATGCATAGGTTTATAGAAGAATATGTCGCCAAATGTGATCAGTGTGTTGAATTTCCAGGACAGCCTCCTGAGGCAGATAGTCAATCATGGCCGGAGGTCATCAGATCATGGATAAGGTTGCACACTGATTATGCTGGACCTGTTAATGGTCGATACTTTCTAGTAGTGGTGGATGCCTATTCTAAGTGGCCTGAGATTTTCGCTGTAAGAACACCCAGTACATCTGAAACTATATTTCATTTACGCCAATTGTTTAGTAAGTTCGGTGGGCCCAACAGTTTAGTTTTGGATAATCGATCACAATTTATTTCAGCTGAGTTTGTTAACTTTTGCCAACGTTATGAATTTGAACATTTTCGAATACCACCTTATCCACTTACAATCAATCGGCCGAGCCGAGATATTTATAGATATTTTTAAAAAAGCTTTGTTTAAAGGGGGAAGAGAGACTATCAATGATGAGGAGGCCTTGCAACAATTTCTTATTTCATACAGAGTGACGCCAAGCCTTGACAGAAAAGATGGTAAGTCTCCAGCTGAGATTACGTTTGGCCGACCTATGAGAACTTTTTTGATATTGTGTACCCTTGAGACAAAGTCAATGTGACATCAAGTGATGGTGGGAATGGTTAAAAAGAATTCGTGTATTCAACGTTGGTGACCACGTTCATACACATGATCACAGGTCTGGCAAGCCAAAATGAACCGATTGGCCAATTGCTGCTAGTAGAAGCAAAGTGTTATGTGAAGTAAGGGAGGGTGACGTGGTGATAATACGACATATAAATCAACTGAGATATAGATTAAATAATGATGAACCACCCTTGCAAAGTAGAATCACCATGGAGATTGTGTATGATACAGTTGATATACCACTACCTACGTCACCACTTATGCATCAACATACCGAAAAAATTGGTCAGAATCAGGTGAATTGTAGACCACGTAGGCTGCGTAGACAGAGAGAACTATTGTAAATTGATCCAAAAGCCAAGTTCTACACTAAAGAAGGGAGGTGACATGTCTGGAAAAAGACATGTGATTTGTTTATGTCGTGTGACAGACATATGAATCAAAGGCCTAGATCAAATATGTGTATTTTGTGTATTTTTGGTTATTGTTGTTGTAATACATGCATGTAAGTGACAAGATGGTTTCTTGATAATTCAGTCGGATTATTGGGCCTGTGCAATGGACTAAGGCAAGGCTGGGTGCTAGCCGTAGAACAGCGCTGCGGACAACAGAATTCATAATATCGACCGTCTCTTCTTCAGATACAACAATATATTGGAGCATTTCATACATCATTAGAGTGCTTGCTCTTGTTAGTACGTAGCCATAAACATAAATCAGGTTCCGCCCTACAGACAAGGGGAGTTTTAAGCTATATCCATCACCGTCATGTCTGTTGGCTGAAAACTCTACCGTCCCTCTTTTTATGATGTAAGTCTCATAAGTTTAGCGGTTAGATGCAAATTATATTGTTTTACTCGATGCTCATCGACACAAGTTCTGTTTTGGTCAGTCTTATCTGACAGGCATCTTATTACAGGTCATTCAGATTACTAAGGCCACTAACCAAAAACTAGATACCCAACTGTTACTGCAGCGGTATGACAGGAATCAGATTGGAGAAGTATGAAGTGGTATTAGATGTGGTAAGAAGTGTAATATCTGGTGGCTACACGATTGGTTACTAGAAACTAGCGTAGTGTTAGTAATGCTGTAGGTATTAGGAGTCTAGTAAGCCATTCAATCAGTAAATTTGAACAATATGTTGACGATGCAGTAATAAGTAGAAAACTGACTAAAAATAAATGGAGAGCAAAGTGTGTGAACTCACTAGGTTCTGGTTACTGATTCATCTTAGTAGTGAGATACTGGGTTCGGCAAACACCCATCGGGAGGTATTGAAGTCTGCAAGAGTGATATTTGGGTAAAATTTTAAAAACTAAGGAAAAGGAATTTTTGTGTGTGCAATGCACAAGTATAAGGATGGTTCAAAGCATGATTCGATTAATCATTAATCATTTTGTTT
Organism: Schistosoma japonicum; assembly: GCA_025215515.1. Taxonomy (NCBI): domain Eukaryota; kingdom Metazoa; phylum Platyhelminthes; class Trematoda; order Strigeidida; family Schistosomatidae; genus Schistosoma; species Schistosoma japonicum. Next base: position 49,278,289 of record CM046063.1, on the reverse strand, counting down.
CTGGCAGGTGAAGTGTAGACGAAAGTTCATTTATTCAAACAGGTAGTCGCGTTGTATGTCTTTGATGTCCAGTCAATTTTACATATTAAGGGGACCTCTTATTTCTAACGTGTCTGAATAAGTGGCTTCATCAGCCAAGAGACTAATATCTTTGAGAGCTATATTAAGCAGCTTGCAAAATACTGGAAAATCGTCTGCTATGCGTACTTCTGCTGGTGGTTTGTTCCATATTTGACCATATCTAATCAAATAAAACGTAGCGCGAGTTTTTGTTTCGTATTTTTATTTTTCAACTTGGAACAGTTTGTTTCTCAGATAATAGTCCCGAGTGTAAGTGCGGTATGCAATATTAGTTGAGATGTGAGCCGTATTGTTCAACAGTTTATAAAAGAGTATTAAGTTTGTTCTTAGTCTTCTTTCCCATAGAGGTTTGAGTTCAAGCAGGTGACATCTAGTTTGTAGTCTGTTTTAGAATTGACTTTAGTCATCTACCGTGTCAAGTATCGTTGCACACTCTCTACTCTCATTCTGTCACTTTTCCGTAGATTGGTAAATAGGGAGGAACAGTACTTAAGTAAAGGTCCTACACATATTTTATAAAGAGTGATTTTGACATATTTCGATAAAAGTTTCTTTGAATGAAACCTAGGAGTCGTTGTGATTTGGACAGTCTGGTAGAAATGTACTCAGAGAAGTCATTGTTGTGAGAATATTGTATGCCTAGGTTGATTACAGTATTAAGTTTAGGGAGTTTGTAGTTACTATGTACAATTCGCATTCCAAGTTTTTTGTCCCTCCACAGATACCCATCCACATTTCTTAGTATTGAACTCCGGACACCAGTCGGAAAACCATATACCTGAGTTGTTTAGCTCGTCCTACATATTCTGGATGCAATGTGCTACGTCCTGTTCTTCAGTTTTATAGACTACTTTTAAGTCGTCGGCATTTAGGTTTGGATTTCCTTCAATGAAGCATCTGCATATACTATCGATATATATAATGAAGAGTTAGGGCTCTAGAACACCACCTGGCACAACTCCGCTGGTTAAAAATCGTGGTGTTGACGTTACAGTGCCTACTTTCATCATCAGATATTGGTTTTTGAGAAATGACTTGAACCACCACATGAGATGATCGGTGCTTCCTATAGACTGCAGCTTGCAGACTAGTAGATTATATTGTACCCTCTCGAAGGCTTTTTTAATGTCATAGTATTATCACTAACTTCTTCTAATCACAGTTTCTAGTAATCTCATCAGAAAGATCATTGAGGCATGGGGCGCAGGACCTCCTTTTGATAAAACCATGCTGAGGGGCACTAAGTAAGCCTCCATTTAGTATGTAGTCAGATGTTTGATCTTTGATTACCTTCTCCATTATTCGTGAGTTAAATGGAGTGACACTAATTGGTCGATAGTTTCGGAATAGGTTCCTTGATCCTGTCTTGTGTTTACGGAGTATGTTGGTGGATTTCCAGATTTTAGGATAAGTTTCAACTTCTAGTGAGAGTGTGAACATTTTAAGTGGGAGTATAGATATGTTTGGTCCAGGATGTTTGTAGAAGGTTGATGACGGTCCCTGAGCTATTATTTGGCTTAAGTGTCCTTGCAGCTTCATCGATATCTTTTAAGTTAAATGTTATAGTACTTTGCGTTGTATTGCATATACTGCCTACATTTGCTTTGTAGAGTGAGTTAAAATGCTTTACAACTTCAGTTCAAATGAAATCGAGGAAAACTTCAGCTTTCTTCACTTTTTCCATGTCATTATCACTATGCTTACCAAATAGATATGATATTAGGGCAATATATTGTAGGAAATGTTGCATCTTGGTAAGTGTTGACTTATTGTCATCAGCTTCCATTTTGTAAGTGGCAATATAAATGTTCTGATAGGCAATGTTGATAACCTTAACAAACAGTATACGACTGTCAGCTAGTTGATGATTGGTGATAAACGCATCGTTAATCGATGTTTCTGAGTATACAGGGAAAAAGGTATCAGGTACTGGTCTTTTAGGATAGCTCTAATTAAGTGGAGTCCAACGGGTTAAGAACAGATAAACTGTTAGAGGGGATATCGCTCGATTTAGGAAGACTACTATTAAGCTTTTAGCGTTTGACCTTAATGCTTGGCATTTCGCTATTCTAGGATACTATAAGATCGTGAGTGAATTTAGGTAATACTTCTGAAGTAGTACAAGGAGTATTACAAATAGAGAAACGTGCAGGATATTTTGGAAGAAATTAAATAAGCAAAACACGGAAAAACGTAACCGTTTTGAAGTTTGCGCCCGATGGATGTAAAATATATGGTTACATAGATCATAAAGAGAGGTTATTTAAATGAAATTTCATTACAAGTGGAGAATGCTGACTTGTGGAGTAATTTGCGAAGAAAAAATGAAGTTTACGTTTTAGATGCCGGGGTTAAAAGGGAGGAAGCTTTAGTATCTGACGTCTTATCAGGTATTCTTGTTCTTAAGTCTTTCCTAACATATAGGAGGTGTGGTGACATTGAGCAGATTCTAGCTTGTGTTTATCCCTTACGCATATACAGCTGATAACAAACTGGCAATATTCCGAAACAGAGCGTACAAATTCTGTACCAGATTATACTGACTTCTTGGTTATAGAAGTTGCGAAGGGTGTAACCTAAGAGTCAGTATTGTAATATGCTCAGAGAGACACCATTGCAATATGCCAAGCTAAGATCAGAAACATTACCTAATCGTGGTAAAATTGTGGAGTGAGTGGGAGGGTCGGTTGTATTCTAGTATGTAGTGTATTGAAGCACATTGAGCTACATTACAACTTCCAATTAGTGCACAATTCAGTTATAGGTAACAAGTTATTTTGAATTAAGCACATAAACCGGCCACGCACTTTGGACGGCAAAGAGTATGGGACTTTAAGATTATCTGCAAACATAAAGGATTTACCATTACATAAATCATTAATATAGAGAGTGAAGAATGGATCAACAACACTACCTTGAATAACTCCCAAGTTTATGGGTTTTGGATGGGACAGCATAGTGCTAAACCTAACCATATTTGTGGTATTACCATGGGAGTGTCTGATCCAATTTAATGGAGGGTAAGCAATATTGTGTCTTAAGTTCCATTATTAATAGCGGGTGGTCAACGCCGTCAAAAGCTTTGGAGATGTAAAAATATAAACCATAACTTTAGGATCTTTATCGTGGTTACTAGTTATTCAGTTGAAGAAGTCCAAGTGATAAGTCATACAAGGTCAGGATTGGAGGAAACTATGTTGGCTGGATGTAATTGGGTTCTGGGATAGTAAGTATTTGAGTACATTTTCATTAATCGTTTTTTCCATAACTGTTTAAACGACAGGAGAAATGTTACTTTGTCTACAGATGCTGAGTTCTGACGTAGAACCTAACTTATGCTGGAGAATAATAAAAGAGGTTGTTCAGACGTCCGTGCAAGTGAATGATTCGAGTGAGACTGTGAAATTTTTAAGTAGAGTGGTTGCAAGACTATGCTCACCATGTTTAAGTATATAAGAATTTATGCTATTTGCACCAGAACTTTGAGGGTGTTTAGGTGTATTAGTGGCTGTGCTAATGCTGCTGTAATTAAATTCAACCGAGCTAATTATACTTATAGTTAGGTTAAAATGCTGTTTAGCATTGGAAAATTGCACAATACAATCGTCCTGATTGTTAAACGTTGGTAGAAGAGAATGTTTTGTTGAACAATTTAAAAATGGTTTGAAGATTGTTATGTGTCCTATCATTGTGGTCAAGTAGAGTAACAGTACGGTTATCGTTTTCAAGTTGTTTTTTAAAGAAAGGTGTCATGCCACGCTGTTAGAAGGACTATAAAGTGCAGTAAGTTTGTTTCTCTTGACCTTTTCATCGTGATGTAAAGACATCCAGTGGAATGTATCTTTAATAGAACCCAGAGCACGACAAGTCATGATGAATAAAAGCAGAGGTATCGCACCTTATGTCGAAAGTACGGTGGAAAGAAATGCTTGTTACTTTCTCGCTACATAGGCTACTTTAGAGGAACAAGCGATTCAAGACAAATGCCAAGATTTGTGTAGAAGATACTCACAGAAAGTTGTAGGCCATTACTTAATTACGAGCGGAGTCCATTCTAATAGGTGGATGGGCTAAGATAAAAAATATCAATTAGTAACAACATAGTTTCCGGAAACCACTAGGAGATTTTAATTATAATTTGAAGTTCAGTGAGATGGATCTGGAGGTGTCTACGAGCAAATCTTCACTTTTTAGTTGCAACCAGTTAACTCGAGAGCTAAATGCACTTCGAGTGTATTAATATTTTTACATAATATATTGTCCGGAATGCTGTCATCTCTCGTGGGATGGGTGACATTTGTTGCCAATTATGAATATCAATGGTGTTTCTGTGACTCCCGGGGGAGGCTGTATATACAGTTAACTAGTTGTGTGGCGTTTTTCAGAATAACAGTGGCCCATATAGACTCTTTCACAGTAGTGATAGTTCAGTTACTAAGAAGTGTTGGGGAGAGTGAACGTAGAAAGTAAACTAAACAACTACCTCCTCCCTTGTTCTTCCGGTTAGAGTGGTAATGAACGTATGGGTGTATGTCTAACTCATTAACCAAGATATTGGAATGGCACCAAGATACTGTGACTATCAGGATGGGTGGGTCGCATCGTAAAGAAATAATTTTAGGGCGAGGCATCTTACCTACTCAGTCAGTCAGTCAGTTACAACGTAGAACTTTGTACATGCAGACATCAGTTCAAGTTGCCATGCCTCAATTAGCAGATAAAGATTAAATTGTCGGACCAAATCCCAGAGGATGGGATTTGGTAGTAACAGAGTAAGTTCTAATAGAAAGGCATAGAGATCAGAGATGAGATTTGACATAAAAAGTGATTCAGTAAAGAGTAGATTATAATAAGCTCAAAAATTAGAATTCGGAGGAAGACAAGGAGTGGATGCACCTGCGCCATTGCAATCGATTTTGAGCCATATCACCTAATCTCTAACCATTTGTTACGATCATCGTGTGGGCCCCAACCAGGTAGTCTGTCTGCATCTATTAACATGGCTCAACTCAATTGTCAATGACTTCATGGATTGGTGCCATGTTTTCGTTTGGCCACCAATAGCTTTCTTCCAGCCTACTCCCACACCAGACAACACTGCTCGTCGAGGTAGACGGTGGTCAGGCATAAGCAACACATGTCCTAACCACCTCAGCCGGTGTAGATTCACTACTTCATCAATAGCCTTACCGTATTTACCTAGTACTCTATTCCTAACCCATGCATTGCTTACTCGGTTGTCCCAGCAAACACGAGCAATGTTTCGGAGACATCTATGATCGAATACTAGGAGCCTACGGATATCCTCTATCCTTAAAAGCCATGTTTCACATCCATAAAGTAAAACGGATCTGACTGCTGCAAAGTAAACGCGTCATTTCGTCATTAAACGAATGTCTCGCCTACGCCACAAGTGACGCAAGTTGGCAAAAGCCGATCGGGCCTTATGTATACGGGCCGAGATTTCATCGGACACTAGACCGTTAGGACTGGTGAGGCTCCCTAGAAAAGTAAAACGGTTAACGCATTCAATAGTATTGTGAAAAGACCAATTGGGTAAGTAATGTTTATTGTGCGAAAACAGAATAGGTCATGAAATATTACATACATTACTTCCAAGCATCAATTTGCAAATCCTCTGCGTTGTCTGCACTGCATCGTTTCTCAGCCTGCTTCTCTTAGTTGTTCTCGATTGTCCTCTGTGTTTCAATCCTGTTTCACTTCTTGTCCTCTCGAAACTCGTCTTGTCTGCTGTTTACTGATTCTTCCCAATTTACTTTGACGCTCTGCTACCTACTACTTATTGATGACTTATAAGTAGTATCCACCACACTCGCCCCTCCATTAAATTGCTGTGCTCGTATGCGCGCTGACCTTCTTGCCTCTGCGGTCGCTGGTTGTTTCTGCGTATTCGCTCCATCATTCCAACACATCCATCTTTGCAATTGACTTATGTTTACACGCTTCTCTTTGTTGTCCTTTTTGATGGTGTATACCGGTCCACGACTAGCGATGACTGTATACGGGCCCTCCCATTTGGGGAGTACTTTCTTCGAGCCTAGTCCACTACCCGTTATGCTTCTCCGTCCTCTACACTTCACCAGATCTCCTACTGAAAAGTGTCTCAGCTGATTCCCATGATGCTGTTCTGATCGTTTAACGTCCATATCCTGTTTCCGTCGTATGTTTTCCACCGCTTGTTTCCGCTCTTCCTTCCATTTCCTATCATTCCACTTTTGTGGCTGAGGCCAGGCGATGTTGTTGCCTGGCAGTCGTGGTCTCCTTCCGTACATCAGCTGGAATGACGACTTCTTTGTTGTTCCTTGATTCGAGGCTCGATGTGCTAATAATATCATCGGTAATTCCGTCTCCCAGTTACCCCCCTTTGCTGCCAACCACTCTTTTAGAGTGTGATTATTTCGTTCAGTTAGTCCGTTGGTCTGAGGATGATACGGTGTTGTTCTGACTCTTTTGATACCTAACTGCCCAAGGCGAGATGTGAACTCCTCACTCTCGAAACATGGACCCTGGTCGGTCAATATCATTCTCGGGACGCCGTGGTCGGCCACGATGTGCCGCATCACTGCTTCGGTCACCGTCTTTCCTCGTTGATCAGGAATCGCCACAGCCTCTACCCAACGCGTAGCATGCTCGGTCATCACCAACACGTACTGGTTACCGCTCGATGTCTGGGGAAATGGACCCATTACGTCCACTGACCACAGATCGCCTACTGTCGTTACGGGAATGGGCTGTAACGAAGTGCGTATGCATTTATCCCCTTTCATTAACTGACATTGGGAGCAGGCGAGGACGTATCTCATCACGTCTTCTTGCATTCCTGGCCAGTAAGCACTCTGTCTCAGGAGGTCAGTGGTTCTTGCGACACCTGTGTGTGCTAATTGGTGGCATTCGCTGATTAGTTCATGTCGTAATGGCTTTGGAATTACAGGTATCCAGCTTCCATCATTGTCTTTCCATGTTAACACTCCAGCTGCATTTAATTTTAATCTGTCCTTTTGGCTTAACAACGTCTTTACCTCTCTGCTAAAGTGCACTGATTCGTCATCCACTGCTTCAGTTAACGCTCGTCTCACCGTCCTAAGCGTTGGGTCTGCTTTCTGGCAACGAAGTAGTCTTTCTAGGTCTGTTTGCACTCTGTTGACTCCACAGGCTACTTCCGGTAAGCTAGTGTCCTCACACGGTCTTGACAGGTAGTCAGCTATTACGTTTCGGCTTCCTGGTATGTGACCAATCGTGAAATCATATTCTTGCAGGCGTAGTGTCCATCGTGACAATTTTCCTCGGGGGTCTCTTGCCGTCTTCAACCACTGTAATGGCTTGTGGTCGGTCTCGATGTGAAATGGCTGGCCTAGCAGATACGGTCTCCACTTATCTACTGCCCAAACGATCGCTAGACACTCTTTCTCGATGGTCGAGTACTTCTGTTCCGTTGGTGTTAAAACGCGGCTGGCATATTCCACTACGCCGTCATCCTGCCGAAGTACTGCACCAATGCCAAAATCGCTGGCATCTGTGGCCACTGTGAACTGTTTTCCACGGACCGGAAGTCTCAATGTCATCTGCTTTGCGTTTAATAGCTGCTTGATCCGATCAAAGGTTCTCTGAGCCTCCTCTGTCCATATAAATTTTCCACTGCTCAGTAGTTTATATAGTGGTGCGGCGATCTCATTAAAGTTCTTTATAAAGCGGCTGTAGAATGCTGCTCTTCCTATAAACTGCCTGAGTTTCCTTTTCGAAGTGGGTGCCGTTATGTTCTGGATCGTCAAAATTTTCTCGGGTAATGGCTTCATTTCACCATCTCCTACTTTATACCCCAGCAGTGTGACATTACATTTGGCTATCTGTGACTTCTTCTTATTGATGCGCAACCCAAACTCCTCGATTCGTTTGAGTACTGCTTCTAGATGTTTTGCGTGATCTCTCTCTGTTTTACTGTAAACCACCAAATCGTCCCCGTACACCTCCACATTCTCAAGATTTCGTAACAATAAGTTCATTAATCTTCTAAATGTGAATGGCGCTCCCGCCAGCCCAAATGGCATTCTTCTAAACTGGTACTGTTTGTGACCCACAGTAAAGGCTGTCTTGTACCTGTCATCCGCTTTTATCGGTAGCTGCCAATACCCTGACCTGAGGTCCAGTACAGTAAACAACTTTGCTTGTTGTAAACGATCCAGGGTTTCGGCTACAGTTGGCATTGGGCATGGCTTCAACTCAGTTATGCTGTTTAGCTCTCTGAAATCGACGCAGAATCTGTATTTTCCGTTGGATTTCTTTACTAGCAGCACAGGTGAGTTGTAACGGCTATCAGCCTCTTCAATTATTCCATCCCGCAACATTTCTTCCACTTGCCGATTTACTTCCGTCTCTAGATGAACTGGTATTCGGCGTGTGTGGAATGTTGTCTTCTTACGACTGTTTACGGGGATTTCATGCGTCACCTTATCACAATAACCATAGGCCTCTCCGTCGTCAGTGAACAGACTTCCGTACTTTGCTATTACCTTATTGATATTTTCTATGTTCACTTGCGGTAGGATCGCGGCTTGTGTCTTATCTATCTGGCTGTTCTCCTGTATGCTAAAATGCCCGTACTTAGTATTTACTGTCTTGTTCTTTGTGTCGATGACCGCCTCCACCTCTCTAAGGAAGTCTGCTCCCAGTATTGTTTGCTGTATGTCTTTAGTTACTACAAATGGGTATCGTACGACGCGATCTCCGACTTCGACACAACAGTCTGACACTCCTAAAATTTTCAGTGCATGCCCGCTCACTGTTTGTACTGCTAGTGAACATGCCCTGATCTCCCGACACAATCCTGCATCTATTAAGGATATGGCCGCGCCCGTATCAACTAGACACACCAGTACTCTTCCATTTATACGAACTCTTGTATACAACGCACCCTTGTTAACCAACCCTACAACCCGGAAAGACGTTTCAAAAAGAGAAGACTGTGTATAACGTTTAAAATATCTTAATCTTCGTTTCCTCGGGCAGTCTCTTCTGTAATGTCCATACTCTCCACACTCAAAGCACCTACTTCCCCTTTCAGCACGGATTCGCACCGCCGCGACTTTCTCTTCCAGCTCGGCGATCCGTTTCTCCAAAGGCGCCGTCCTGCTGTCTTCGGTTAACGAGGATACCGAAGTGCTAACAAGCTGTCTGCACATTCGAGCCATCTCCATCACGTTCAATGGCTGCACGGAATGCGCCAGTCGAAGCTGTGTCGCTACGTCACCAGGGACAAATTCCAGGAACTGGGATGTCAGGAGATGCTGTCTCGACTCGTCGTCCAACGATGGCAACCCACGACGCAGCAAACTCGTCAGATTGGTGGCCAGCACCGACGGATCGCCGTCTGGGGCCAGACGCACGGCCCTAAACTGCTGCAACGCCAGCTCCCTGTCCGCTGGACTGTCGAATTCCGACACCAACTTGGCCACCACCTCCTCCCACGTGGCTCCACCGTCAGCCAGCTCCACGTCGTCGAGCACCGCCTTTGCACGACCTCGCAGCAGGGTACCGAGGACCGTCACCTTCGCCTTTTGTCCTCGCACGCCGACCAGCTCCGCAGTGGCTTCAAACTGCCGCAGGAATGCACCGACGTCCCCATCCTCGAACGGCTGTGGCCACGGAATCTTCATCACGTACGGAGGCAGCGACACCAATTGTGAAAAGACCAATTGGGTAAGTAATGTTTATTGTGCGAAAACAGAATAGGTCATGAAATATTACATACATTACTTCCAAGCATCAATTTGCAAATCCTCTGCGTTGTCTGCACTGCATCGTTTCTCAGCCTGCTTCTCTTAGTTGTTCTCGATTGTCCTCTGTGTTTCAATCCTGTTTCACTTCTTGTCCTCTCGAAACTCGTCTTGTCTGCTGTTTACTGATTCTTCCCAATTTACTTTGACGCTCTGCTACCTACTACTTATTGATGACTTATAAGTAGTATCCACCACAGTATCACCCCCTATCACTAACTTTGGTGCCGAATTAAGCCAGTCCTGAAGTAACATTTTACATTTGGATGGGGAGAATCGCATCCCAAACATGCTTACGTTCAAGTTTAAGGTAGTCAAAAAATTCTGCATTTTATCAGCATCTTCACGCAGTAGAACTATATCATCGGCATATTCTAAGTCAGTAAGTTTATCTCCTGGGAGGAGTTCAACCTCAGAGAAATCAGACGATGACAATGTTAACTCTAAAAGTATGTCAATGATAAAATTAAATAAAAATGGAGATAGCGGACAACCTTGACGAACACCACTAGAAGTGGTCAATTCTGAAGACAATCTGCCATAAGCTCTAACACGACATGTGGTGTTCGAGTAGAGAGCTTGTATAAGGTTAATGTATTTCTCCGGTACGCCTTTCAATGACAGACATTGCCACATAACCTTACGATCAATAGAGTCAAACACCGCCTTAAGGTCAAGGAATACAGCTATTGTTGGGCGTCTGAAAGTGTGCCTATGTTCTAGAACCTGCCGTAGTGTGAATATTTGGTCTATCCAACCACGTCCGGGTCTGAAACCACCTTGGTTTTCTCGAGTTTGCTCTTCACGAGCTTTAGTTAGACGTCTAAGTATTATTGAAGCTAGTATTTTAGACACTGTATTCGTTAAACTGATTCCTCGGTAATTGTCACACGAGGACTTCTGTCCTTTCTTAAAGACCGGAATGGTTAGTGTTCGAGACCAGTCAGATGGGATTACGTCTAGTTCCCAAATTCTAGCCAAGATCTCAGTTAATCTGGCTGCTAAGACTGGACCACCTTCCTTAAATATCTCAGGGGTCAATCCATCTGGTCCTGCCGCTCTCCATCGCTTTAAGTTTCCGATAGCCTTCTCAACCTCACTGAGACTTGGGGGACCAATGTTAATTTGCCATTCAGATTGTTTGGGGATGGTCGACAACAGGGATGACGCTGAGGGACAGTTGAACTGTTCCCTAAAGTGTTCTGCCCATCGGTCTAATCTTCTAGATTGACAGTGAACAGTGAAACCATCTTTTTCGGAGACAGTTTTATTTACAGTCGGGTTTCTGATACTTATTTCCTTGATAAGCCTGAACAGTTGCCTACTGTTACCTATTGCCGCTGTCTTTTCCATCTCTTTAGCTTTCGCCACCCACCACTGCTCACGATCATTGCGTAAGCTTTTGATTAGTTTGTGTTTAAGTTGCTTACGTTCCTCATCATGTTCAGAACCAGATGGGATGTGTTGCCGAGTATCTATCAGTTCAGCAGATGCAGCTGAAATCCACTGAGTTTTCCTAACCTTTAGGTCTAGTTTATTAGTAGATATTACTGCTCTTTCAACAGCTTTTTGAATATCATTCCAGGCTAGCTCAGGTTGAGAACAGTTTATGCCGTTTACTAATTGGTTTTTTAGTTGTTCCTGGAATGTATTCTTGACTTTTTCATCATAAACTTGAACCCTGGGGGGATCCTTGTCATGGATCTTCTACGTCCAGTGAGTCGCAGACTAATACGCGCTCGCACTAAGGCATGATCTGAGTCTAAACACGTGCTCCAAAACGAGCGGCAGTCTTCTATCGAGCCTCTCCAACGATGGCTAATAGCAATGTGGTCTATTTGAGTCCAGCGTTGGGTTGATTTCGAAGGCCGCCATGTCAACCGATGTCTCTCCTTATGCTTACAGTTTGCGAAAAATAAACGCTTGTCTGAATAAAGTTGTAGTAACCGGTCGCCATTGTCTGTTCGTTGAGCCTCAACACCATATGATCCACCTAGGTGCCTTTCGGTTTCATCTAGTCTACCTACTTGGGCATTAAAATCACCTGCTACTATTACTACATCAGTGCGCTTAGCTTTACATAGAAGGTCATAAAGCTTTCTGTAAAATTCATCTTTCATTTCATTTAAGCTGCAAACAGTGGGAGCATAGGCAGAGACAACAAAGAGACAACGGCGTGTGTCCCTATCTTTACGAGTCCTTACAGTTCCATTTAGACGGACTGCGCACAAGCGACTGTCTATTGGAATCCAGTCGAGGAGAGCCTGTTCAGCTTTTAAACTAAGTGCTATACCTACACCAGCAAGGCCTCGAGTGGTAGCAGTGGGGTCCCCGGAAACACGAAGAGTGAACCGAGCAGGTTCCTTATTTTCACAAGGTGAGGTCAAGCGAATGACTGTGCTTGGATCCTGTATACGCGTTTCAGAGATGCAGCAGATATCGATGGAGCGGGATTCTAGAATCATGGCTAAGGATGCCTGTTGTCCTATTTGATATAACGTTCGAACGTTGAAAGCTCCAATATACAACTTAGTGCGCGGCTTTAGGAGACCAGGGATAACGTTTCGAGAACTCAAATCACTAGCATTAGTGGTGCGAGACGATAAAATTATGTTAGAAGGATTAGGCATGGTGATAAGAGAGTTATTAAGAGTTGAAGGTGGGATTTGGCTTAGAACAAGATGATCTCGTGTGCTGCTAGAGGTATGAGGGCGGTTTTCACTTCCTGGCTGCCCACACCATGGAAGGGTGTTTCTTGAGAAACCTGAAAAAGAAGGTAGATTAGTGTTGGTCTTAGAGACCTGAGAGCGTGACCGCAGAGCCCAAGGGACAACTGCTTGAGGCTTGTCACGCACGGCCTTTTTATGTAAAGTTTTTTGAGTATTAGCTCCGCACTTGAAAGCCCTTAGTGGGCACCCATACCGCCGGAGACGGAAATCCGTTAGGGAGGGTGAGGTGTGACATTTTTAGGGCCGACCTTTTCTAACCCTTTCTTCCTTGTGAGAAGGCAGCATCGCTGCAGATGCTGGTTGTCTGGGGGAAGCACCTTACTGCTGTCACACCCCTCTGCAGTCAGCAGTACGACTTCGCCCTCAGACCTTACCTACTACAAAACCAGCATTGATGAGTAGGAGGTATAAATGTGAGCTGTAAAATTTGTAATGACATGTAAAGTCGTTAAAAGGACTGTTTATTACTCTACTACTTAATATCTTGTGGTTGGGGTATAAATGATGACAAGAAAGCGCTAAAATAGTCACGGAAGAGGCAGAGAGTAGTTTAGTACCGAGTAACATGGGAAGTAACAGGTTAGTCGAAAAACAAAATTATAGGAGATTGATGAAGCATTAGTCATCAGAGAAGTGAGCGCTGGGGAAGGTTAAGGAAGACAGAGTAGGTTGTTTCTAAGTATCAATGCTTGTAGGAAGAGCTAATACTGTGGTTGACGTGAATTCTGTACTAAATTTTAGAATAATAGTCTATAATTAATATGGGTCTGTGGATGCAGTGAGAGAAACAGATTGTAGTGCACACGGAAAAAAACAAATGGATTACAGGGGGAAAGCAGGAATCTGTATACGGTACAGCACTACTATACACCATAAAAGCATGGTCATGATAATCGTGGCTACAGCGGGAAGAATTTTCTTGAAACTTAGAAGGTAGTGTAGAGTTGGGGTATAAATACGAGGTTGATAGAAGTTTGGATCGGTACTTTGTGTTTCAAAAGTTATTACTAGCGCTTCTAAGACTGGCACGCAGAAGTGAGATAACTGCTCAAGTTGCGCACCCAAATGAGGCCAGTACACATAGCTTCGCGCTAATGCTTTCATCTTATTTATTCCAGGGTGACCTTTCGTACAGTTGTAAAAGTATCGCAGGTTGCAACTTTTTCGAGATGGCGACACGTGGAGCAAACAGGATGCGATCATCGATAATTGAGAAAGATAGTCTACGCAGGCAAACTGTCAAAGCTCCAAGGAGCTGATCTTTTAGGACCATCTTTCCAAGTAGAACATTTTAACTTGTTGCAGGACTAGGTCTCGTAGAGTTTCTCTCACTTCACCTGCTGACACTAGAGTGTTTCGAACAGTTTATGCTGCTACACATCTGACTTCTGGATCGGCGATCATAAAGGCAATGAGTATGTTCCCAGGTCCAGTATGATGGACTCCGACCAACCTAGAGGGAACATCGGCTTGGTCAATGGTCGTTGACTAATACATGATACTGTTATCTATCAGCTGTATATACAGGGATTCCTTTCTAAAATTCAAAAATCGCGACCAAAAGTTCATGGTCCCTCAGGAATGTGAACTCACGACCACAGAGACTTTCAGGAAACCTTTTAACAGCGAATGCAATTGCAAGAGCTTCTTTCTTAATCTTGTTGTAGTTTCTTTCTGCTGGAGTGCGTGATCTGACAGCGTGGGCAATTGTCTTTTCTGATTGATTTGGAAACAAATGAGACATCACTGCTTCGACTCCACGACTAGAAACATCAGATGCAACAAAAATCTCCAAGTCCGAATTGAAGTGTGTTAGCAGAAGTTGCGAGCTAAGAATTGACTGAACTTTGATAAATAATGCTTGACATTCTGCTGACCAATATCAAAATTTGTTTTTCGTCAGGAATTCATTTAAGAGACTTCTTACGCGGTGCAGCTAGGGGAGAAATGTACTAAAGTGACAAATTAATCCAGAAAAAGAGGGTAATAAAGGAACATCAGCTGGTGCTGGTGTCTTCTGAATAGATTCTATGTTGGCTAGATCTGGTCGGCGACCATCCTTTTCAAAGATAAAGCCAAGCTATTGAACGGAATACATGGAGAAAATGTACTTTTCTTTCCGTAGGCGAAAACCATCCTGCATCAGCGTACCCAGTACTTAGTGTAGACGATCTAATAAATTTTTTGATGTGCAAGAATGATTGGCAAGTGGAAACGCCAAATTGGGTGTGCCTGGTTGATAACTGCGCGCTACCTTTTTGCTCACTGAGTCCCACGTCGGATGTAGAAGAATACAAGCCGACAGACCAACCAAACAAAATCATATCATATTTCATACATTCCTTTATACAAATATAAAATCAAACCACAAAGCAAAACAATTAGGAATTTAGCATTAATACAGAACAAAGGAGAAAGTAGTAGCGACTTGTATATATCTAATTAAATGTAGTTCACTGTAAAAAACAATCTACTAAGAGTAAACATACTAAACGAGAGGATAGGGTAAGTGGAACGTAACAATCTAAGAAATGAAATGTTTACACAACTCACAACCAAAATAATCGAAATAGTCCTCCGAAATACAAATCTGAAAGTTCGTTACTCTTCTGTAATCGCCCAACATAACAGTAGTCACGCACAATAATGCTTATTTGTATAATTACTTCATAACTCCAAGCTGGAAATGAGCTATCTCATGACTGGTAAGCTAGACAATGGTGAGCTTTTTATGTTCCTGTCTCCAAACTTACCCAGATGTGCTTGAAAGCCTCTAGCTCGAAAACAGTGTCGGTTTATCTGACTCAAACCTTTCGGAGAATAATTGGTAGTAAACAGTTCCTCAATTTAGGACAAATTTGGGAATGTTTCGAAAGATTTTCGCAGGTAAGCGGGGTGTTTTTACGGAAATTAGATCGTTTATACCCACAGTATCCACAGTGCCACTCCACCGGTAACTGTTGATTGTGGTGAGTGCTAGAATGTTAAAACTACTTACAACCAAAATAATTGAGATAGTCCACCAAAAAACAGTTCTGAAAGTTCGTTACTCTTCTTTAATCGCCCAACATAACAGAAAGTTCTTTCCCAGTCGACTTCATTATGATGAAATCATCTAGATATGCAACCGCTCCAGCTATACTCGTTGATAATGTATCCATTATTTACTGACAGATCGCTGGTAAGCGGGTTTTTTGAAATAAATTCAAATGAGTGTTGATAGTTAGTGGCTCTCCAGACTCATCAGCTACTTTCACTTAAAAATAAACGTAAAAAGTATCTAGTTTTGCGAAACATGCAACACCGATTTTCTTGGCAAACAAATCTTTAGAAACTGGTAGAAGATACTGATATGTATCTAATGCAGCATTCAAACCGGTTGAAAAATTAACACATATGTTTATAGTTCCGCAATGTTGCTTGCTTTCTACAGTAGGCGCTGCCTAAGTAAAGTAGTTAACTGACTGAATAACACCAGTTTGTTAAAAAAGATTAATTTCCTGGTCGACCAGTTTCAGTGCAGTATATGGTATAGGTCGTTTTGGACGAAAAACAAGTTAAACATCTGCTGACGCAGGTAGATTGGTTTTCATCATCGTACAACAACCCGAACTATTATGAAAATCACGAGAAAACTTATTTCGTATCCACTCAACTAAACTTTCACTTGTCTGTTTTGACAACAGTTGGTTACCTGCTGAAAAAAAATTGGTTGCAAATACTGTTGATGGGAATATCCATTAGTATAAGCTTCGTTAATGGGTCTAAACCAAGGAGGTCAAGGTTCGGTCAATCTGTCAGGTAGCACGCTTCATTAGAGTTGATTCCATTAAAAATATTCGCACTCCGACTCTCAGACAAGTTTCAGTACACCGCCAAATGCATTTGTAGCTGACTTCGTGGATGGTGTCATTGGTGGTCTGCAAAGCAAGACATAGGTTTTCATAGACACTAGAGTAATATCAGATGTTAAGTCAATTTAAAGACGTGTGAGAATGCCGTTAATTAGAATAGTAACATACTTCCTGTCAGTGTTGTAGTCTGTTCTGACAGCTACTACAACAGAAAGTAATTGAGGATCGACTGACTTCACCGTATGTCGAGGGCATTTATATTTCTTCTTGGGTCGAGACATGTGATTCGGTGAACAGTGGCCTTCTTTGTGTCCTCATTTGTTACACATCTGACATCTATGCTTTTTAAATTTGCAGAAGCGTACACAATGCCAATTACTGCATAACCACCAAGCAGCACTAGGTTTGTTAGGTATTGTCTCTCTTCTGCTTGGCTACTGTGACTTGAGCTAATTAATTGCACAATTTGTTGGTGCAAAACGTAGTTCATTATTTAACAATATACACAAATTTAGCACACAAACCTCAATAGTTTCCTCTCCGTCTACAGCCAAAGAGATTGAAGCAAATTTTACAACTAATCTGTACGACAAACAGGTAGCAAAGAGACATCAAACTAGTTACTGGTTCAAGAAGAACTGTTCTTAACAAATAAAGAAACAAAATTATATCTGCAACCAACTGATTGAGTCGAATTATTCAGGTATAGACAAGCAAAGTATCAACCCGATGTGGCTTACAACGAGAACTTGAAACTTGGTAAAACAAAATTAAAGACATCAATGGTAAGCGACATATATCAACAAGAAACATATATATAGAACCCGATTGTGAGCAGAAAATCAATAACTGTTATGATAAAGGAGCAAACTACAGAGTCAAAGCACAACGAAGTGACAAAATACGAGTTAAAAGGAATTGATTAATGCGGTAAAAAGTAGAGGGACTTCCATACAAGCAAAGTGGATTTTACACAAGTATCCTTTAGACTTGGAATGATTGGACGGTCTATTGGAAAGCCCATACTAAGGCTCATGCAGTATTTCTGGATTTCGCAAAAGCATTCTACGTTAGACATATTTTCACTAAACCCATAAGGCAGAAGCAAAAGGTCTATAAGAATAGACCTAATGGTTTCTATCATCGATTAGTCTAGCTAATTAATGCGATCCTTTACTTACTATCATCCTTACTACATAACCGGTGGTATGATGCAGTCAATTGGCTTACACTGAGTTACACCATTTGATGACTCCATTATTGTAGCTCACCCTAATCACCAGACTTCTTGATTAATACAGAAAGGTTAGCAATTAAGGCCTATTTCAGACGGTAATGACAAGAAGAGTTACAATAACACTAACAATACACCAAATAAGAGTATGCTGGCATGTTCACATGTTTCGGAGAAATCCACAGATTGTAAGCTACCAGAGGGTAGAAACACAGGTGGAGGTCAACTTTTCGCCACTTAGAGTGTGTTTCACCTGGAACGCACTGTCTGATACAGTAACTTCAGCCCTCACTGTGGTAAGGTCCAACAAACGGCCTAGTGACTGTGCCTACCGCTGCAGCATACCATAAGCTCTTCGAAATAAGATGTGAAAGCTCACTATTCGTTATACTGACTTGACCATTCTAAATGCTTTAGCTCTCTATTATTTCACTAATCCTGACCATGAATTCTAGCTTTCTCTGCTATTATCCACTCAACTGCAATCTTCTATACCTTGTTCATGAACCAGACTAACTAGGACGGAACGAAAGAACGACTAGTAATTTATACATACGTATTAATCTATAGGGATGAAAGAACTAATAAAACAAGCCATAATAGTACTGACTACGAAAATAAATAAACAATAATAAAAGACTAAAAATGTAACATGAATAGAACATGAACGGAAAGAACAACTGACGCTACCAGGACCAGAGCAGTACTGTAACCAGCCTATTGTTGGAAGAAATCAAAGACTCAGAAGCAAAGCCAGGACACTCATGACTGGAACATGAAGAAATCAATCGGTTTACAATAACTCGTCGTACAAATATTGGATACTGAAAATACCACAGCCGGAAGGCATTAATCAGTCGAATACCTAAAACTCTCATATTGGATACTATCAGCGACTCGGGACCTTATCTCATCATTGGGACGCGAGCTTAAAGAAGCAAACTGGCTTAACTTAGTTTGTCATGAATGTATTGGATGTTGGATTGTTTGTCTGAGTAGGTGGTGTACGTAGGCGCGTTTAATGTATTTCTATTTTGAGATCCCAAAATATTTGACAGTTTGGGAACCGAGGAGGTCTGCAAATTTCCGTGTAATAGGTTCTCAACTAATGTAAATTTTTGCTACGGAAGTGATTGCATTATAACTTCCTTGGCAGCCAACTAACAGTGAGGTATTGTTTTGTCTTACAAATTTCCTGCTCATGTTTTTATTGAAATTACTTTAGTAATTTTCTTATAACAGTCTTTAATAATGTACAGTCCGTACTTCTGCTGATACTGAATCTTTATTCCAAATAATATGTAGCAGTCTACTGCTATTAATTATTTGCCGGTGTATGCTCTCTAGCATTATAACAGTAGTCGTGCTAGTAATACGAAAACGTCCTAAAATAGGAAAAGAACTACAGAGTAAAGTCTTTATGCTGAGTTTACTAAGACCATTGTATCCGTATGGTCTAAGAGTCCACTAAAAGCTCCCAAAGGCACGGTACAATATCCAAGCTAAGACAGTCACTTGATTTGTAATAGCTCATCATGTGGGTTTTGGTATCAGGTCAGTTGTCAGAACTGTGGACACGTTGATTGATATACCAATGAAACTGCAAACATGTGCATGTACATAGTGCATGAACACAGTGACCTACATTGTTTGTTCTACTGATGTTTCTCATTTAAGCAATGATCCAGAACTATTTCGAGTGTTCATTGTGATGTATGCCGCTGGCTGTTTGTAGTGTCACTCATCTATGCTTTTAAACCTGCAAACTTGGTTTGTTTTTGTGATCAATGAACTCACAGCGAGTACATATTTAAAGTATGTTGCGTCAAATTTGGTTCGTAAGTTCAAAGTTTCGTTAGTTCTTACTGCTTCAGGTAACCACTACTGTGTCACTGCAGAAATTGTCTACTTACGCCGGAGTAACTTACTATGCACTGGCTCACCAGGTTAAATCACTGATAGTCCCAAGCCATCTGTTCCAATGTCACTAGGTAGGTTCAAACTGAAAACGAATGTTAGTGACTAAGTAACAATTTACGTATTTATGTGTTTTGATGGTAGTTCTAGTTGTGACTTGAAAGATGGGTCGCTACGCTTCACACTGTATATTAGGCTAAGTTGCTACATTACACCAGGTTATTCTATGTTCAAGCCTAAATCTGCTTGGGTTTGCTATCAGTCATCGTGTAATAGTGAGCTTTTTTCTAATTATGCTGTCGACTGTGTTGAATACAGTGCAGTACTTCACTCCATTACTAATGGAATAACTAAATGAAGTCAACAGTCGAGATACTATGTTAACAGACATTTTGAGGTAAGTCGTCTACGTAGTTATAATAGTGTTGAAGACAGCTGACTACTCACATGTTCTTGGGTTTCCTTACACTTTAGCTTTTAGTTTCTTAGCGTGCAATAGTCTGTTATTCACTTGCACTTTATCACTTGCTCTGCATACAAACAAGAATGAAACGTTTTTTACAACTAAACTGTTAACTAGCACATATATCACATCATTGGTGTGTTTTTCTCCAGATAATTAGGACTTATTTCTACGAAATATTGTTTGTGTAACTACCTAGTCATCCTTTAAACAAAGCTTTTAGAGTCCTTATTTCCGCCGTACTGTGTACAGATTTTAACATTTTCATGTTTCTCATATGGGTTTCTTATAAATCCATTCCACCAACTCGGTGAAAATGTAGAGTTAATCGTTAGCCGCCACCTTTATGTTTTGTATTCCAGTGTTTGTAGCGTGTTTAAAGTATTTCTGTAATGTAGCACATAATTTTATCTTCGGAATAATTTGGATCATTATCTTGTTCGGTAATAGGGAATCTTAAATAATAATCGTTGAGTTTTCTTGGTTAGGTCTTGGTTAGTGTTATGTCAACAAGAAGTCCATATTTTCACTTATTGTTATTTTCTCTGCCTAATGCGGGGTTGGAATAGCCATTTTCTTACCAGAGAGCAGGTATGTCACAACCAGTTTTTTACTGCCACATGGTTGCATTTATAATCATCGGAAATAATTGATGTACATAAGCTGCAAGTACATAATTACAGTTATTTGTGAGACTCCTCCGTGTATGGTGAAACAACCATATTCGCTACACTGGCTAGTAAAGCAGTGAGTTCAAAAAACTTAGTGGAAGTTAAATGGAGACTCGAAGTAACTGGTAGTTTATTTGACACATCTATTAGTGTGCCATCTTATTGGTCACAGCCTTCGAGATAGTCGTGTTCTATTTCATATGGCTAAATGTGATTAGTCTCATTGTCTGCGGCTGTGAAGAAATTGTTTTTGTATTATATATCCCGTCCCAACAGTGTGTATTTCTCTTCTGAGACGCCCGTCACCATCAATGCTATTTTTAAATTATCTGTTTTTCCGCTTTTGGTTGTCAGTGCGATGAGATGTGTGGATTTAAATTTGTATCGGGTTCAACGTTTATGACTGCTTACAATGTATTTGTGAGAGCGTAAAAAGCTTTATTGGTTGACTAATCGGTCACTTAGGAGCGTAAGTTTTTATAATCACTTGATGTTAGCTGGTTTTTCTGTCGAGAATCGTATGAAAGATAGTAACGAACAGTTATATTTGTTACGTCATACGCATATAATCCCAATTTTTTAGTGTCCACTAGCTTATTAATACCAATGTGTTTAACCCTGCTCCAGTCCGTCGTATGTAAGTTGTCTTTTCATGATAACCTCATCTTCTGTTGGTGTTTTTGACGTTTACCTGTTTAAACTTGTTTATTAGTTATATCGAATGTATCTTATTCACAGGCGTCAACTTTTTCATGAAACCACTGCAACTGTCTAATGAAAATTTATCTGAATTCGCACAGTCAAACACATTGGAGTCTGATTCAGGAGACTGTTTTAGTGTAAATGTTTACGAATTCCAAGAAGGGGAAGATCTTTATGGTCCTCGTGCACGTGGTTATCAAAAACCTAAACATATGTGGATGGCTAAAGATCAAGCCTTAACAAATATTAAGTCCAATAGTCCAACTCCAGCAACAGGGACATTAGATTTTGAACGTGATTGTTGCGCTACTCAGGATGGTCTCAATTCTATCTCTTCTGGTCATGTAAGATGTCCATCACCAACTAATCTGACTTACAACATGGGATCCCCATCAACATCCGGTAGTGTCCAGGGGCTTTCAGCGGCCCTCTCATCGTGTACTAATACCAGCAGCAGTTTATGTAGTCATACCTCCCCAGTTATCGGCCTGAGTATGGTTGAGGTCACTAACTTATGTGATAGCCCTACTTTTAGTGAAGTGAAAAATGAAAAATGCAGACTACTTACATGTGGAATTAACTCCTCAGTTAAGTCCAAATCCAGCGTTAAATTAACCAACAGAAAACAAACTTCGGGGAAAGCTTCCCAAAGGAAACTTGAATCAGATATTAACGTTAATTCATCTGCATCCGATATCAGTGAGCTTTCATCAAATAACAAACAGTCTTATTCCCACAGACACCGACAACCTCGCTCTCGCAATAACCGAAAGTCAAAACGAAATCCTACTAGTGAATCATCATTGGCTTCATTTTACCCAGATCCAGCTTTTAATTTACCTACAGAAAGTCATCTGGTGTTATCACCCTGTTTAAATATGACGGAGCAAGTAAACCAAGAATCTCCTAGTCAAACACCTATGTATTCTAAAAGTTTGCCGTCTTCATCGGCTTTCGTTTCTGGCGGGCTGAAAATTCGGCTCCGTCGGGACGCAGCTTTAGATTTCACTATTGGAAAAGGTAAACGAGCTAAGAGCAAAACAACCGCAACTTTTCGTATTGTAGAATCCTGGTGTGATGCAGATGCTCCTGGAGGGGACTTTACCAGAAGGGCCAGAGCAGGTACTGGTAGTTCTACTTCCCCTACATTTAGCCTGGTTTCAGGAGGATTACGCGTTGGTGATATTGTATGGGCTAAACTTGCTGGCTATCCATATTGGCCATCCCAGGTTAACGCTATTTGGGCTCGTACTGCCCATCAACTTTCCCAAGCCACTTTACTTCCTACATCGCAGTCATTAGATAGCAATTCATCATCTTTGGCTGTTCTCGCCACTCCTTCAGATCCTAGTTTGGCGGCTGGTTATACTGCTCGTGTTGATTGGCTTGCTTGGGATCAGTGTTCTTACTTGAGTTGTGCTAAGTTGTATCCTTTTAAGGAGTCTTTTGATAAGCTTTACAACCCTCGTACCAGGGTAAAAGGTTATGCAGAAGCTGTACGCCTTGCTAAGCAAATTGTAAATGGGACCTATATTCCCAATGAAAGTTTAGATTCTCAGTTGTCGGGTATGTCGCCACAAAACAAATCTCATTCATCATTGTCTGGTCAAATTTCGGCACCACCTAGTACTGACAGCCAATGGTCATCTATGACTACCCTTTCATCTTCCCAAGAACTTCCAATCCCAGGTGCTAACAACCAAACTTCTCGTGAATTAATGGACAAAAATACCATACCTTTGCCATCTGACTTCCCACCAGACGCTTATATATCATCACAATTAAATTCATCTCCTAACTCCGCATCAAACTTATATCCTAGTGAAGGAGTAATGAGAACGGCAAACGCATTTTCATCTACATCTAACAATTCATGTCTTCTAATTGGCGATAAAAGCCTAGAACTGCCTGAGCTGGACAATATTGCAATGTGGGCTCCACTTCCTCAATTAGATGTTTCAGGTCTTGGCGTTTTCCATGTACCAACCTTCTCAGAGGATGAAGAAGAATTAGATCAATCCATTGTGAACCAGTTGCACTTAGACTTCGGTTCATGCTTGCAATAATACTACAAGTCATCATCGTGATATTAACAGAAAAGTAATGTTCTTTCTATCTCATCTTTCAGAATTCAAAAAAAAATCTGTCGTTTTCTGTTTATTCTTGGTTTTTTTCTTAATATCTCTTTAATTGTGATAGATCTATACTTAATCTATGAAAATATTCTGGTGCCTATTTTATAACCCTGCCTCACTCATTGGGTTTATTTTTGCCATATTCCATTACATTTATTAAACTCTCATTAACTGAATGAAGCACTCAATTTTATAAATTACTGAATCCCAGGAGTTTAACCTTTGAAACGTGTACATTATGTTAAGTTAGAACCACTAATACATGTTACAACTAATAATGTGGTTATTTCTATTTGTCACTTTCTATGAAATTGTAAGTTGTTTGTTACATAGATCATTATTATCTGCTCATATATTCAGGTATTTATATAATCTAGTAATTATGTATCAATAAAATTCCATTGTAACCTCTATCAAATCTTTTTATGCACATATGTTTGCATGTATTTCTATTTCTATTTTTTTTTTTTGTTGTTGAGATTTGTGCATATGCTCCAGCTTGCTATTTTCCTTTCTTTTAAAAAAATATCTGTTTATCCCTCCCCCCCCCCGTATATTAAGTAACATAAGGTGACCAACATTTTCTCTATATTCTTATGTAAACTGTCTGTTAGATAATGTTTATGTACTGTTTGTATTTTCACGCAGGATTGAGAAAGTAATCTCAGTTGTATTTCTCTTTTTCCTTTTTTTTCTTTTTTTGAGGTTTTCTTCTTTAGAAATGACTATTACTTTTTACTTCTTAAAAGAAAAACAAATATAAACTGTGCTCATTTGTTGTATAGATACTATTTTTAAAGTAAAAATAACCTTACATTCTCATCCCATACCGTAATCACTTTTTTTATTTATTAAATAATCCAGTTTGATCTGAGATCATAAGTGAACTAATCTATCCTTGTCGTTGTTTTTTTTTTCCTTTAAATATTCACTTGTTTTTCTTTTTCTTCTTTGATCTCAAACGATAGAAATTTACACATGTATGTATAATTTCGGATAATAATAAATCAGCTTACTGAATTTTCTTGTCATTCTTTTCAAATTAAGTGACAAATTCTGTCATTGTGCTTATTGCTTATCATTTCCAAGGTGATTGATTTTGTTGTTTTGAAATCTGGGATTGTGCAAATTTACTTCGTCTAGTTAAGTGAAATGTCTGAAACTATTTACATGGTTTTGTTAGTTGCGAGTGGTGTCTAGCATCAGTTTGATTTGTTATCATGGAAATTATCGATGAATTAATGTCCACTTATGAACTTGATGATAATGCCTAGTAATGTCAAGTTGCTATACTACTTTAACACTATGACATTAGTAACACAATATAGTTCGACAATAAATAATAAAATAAAAGTTTGTATGAAGAAATAATGGAACTTTAGGTCTAGAAGAAGTTAAAGAGTATTGCATATGCTTTGTTGTGGTTGATTCTGAGACATGTCACTCAATGTCTCCAGTCAGTTGTCACGATTATTGCTTGACGGAACCTAAACAGGTAGTCTACACCTATAAACACTGCTCAGACCGAGAGATAATGACTTCATAGGCAGACCATGTTCTGTTTTGCCCATCCCTAGTTTTCTAAGATACTATTCTTATATTAGCTGACATCGTTTGTTGAGGTAAGAAGTAGCCAGTACATAATACATGTCCAAACTACTTCAGTTTATGAAGGTTCACAACTTTGATTTAACATCTTTCTCTAGTACTATGTGCCTAATGTATATGACCACAATACTTCGAAAACATGTACGACCAAACGTCTTCAGCCTTCGCGTGTCTTGTATCATCATACCTTATATTCCTCACCCTCATCATCTTTATGAATTTAGTAGTCATTGCATAAGAAATCAATCCTGTACTTTGTTGAGATGCTTCGATTGATCTACTATGAAGATGAAGGTTATCAAAAGTATGACATATTGCACTACAGAAGAATAAATGCGTCACTAAACTTTAAAAGTTAAGACTGAAACATAATTAACATCAGTGCTTGATCTCTTCTTCATTTTCGAATCTTCACACTTATTGACTACATAATACTCATTAACGTAGTTAAAGTATCAGAGAATTCTGCTCGATATAGAAGTTGCTGATGCCTTAGATGTAAAATGGTTGCCAAGATACATAAACGTCTCAACTATTTGTAGAATAATACCTAAATGGATAAATATTTAAACAGTTACCTAACATTATTGTAAGATTTTACTCTAGTTCAAAGTACTTGTCGATAGTAATTTCTAATGATATGAGGAGCCAGTATATTAGTAAGATGATATCATCTGCATACTCCAAATCTGAATATTTCAGCAGTTATTAAATGGATAATTGGTGAGCTTTCAATCAAGACTTTTGCAGCGGTTAGCTAGATGCATCTATTCTGATATTTGGAATTATAAAACCTTTTACTTTATTCAATATTCTCCAATCGTTTATAATTGTATGGAGTTTTCTGAGTGTAACCACTTCTGTGCTGTCGTTAGGAAACGGGTTCTAGGAAAGGATGGCAAATCAATAGATGAGGTATTGAAATTTCATCAGTTGAGGTGGTCGGGACATGTGTTACGCATGTCTAACTACCGACTGCCTCGACGAGCTATGTTTTGCGGTGTAGGAATAGGTTGGAAGAAAGCTAGAGGCGGCCAAACCAAAACAGCAGAAATCGATGAAGTCACTAACAAGTGGACTGAGTCATGTTGGTAGATGTAGGCTGCGTGATTGGGGTCCGCGAGACGAAAGTCACCAATGGTTAGAGACCTTGAACGGCATGGCTCAGAATCGTTTGCAATGGCGCAGGTGCATCCACTCTTTGTGTTTTCTCAAAATCTAACCTTCTGAATTCTCTATCTTTCTCCTTTCAAATTTATCTCACTGAATTATACTTTTCGAATCATATCTTCTCTCTCTAGTCTTCTGCATTACTGCTAATACTTCTACTATCGTTATAACTCTTGGATTTGAACTGACAGTTGCGTCTCTGTGCTGATGTGGTATGGCAACCTGAACTGATGTACGTACGCACGAAGTTCTGCGTTGTATCTATCTATCGTAACCACTTCTGTCCTCGGTAAACTTACATTGGGCTCTAATCCTCGATGTAGCTTTTAACGAACAAATCTAATAAAAGCCTATTATATCGTCAAAACAACTCTTTCGTAGTTATCTAGCTTCCATGCTGTTTGAGGAGGTGAATTCCTTTTCAAACTTTACAGCTCTTGATCAGTTAGATCACTAATGGACTCGTATGGACTAAAATTAAGTGTAAATTTCTAATGTTTTACCAACAGGACACCTGTTCAGAAGGAAAAGTATAACGACTGACTTTCATTTAAAAGATCAACAACTCGAAGTAGAGTATCTACTCATTCACATAGATTTTTAAGTATTTCACTTCCAAAAAGTGAATAACATTTCACATGAGTTAGAGTAATGTAACAAAAATATGCCAACACGTTTACGTTGTAAATAGGTGGAGAACAGTTGGGAAGATTAATGTGCATTGAAAAAATGTTAGTTTTTTCTACATGTGTTAGGAAAATTATGTCACCTCTTAGAAACCGTAGCTTGGTGATTCAAGTATGTAGATTTCAGTCATTAGATCGCAGATCAGAACTACACTTCACCTAATTAAGATACAAATATTGTCATTAGCCTCTTAAAGAAAAACGGTGTAGCTAAAAGTATGGCAAATAATGTGCGCTTATTACTATATCAGTCAGTCAGTTACAACGTAGAACTTAGTACATGCGTACATCCGTTCAAGTTGCCATGCCTCAATCAGCAGATGGACCAAATCCCAGAGTAGGGGAGGTAGTAACAGAGTAAGTACTAATGGAAAGGCATAGAGATCAGAGATGAGATTTGAAATAAAAACATGTGATTCAGTAAAGAGAAAATTATAATAAGCTCAAAAATTAGAATTTGGAGGAAGACAACGAGTGGATGCACCTGCGCCATCACCAACGATTTTGAGCTATATCACCTAAAGTTTCTAGCCATTCGTTACGATCATCACGTGGGCCCCAACCAAGCAGTCTGTCTGCATCTATTAACATGGCTCAACCCAATTGTCAATGACTTCACGGATTGGTGCCATGTTTTCGTTTGGCCACCCCTAGCTTTCTTCAAGCCTACTCCCACACCAGACAACACTGCTCGTCGAGGTAGACGGTGGTCAAGCATACGTAACACATGTCCTAACCACCTCGGCTGGTGAAGATTCATTACTTCATCAATAGACTTACCGTATTTCCCTAGTACTCTATTCCTAACCCATGCATTGCTTACTCGGTTGTCCCAGCAAACACCTTATTAATATATATTTCGTCTACAAATATTTTAGAAGTTAAAGTTATGAAGACTGCTTTCTATTTACTGTACACTATTGTGTTGTATTGATATCTATGCATTGCTTTTATTCATACAACTAATGCCTTAATAAATTACTATTCAGCTTTATCTGATTGAAGTTAGATTGAAACAGGAGACACATTTTGTTGTTTAGAATTTGTCAACTGAATATACCAGTGATGATACTCACTCTGAGACTCAATCATAGATTATTCACTTTAAATGCCAATACATTATTCATTGTGCTACTGTGTTAAAAGAGCCATCGAGGTATATTTATTACAAAACTGAGAATTCACGTGATGGATCTTACCTACAAGTTGAATATCAAACTTTCACATTGACACTCTATTAAAGTAATCTTTTTGGATAAACATATAACACAATAAAGATTGATTAATTTCAATTTTTAATAATATTAACAGGAAAACGCATTCTAGAAATATGAAGTCTTATTGTCTAAATCAATGAAAATCAGTTATTAATTGAGCTTATGAAACAGCGAAGCTTCAAATGAATCAAGTGATATACTGGGCACTTAAAGAAGATTGATTATCTTCGTGAACTATTTTAACTACAAACTATTCCAGTATTTTTCTGGTTATATTCAAGATGAATATTTTATTTCTATTGTTACTCAGTTCTCCCCTACTTTATCCTCCTATTTGATACATTAACTGTTAGTATATCATTTCTTATTGATGAACTACGGTTAATCAGTTGTGTGTACGTACTCCAATTCATATTCACTATTACTCCTAATTGGTTGACTGTGCGGTCAGGTTTCGTGCATATATGAAGGAATATTTGGAAATATAATACAATTATGTCCGGTTGGTTTATCATCTTGTATTCTTCTATCTCCGGCTTGGGACTGAGTGGATATAAGATAAACGCGCAATTATCGACTAGGCACACTCCAATTGGCGTTCGATTTAATTCTTTTCTTTCGTCATAACATCAAGGTAAGATGTTAGCTTACAAACTGAGAAATTAAGATGGATCTGTAGAGATAGGTACTACGTTTAATTGCTTGTATTCTTCACAGATAGATGTTGGTTAAGTACCACTAAAAACTACGAAGCACAGGACACCTATTTCGTTCTAATATACGACTCCCCAACAGTATGTATCATCGATTCTACCAAGGGGTCGAACCCAGAACCTTTAGGTTGGTATCTACATCACTGGGTTATCCGGTATCCAATGGTGAAATTCCCACCTCAATCAATGTGTAATATAGACAGACAGATACAACGTAGGACCAGGCACATAAGTGCATCGGTCCAAGTTGCCACACCTCAACAGCATAGCAAGATGATCGCCGAATTCATAGAATCAGTCACTTTAATGGTAGTAATATATAAAAGGAAGATTGCATATAAGGATATAATATGTAGGGAGGGAAAAAAAAAGCTTGTAGAAAGAAAGGTAGAGTAGTTTTAGTCTCAAGGTGTACGTGAAGACAAAGAATGTATACACCTACGCCATTGTGATCGATTCTGAGCCATGTCACCAAGAGTCTCCAACCACTGGGTACGGCAGTCACGCGGACCCCAACCAGGTAGTCGACATCTACCAATGTGGCTCAGACAAGAAGTTAGTGACTTCAACGACTGATGCCACGTTTTGGTTTGGCCGCCCCTAACCCTTTTCCAACCCACCCCAATACTAGTCATCATTGAGCGACGTGGTAACCGGTGTTCGGGCATACGTAACACATGCCCCAACCATCTCAGTCGATGAAGTTTCATAACCTCATCAACAGATTTACCATTATTCCCTAATACCCTTCGTCTTACCTCATTATTAGTTACCCGGAGATCCCAGCAGGTACGAGATATATTTCTAAGACATCTGTGATCAAATGCTAGTAACCTACGAGTGTTTTCTACCCTTAAAGGCCATGTTTCACAGCCGTAAAGTAGAACAGGACGAACTGCTGTGCAATATACTCGTCCTTTAGTTGATAGACGGATATCACGCCTACGCCATAGATGACGTAAGTTGGCAAAAGCCAAACGAGCCTTTCGAATTCGTGCAGAAATTTCGTCAGACACCAACCCATTAGGGCTGATCAGACTTCCAAGATAAGTGAAGTTATCAACGCATTCAACTTCTTCACTCCCTATCCTTAGTTCAGGGGTTGACGAAATGTGTAATATAACTCGATGATCATTCATTGTCATTGGTGATAAATGACTTATTTCTGACATAAGGCTATAAAATAGCTTTCAAAATCTTACATAAAATATTCTGTAATTTCACTAATTCAATATGGTGTAGTTTACGCAATCAATTCAAAACCAATGACTACATTATGTACGATTAGTCGTTAGAGAATACAAAACAATAGTTAAAAAAAAAAACAATAACATATGTATGTATAAGAAGATGATTGTGTATACAAAAGATGTCATATTAATTGTTATGTTACTTTCTTTTATTTAATCATTATGTGCTCGTCCACTTGTACCGCCTCCACCTCCTCCTTCACGTATTTCAATTTGAAATTTATACTCTTGATCACAACCCATATATGCATCTGACATAAAGAATAATGTGAATTCATGACGACCTGAATGTGTTGGTGCAGTTAAATCTAAGCGAACTTTCATTGATTGTGAAACAAATAAGCGTTTAATTGCAACTAATGAATTTGTTTTTTGCTCACCAACTACTAACCACCAACCTTCTTCACGAGGCTATAGAATATAAAAAAAGTTTATGTAATTACCAATATAAAATAAATTGTAGTTTACAGTTATACACCAGTAAGTAAGAGATCGTTAACGTGATTGAATCTATCATTGAACAAACTATTATAATCCTAAGTTAAAATAGTTTAGTAGGGATTGGTTTCAGTTGAGTAGTATTGGGAACCCCAAGAGAACTGGGCAGTTGTTTTTTTTCCTAGCATTGAACGTGTACCATATGACGAATACCAACGATAACTCAAAACGATTCTACAACCCAACTCTTCTATTAACTTAATTATAATGATCTGCTTACTTGTGATCTATTTCAAGACTTGAAGTTTGTAGTGAATCTTCACCAACTGAGGTGGTTAGGACATGTGTCACGTATGCCTGACCACTGCCTACCTCGACGAGCAATGTTATCTGGTGTGGGGAGTAGGCTGGAAGAAAGGTAGGAATGGCCAAACGAAAACATGGCATCAATCTATGAAGTCATTGATAATTGCGTTGAGCCATACTAATAGATGCAGACAGACTATCTGGTTGGGGCCCACGCGATGATCGTAACGAATGGCTAAAGACTTTAGGTGATATAGCTCAAAATCGTTATTAATGGTGAAAGTGCATCCACTCGTTGTCTTCCTCCAAATTCTAGTTTTTGAGCTTCTCATAATTTTACCTTTACTGAATCACTTTATATTTCAAATCTCATCTCTGATCTCCATGCCTTTCCATTAGTACTTACTCTGTTACTACCTCCCCTACTCTGCGATTTGGTCCGATAATTTAATCTCTATCTGCTAATTGCGGCATGGCAACTTGAACTGATGTCTGCATGTACCAAGTTATACGTTGTAACTGATTGACTGAGGGAATTCTGACCATCATATAACGTATATATTTATCTGTTACATGTGTATGTTCATTCGTATGACTATTATATGCTATTAACCATGTACACTCTTATATGTGCTTGTCTATATGCTTGCCCAACTATCTCTTTGTTGTTTCGACTTTCATATTTGTTACATAATATTTACACAACCCCTAAAATGACTTACATTATGAACACTTACAGTTTCATATGTATGTGGGCTGGATTCCCTGATTATTGGCTAGATCGTAATATAATACTGCTATTGTTGCTGAGTTCTTACTGTGTTACTTCGTAATTGTAATTTAGAATATCCTTACAAAGTCCTAATGAGAAGTCGTATTTAACGAAGTTCAGATAAGCTAAGACTAAGATATTTATTACCAATTGTATTAAATAATCATCGCTCTATATCTTAAAGTTGTAATTAAACTACTGGACGCCGGTCAAATGTTGATGATTAAGCGTTTCCTGAGAAACATGAAGTTACTGAATACGATCCCTCGCGAGACTGTGGCGAGAGGGACCATTGCAGAGTTTCATACTAGAATGAAATAGTTGTCAAAGATTACTATATACCCTTTAGTTTTAAACCATATTCAAATAGAGCAGAATGACAACAGAACTGAAACTAACATAAGTACTTTTAATCCGATAATGTGAAAAACATAACGAACTTATGTAAACATTAATATGTAAATGGAAAACTACTTTCAAGTTTGTATCATAAAATGTTTGCATACAACGATTAATTAAACTTTACTAATTGATTGTGAAAATGATTTAGAAATGAAAGCGATAATAAACATAGGAATTCTACTAAACTTAGAATAATAAAAAAGAGGAATGAACACAGTGGCATCTGGCACGAAAAGAACTGGGTTCGAATTCCGGTGTGAACATCAACAGTCAGATGTAGGTACATTCAGCCGACGAGTCCCGAATAGAACGGAACGCGCGTTTTAGATTTCACTTGCCAGTCACAATCCAACTCAAACAATACCTATGTACTACCTCTACATTGGGGCAATCCGCTCAGGATGCACATATGGCAACAGAGACTGACCAGTTTCAGTCCATAACAAATCAACGCGAAGATTTAAACACATTTAAATTTGGAAGAGGAATGAGTTAAACTGAATAGTTGAAGGTTCGAATCCTACTCTACTTAATTCGGTATAGGCAATTAATCGGGTAGTACCAACAATCATCATTACATTCGAATATGTAATCACCATTGATATAAGAAGACACAGCAAAATAGTTGATAATCTTACCTGAGAGAAAAATGGGGCTATAACTGGACCAACATTATCTTCTTCACGTTCCAAAGATACTTGTACAGTTAGAGTTTCTCCACTAGATATAAGAAAAAATGCAGACAATAAAAATACTTAATTTCGTTTGTTCTACAGAAAAAAGAATAACTAAATGTATAACTTGTACACGCAAAAGATATGAAATGACTGTATGGTGATGTTGTAACCGATTGAATTAGAGTCGTCGACTTCAACCTCCTTCCAACTCTACAAAGTAACTAATATATTCCAGAACATGAAATATTCTTCATAGTTTTAGTGTAGTTAAAAGCAGAATAATTCAGTGTGTATTAAAGTTGCATTTAGCCATGAGCATAATCAATTACTTATGATATCTCTTGATTTTGATATGCTTGTTCAAGACGTGATTGAACTTTAGTACCACAATATGTACGAATTGTTAGTCCTTTAGATAGATGATTCGATTTACTTGCTAGGTTACATCAGTTTCAATTCATTCCTATTAAAATCATTGTAACTGACTTTTTTTATTATACACATGTGTTATTATCTACAAATGATATACGAAAATTTATTAACCCATAGAAATTACACTATTAGCCGAGTTGAAATCCGACGGAATCAGATTAGTTAAAAGCGTATATCTACATGATGTGATACTATTCTACTATGTCAACCTTGATAGGTAAACCATTGTATGATCACATAAACAGACAGCTACTGAATAATTGTAAACTAGGAAGCATTGGATAATTACATTGGTCTATTGTCTAGAACTCTTCAGCAGTATGCACACTTCTCTAAGGAACTAAAGCTAGGACACTGTATGTATGTATGGTCAACATAGAACCTGGCACATGTGTGCATCGGTCCAAGTTGCTATACCTCTAAAGCACAGCAAAATTAACATCACACACTAGAAGTAGAAGTTACTTCAATCGTAATAATACTAAAAACTAACAAAAGTGAACATATAGGAAATGATTTAGGGAGAAAAGAGATGCAGTTTGGACAGAAAGTTATGAAATACTTTTAAGCTCACGATTTAAGGGAGGTCAATAAATGAATACATCTGCGCCCCTGTGACCGATCCTGAGCCATGTTACCCAGCGTTTCCAAAGACTGGTTACAGTATTCGCACGGACTCTAATCAGGTAGTCTGCAGCTACCGACACGACTCAAACCAGTAATCAGTGATTTCATGAACTAATGCCATGTTTTAGTTTGACCGCCTCTAACTCTTCCATCCTGCTCCTATATCAGCCAACATCGCGCGTCGAAGTAGACAGTGGTTGGGCATACACAACACATGTCCCAACCGCCTCATTCGATGAAGATTCACAACATTCGCCTAACACCCATCGTCTAACCTCATTATTGCTTACTCATTGATCCCAGTTGACGCGAGTGACATTTCGAAGACATTGACGGTCAAATACTAATAACCTAAGAGTGTCGTCTAACTTTAATAGCCACACCTCACATCCATATAGTAAGAAAGAGTAAACTGTTGCGCAGTATACTCTCCCTTTCATTGAGACAAATATCTCGTCTACACCGTAGGTGACGTAAGCTGGCAAAACTTATACGAGCTTTTTGAATTTATACTGAGATTTCGTCAGAGACCAACCCATTAGGGTTAATCGGACTTCTAAGATAAGTGAAGTGGTTAGCGTGCTCAACTACCTCACTCTCTATCTTTAGCTTAGGTGTTGATGAAGACCAGTACTAAAGCAATAGTCTGCATTCAGAGGGGGAGAAATGTATTCCGAACATGGTTGCATTTGTGCATATTGCTGTGAAAAGATTCAGCATCTTATCCGCGTCTTCGCCAAAAAGGACTATATCATCAGCATACTCTAAGTCAATAAGTAGATCTTCTGGTAAGAGATGGATTCCTGAAAAGTCAGACGATGAGAGTGTAATTTCCAACAGCAAATTGACTATGAAATTAAATAAAAATGGAGATAGTGGGCAGCCTTGATGAACACCACTTGAGGTTACAAGTTCGGATGACAGTTCGCCATAAGCTCTGATACGACTAATAATGTTTGAGTAAAGAGCTGGGACACTATTCCTAAATATATCTAGAGCTAACTTATCTAGTCTTGCTGACTTTTCTTATGCTTCAAATTATCTATAACTTTGTTAACATAGAGAAAAGTTGAAGGGAGTGAGGTAAATTTTCCATTTTGGTTATCTGGAGATAATTCTTAACTGAAAGGTAACTAGGAAGCCAATTGAACTGTTCGCAAGTGTTCGCCCATGGGATTTAATCCTCTGGATTAATAATGAATCATGAATAACAGTATAAGAACAACCTTTAAAGTAGATAATTTTCAATATTACTATAAAATGAAGCTAAGTAAATGAGACTTTTCAGAGAACACCTCATCTGAGTTAACCATACACTTCATGTAATTAGATCTGATAAAGTGAGTCGTCACAATAATTTCAATAGGATAGATAATAAACTTACAACATTACTTCGTATAAATAAGTACTTCTTAGGAACATCATTAAACTTACCTACGAATTGGAGTTTTTAAAGCATTATTACCATTACTTGTAGTAATTTCATAAGTAATTTCAATATTTGGATAACGATTACAAAATCTAGCTACATCAGCCATTTGAACTTGTGTTAATCCATCTAATAATTGATTACGTTCATCATCTTCTAATTCAATTAAATCGAATACAGTTTCAACTTTATTTTCTTTACATTGATTAATACGTTCAGCTGTGAAATGTGGTATTTGACGTAGATAAGAATCTTTATGCCATACAGCTTGTGTACACATTTGTGATAGTTCCATAGCAGCTAAAGCAGGACCTAACCAACTATTACTGGATAATACATCAACACAAGCCTTAAAAGGTGAAGAAAAAAGAAGCAACAACATATTCGCTTACAAATATGCTATAATCAAACTCTTAAAGAACCAGTTGATAGAATTCGTATCAAATATCAAGGTATTCTTCTTCCTACCGTTTAAATTGTAAACTTATTGGTTTTCAATTAAACGAATACATTTAGGGAAACGAACCAAAATGAGACATGGAGTTAGATCCTGGTCCTATTTAGAACTCATTGGCTGGATATACTTACATCCCAGTGTTAATGCTTACACTGAGATTTGAAAAGCTATCGCGTTGTCCATCGAGTCTACACAATTGTACTAATACAACAGAGATGTATGTGTAGTTTATGAAGGTTCGTACTCCATTGTTAATGTTAACGGACAATAAGTTGTCGTTTTAAGCAAATGGACTGAATTCGAGTCCTATTGTAAATGTCAACACTGAAATGTAGGTTCATTCAACCTGATGAGCATAGAATACGATGAAAGAAATCCGAAACCACACTTTCAAGCTAAAACCTAACTTTGAACAAACTGTTAGGATGCACACATAGCAATCGCGATTGATCACTTGCAATCTTGAAAATTAACAATCGGGAAGATGTTAACCTCCATAAATTAAGTAGCTTTTAAATGTACAATAATCATAACAGTAGTTTAATGACAAAACTTAGTCATATGATTATTATCTAAGCTTAATCAAGTGAATAATTACGAACATCATGTGAATGACTAAAATACTATGGGTATAAGCATTAAATTGACATGATCAAATGTACATTGGATGATACAGACAAATATTAGTCAATAAGACAATAACTGTAAGAGTCATATATTAAATAATAATACAGTGTGAACTGTAATGTCTTTCCTGCATTCAAATAATAGACCGTTTGGTTCTGTTTAAATGGGAAGATAGTTCTATGGTATTAGAACAGTAACTACATAATAACTTACTGGTCAAAAGCTTCATAGATAGTCGCCGCATTTCGGTTTAGCTATACCAAATTTTATTTCATCATACATCAACATCTGCCAACATCAAGATGGTTGGGTATGTATGTAGCGATCTTGAGTGCTATTAGATGTATGAGGGTGGTTATCACTTATCGATAGCCCACATCGTCGAAAGGTTCTTCTTGAGGTACCTGGAGAGGAAGCTGAATTGAAGGTCGTCTTGACGATCTCAGAGTGACCAAATACCCAAAGGACAACTGCTTTAGGTCAGTTACACACGATCTTTCCACAAATGATGTTTTAGCTCTGTGCTTTGAAAAGCCTCA
The DNA here is from genome assembly GCA_025215515.1 of Schistosoma japonicum. Classification (NCBI taxonomy): domain Eukaryota; kingdom Metazoa; phylum Platyhelminthes; class Trematoda; order Strigeidida; family Schistosomatidae; genus Schistosoma; species Schistosoma japonicum. Next base: position 49,241,362 of record CM046063.1, on the reverse strand, counting down.
CTGTCGGAGACGGAAATCCGTAGAGTAAGGTGAGGTGTGGATTTTTAAATCGACCTTTCCTAACCCCACTCCTTCTTTATAAAAGTCAGTACTGCTCTCATGTTGGTTGTCGGAGGAAAACATCTTACTACTGTTACAGCTCTGTACCATCAGCAGTACGATTTCGCCTTTTAATCTTAATCTTACCACTCTTCAACCCACCTGCTTGACATGGTAAAACCTTAAGGAACAATTGTTCCAAGCATACGTAATACATGCCCCCCAACCACCACAGTCGATAGGGTCATTAAACTTGATTAACCGATTTGCCATCTTTATCAAGCTTCAGCACTGCGAGCTTGTCCATTTCACGATACTTGCACTCTAGTTGTAAGACGGGCATCTTTCGTCTGCCTTGGTAGAAACTATGTTAAAGTTTGACCAAGTGTCAATTCATCAGGCTAGTGAGACTTTCAAGGTAAATGACCAATGCATTTAACTACTACAATTCCTATGACAAGGCAGTTCGGTCTTGAAGTAACAGTTTACATTGAGAAGGAAAGAAATGCATACCAAAAATGTTCGCATTATTACTGAAGTCGTTTATGACACTCGGCATATTAACATCTTCACTGATTATGGTTATATCATTTGTCGATAAATAAGCCACCCGGTAGGAGCTTAAGACATCTATGACGAAATTAAATAAGCATTAGGAAAACAAGCGGTCCAGACAACTCAAAACTAATAGCGCATTAGTGAGAAATCATATATTGATTATTCAAATGATGAAAGATAAACTTACTTGAATTAAACGTATAGTACAACCTAATAAACGATCAGTATCTGTTTGCATTTCATTTGGTAATTGTAAACGAGATAGATGTGCTTGTAACAATAGATTCGCTTTAACATGTGGACTAGAAAATTTAGCTTTTGGCGCTAATTTCTGAGGAACTTTTGCACTTAACTGACGTAATAAAATATCTTCATGATGTCTTACAGGTAATAATACATCGAATTCAGCTGCATTACTAATCACATCTAATAATCCACGAATTTTCATTTTAGCTGTTAATGACAAACTGAATAATTCTGTAAAGATAAGGAGAAAGAGAAAATATGGATTAGTAAAATATGCACAATGTATGTATGTACAACAAAGAACATGGCATATGTATGCATCGGTTCGAATTGTCACACCTCAGCAGAAACAATAACCTAAATTGTTAAAAATAGAAGTTACTTTAATGATAATAATAAAAAAGTATGGTTATAAAGAGTATGATAGACAAAGGAAAAATTAATTCATGGGAGGTTATAAGAAAATTTTAAGCTGACAATTTGGAGGATGACAAAGAGTGAATATATCTGCACCAATATTGAGCCGTGTCGCCCAGAATCTCCAACCATTGGTAATCAGTATTCGCTCAGTGCCTAATAAGGTAGTTTATATCTACTAATACAACTCAGATTAGCAGTTGGTGACTTTGCAAACTGAAGCCCCTAGCTTTCCTCCATCCTACTCGAATGTTAGTCAGGTAGGTGGTGGTTAGGCACATGTAACACGTCTCAACCACATCAGTCGATGAAGATTCACAACCTTATCAAGTGATTTATCTTATTTCCCAGGGTTTTACCTCATTATTACTTAGCTAATGACCTTAGTAAACGCGAGCGAGCTTCGAAGACAGTGATGATCAAATATCAATAACCTAAGAATGCCATCAACTCTTAATGTTCACGTTTCAAATCAATACAGTAAAAAGAGCGAACAGCTGAGCAGTATTAGAATGAATTTGTATATTCCCATTGATTTGTTATAGACTGAAGCTGGTCAGTCACTGTTGCTATATGTGCATCCTGTCCGGACTGAGTTCGAATCCCGCTGTGAACATCAACATTGGGATGCAGGTACATCCAGCCGATGAGTCCCAAATAGGACGAAACGCGCGTCCTGGATTCCACTTGCCAGTCACAATACAAATTAAATGATACTAGCTGAGCAGTATATTTAACCTTTCGTTGAAACAGATATTTCGTCTTCGCCTTAGGTGATGTATGTTGGCAAAAGTCAAATGAGCTTACTGAATTAGTGCAGATTTTCATTAGACACCAATTCGGTCAAGGGTTGACCAAACTTATAAGACAAATGAAATGGTGAACATGATCAATTACTTCACTCCCTCTTAAAGTATGGCATATTGTACTAAGTAAATATAATGGTGTAATAACGCAAATCATTTGTGAAGAGGGAGTACAACATAGTTATTTTGTTCAAGTATGAAATATTTCAGAAATCTGAGTATTTCTGATCGAATACAAAGTCAATAGAGAGCTGAAAGTTAATAATGCACGTTTTAATATTTACAATTGATTCGTGATATAATTTTATTCTCAACTTATATCAACGTTATTTTCACTATCAAAGTAGTGAAATTCATTAATTATAACTTTTCAGGAGAAAATCGGGGACTAAGTAACATAATTCGGATCATTTATGTGTATCTAGATTTGACTAAGGTTAGGGATCTAGACATATTCGACTTATTTATTTAAACACATAAAATTTGATACAAATCAGCACCGAAAATATATGCACCACATAAGTACAAAACTAGTAATGTGAAGAAAATAAAGAGAGGTTATCGAGAGAGAAAAAAAATAAATTTAATAAAGTAACACGAGAATTACAAAGTAGGACACATGATTCAGACAGAAATACAAACAAGAAGATTTCATTCCTACTGTGAAAAGTCATCACGCTTGCGTGAAGGTTTTAACAGGAAACTGAAACAAGATCTCTACTATCTTCTATTCTGCGTCACATCTGATAAGGTCTCAAGGCAATGAATTGCACCATCCTTAGGATCTCAACCAGGAAATCAGGATGGACCAAGAGACGACAGTCCCGCGTGGCTTTCTATCATTCCATAGTGTCATAGCATAAATGGACAACCTCCACTTTCTGCATTCAGTCAGTAAATAATGCACGAAATGGAAGCCGCCGATTTGACATTTGTAAAACGTGGCAAAGTTATCAAAGCCGGTGTTTCAGGATGGTGATATCAATGAGGTTGTTATCACTGCGCCTGAAAACACGATGCCAAACCTCAGGATTACTAACACAACATTCTTCGGAGACAATGATGACCGAACACAGAGAGACGCAGGATATTTTCACCTTGGAGACCAAGTTTCTCAAGCATAGAGCAGAACCGCTCTCACCGAGGCATTGTAAACTTGACGTTTTATATTCAGACTCACATCACTACGGCGCCAGAGATGGACCGGTTAAGTATAGGCCGATATGGCTTTCATTATCCGCAGATTGATCTCATCTAATACGCTACCATCAGTAGTCACACAACTGCTGAGATATAGGAACCTTTCGACTACTTCTAGCGGTTCACAACAAAGAGTGAGGGCAGGTACACATTCCTGCCAGTCTTGTAGAAGTATTTTGCACTCGGAAGGTACAAAGTATACAGTATATGCATATATATTCGAAGCATGTTATGCGTATATATTATAGATTTAACCGTTTTAAAAGACTGAACATAACAAAATTGTGTGTTCCCTTTTTGCAATGTCTGGAACTATTATCGTACAAACCTTAAAATATAGTGTATATCAGGCAACAAGATACATCAACCAAGAACGTTATTACTAAGAAAACAAATAAGTGTTGTTAAAAAGAAAATTACATACCTATTGTATTATATTGAATATAGTAGTAGGCTGAAATCATGCCTAAATTTAATGGAGCTAAATCAATACCGTCTTCGATAGCAATACATTTGGATGTTTCTAAATCATTCAATGTAGTCTCCACTAATTCACTTAAATGGTCACTCAAATGTCGATGTGTTACACCCTAGGTATAAAGGAAAGGAAAAACATGTATATCAACAAAATGAATAGTAATGTGAAAATATCTAAAGGTTGTTGGTTATATGTGGATAATTTGAACAATACAGCATACATTATAAGTTTTAGTAGTAACATGTACATGTCAATAATGAGAGCTATCTGGAATTGTTGAGAAGTATCTAATAACTGAAAGTCGAAAAGCAACAGATGTGAAAATTAATACTAGATTACAGAAGAAACATCCAAATGATAAGTTGTAAATAAAACACAACGCATCCTCAAGATACCAGTTGCCAACTACAAGCTAACTTTTAACAATCGCACCTTTTACAGTTTATCGTTTTATAAAGCAGATTTACAGTAAAGAATTATATTACTCAGTAATCAACTACATACTTGCATATACGACTTCGAGCTATCCAAAACGATCAGTTAACTTAGAGAGTAACTGATATTAATGATCTACATAGTAAAGCATAAAAAAGATTTTCGATGTTTCACGACGGGGAGTATTGATCAATATATATCGCATATCAACTATCATGTAGCAGAGTATAACGATATGACTAAAATAACATAGCCTACTTCATCAAGTATGTACTACTTAAATAAAACAAGGAATAATAAAATAACTGGTGAAGGAAATTTAAACTTACTTGCAAATTATAATAATTTGGATTTTGTGTCATACGTTGATAAAGGAAGGTCCATGTTAAATAATCTACAGCATCTTGTTTATTCTCAATCGTTTTTGTCACTACTTCAGCATTGAAATGATCATGTAAAGCATGATCTAAATGTGATTCAACTGGTAATGGATCATGAAGGAATTTCTTCAAGAATTCTTTCTTCCCAGTTTGACATAATACAACAGCTTTAGCTTCATTATCGATATTTGGACGATTAGCATGACCTAGTATCTCAATCAAATCAACTATTGGATAATCTTCATAAGCGTGAATCTTGCCATTATAATCTTGTGTATCCATTACAATTACGAGGTAGGCTGTTAAGGGATTTGGTGAAGCTGCAGCCCAAATAAGAGCACGTGATACAACTAGGGTGTGTAATGCACCTGCAGCAAATAGTACTTCAACTAATCGACGATCTGGTTTTGATATTGCTTCATGTAGATAAGCTATACCGCCACCATGACGAATAACTTCGGCTAACGCTCTATCTGCCAACTGATCGGCAGCACGAGACAAAGCCTCTTCCAAGTGTCCTGAGATAGTTTGAAATTTGGAAGAGGATGCTGAATTGCTGGTAGCAAACATTGTTATTAAATCGAGTGCAGCCCTCTGTGCTTGACGTCTGGTGGGGACATATACTAAAGTCGGTTTGCGTTGAGAATGCTGGAGACTACCTGTAGGGCTTGGGATAAGTGCTAATCGTGTTATCAATTGATAAACAGGTTTAGTCATTGCTAATAATCTAGATGCTTGATGTGGAATATTGAATGGCATGATAGTCAATTCTAATGGAATAGGTCTTGTAGTAGGTGGAAAGTTGTAAGTTGCTCCAGAAGTACAACCAAGCCAACTGGCAACATCACGACCGTTTGTAAGACTATGAGATAAACCAATTATACGAATTGGATTATCCACTTGACTACTAATATAACGCATTCTTGAACAAACGACTTCAAGCACTGAACCACCTTCAGAACCAACTAAATGTAAATTATCAGCAATGAACAAATTGACATTTTGTACATTTTTACGTTGTTTCCATCTTCTGGACAGTACATCCCAATGTTCTGGTGTAGTAACAATGATCTGTACAATAAAAATAAAAGCGAAAAAGAAACAATTAAGGGACAGAACTAAAACAAAAAACAAAGGACTCAGGGTAGCCAGTAACTTCCGTGACTCATTTGTGTGACAAATGTTTCTAGGTTAGAGTTAAAATGAACAACGACATTTAAGAATAGGTTAACTATACGGTATTTAGCAGAAGGAAAAGTATATTACAGTTTCAACCACTCTAAATATTATAACTGGGATGTAAATATACACAGTGAGTGCCATAAGATGATATGTAACTATTATTCAATAGAAAAATATCAAGATTTAATAAATAAGGAATACACAGAAGCTTACGTTTCCACGAGCTAATAATTTTAAGTCCACTGATGTTTCACCAGTTAATCTAACGACACGTTTGCCTAATTTCTCGCCAAATCGATTAGTCCAATCAATATAACGCTGTTCTACTTGTTCTTCATGTGGTGGCAAGACATAAATACACCGAAAATTGGCAGTTGTACTAGAAGAATCAGATTGGTTTGTTGAACTAGTACTATGTGTGGTGATCAGACGAAATATTGCTAATTCAGCACAAACAGTCTTACCACTACCTGTTGGAGCTGCTATGAGAACATTTTCATCTGAATTATACAATGAATTGAAAACCTATAGAGAAAAGATAATGAATTAAATGGGAAATGAAAAAATAGCTTATACACAAGTGAAGTAATTACGCAATATCCTATAAAAGCTTACATGGTAAAGTAATTTGTTAATGGATTAGTACATAGTATTATCGACCTATTCATCTTATCCTCAGTAATGCAAGCACAATTGAAAGTAATGATTGACAAAGGTACACTTTTTTGTAGTGTAAACCGATTAAATGTGATGTGAAATGGTTAGTACAACCTTAACTGATAGTTAATAACATGCTCTGATTACTACCAATCTTTTCACTTGGTCAACATGATACCTTTTTACTCAAAAAAACGTCAGTTAGTATCCCACAACAAGATGAATTGTGATCTTGAATGCTGTTAAAGGCATCAGAGTAGTTACGGTTTCTCGGTTCTCCACACCGTAGAAAGGTTCTTTTTGAGGTACCGGAAAAGGAAGTTGGATTAAAAGTCGTCTTAACGACCCAAAAGTGTAACCGCAATTCCCAAAGGGGCAACTACTTCAGGCTAGTTACACACGACCTATAAGAGATTTTTGGTGTGTTAGATCCGTGCTACAAAAGACCTCATCACCATCGACAGGAATTCCTGGAGAAAGGTGGGACACCAAGAAGAATGGTTTCTTAAATTCACTTATCAGGTACAAATCCGTTTATTTGGCTACTAGTTGAAGTGTGACGACTAGTGATACTATGTGGCCGCTCAAATCACAACGAGTAGAGAGAATTTGAACAAGTGACTAAATAGATGAAAGTCGAGCACCTTAAACACCCAGCTGCAACTCCACGAAGTGGAGACGTCTAAAGCAAGAAGGAATGAAAAAATGTACTGATCAAACTAAAGTGTCAGTTATTGGTTATTTCTACGACCGTTTTTCATACATACGTAACCATAACTGACATGTCTGGAGTAAGACATTTGATTGATTAATATCATGCAGTAAACATATGAATCAAAGGCTAGGTCATATATATATATATATCTTGTATATTATTAGTTTATTGTTGTTGTAATACATGCGTGTGAGTGACTAGTTGGTATCTTGATAAGTCAGTCGAATTATTGTTCCTGTGCAATAGATTAAGGCAGGGCTAGGTGTAGGACATAACGCTGCGGATAACAGAACTCACAATATCGGCCATCCTTGCTTTATAAAACAACAATAACTTGTCCATCTTATTCATTAATTTGGGAACAGATACTTATATTTCAAAATCTAGATCAGAATTAAGGCCGAGGGATTTGACACATAAAAACTAACTGTTCATTTAATCATAACTATTGTCTGAACTGGTATACATATAGGTCGGCCACACCAACATAGTGAAATGATACCAATAAAATGAATGACAAGACAGTTGAAATAACGGCGGTGTTAACGGAAATTTGAAAAAGACTAAGAGGAAATATAGTCTGAAGGAAAAGATTACATTCGTAGAGTACAGTGTTTGAATAATATTCGAACTCGAAATCTAGAGGAAGACATAGATTGGATGTATCTCCATTGATGAAATCGATTCTAAACAAAGTCACTTCAAAATCTCTAAACACTGATTATAATTATCTCGCGGATCTCGAAAAAGGTGTCCACATCTACCAACACAGTTTAATGACTTAATGGAATGATGTCTTATTTTCGTTTGTTCACTGTTGGCTTTCTTACGAACTACTCCTACACTAGTTAGAAAAGAACATCTAGGCAGGAGATGACAACCACCTTAGATGATGTGGACTTATCCATCTGCCACTTTTACTTAGTACGTCAAAACTCTTCACCTAGTTGTCCCTCCGAATGCTACAATAACTATGATAGATATCTATGATCGAATAGTAGTAATCTACTTAGGTTTTCTAATTACAAAGGCCATGTTTGACAGTTCTATAGTTAAATAAAACCGACTTTTGTACAACACGGTTGTCTTCTAACAGAGAAAAAGAAACACATCAAAAATATCCTAGCATTAATACACCAGATGTTCCTCATATCAGGATCTTCACCAAAACAACTTCACCATCTGCATATACTGATTACAGATTCACTTTATTTTTGATATTTAGTTATCAATTACAGTAATAAACTCATTAGTGATTAACTTCAGGATGTTCCTGAGGTTCTAGTGAGAAGTTGTGATTAGTGGAGTTCAGACTTCTCAGGAGCGAGATAGGTATCACCAGTGACAATGGATGATCGTCACGCCATATCACAAATTGATGGAGGTGGGAATTCTACCATTAGACGCCGTCCTATGTGGTGCAGAAGGTTAGGTGATCACTGAGAGACCAGAAGGCTCTGGATTTAATCTTTCGGAGATCGAGGGTGTGCACTGTTGAAATACCTTACACTAAGACGATATAGCTGTGCACTGCTCCCTGTTTTTCAGTGGTACCCTACCAACACCAATCTGTGACTAAAAGAAACGACTAATTATCAATTATCTGAAAGTGTTGAACTAATTTACAAGTAAAATTAGCAATAAGTAAGCGGAAAGAACTAATTCACACTTAGGTCAAAGGGAATATAAGGAAAATTATCATATACCTGTGTCTGTATAGGATTGAATACTTTAATACGATCCGTGTATAAGGCTTCAAAATCTTTATTTCTTAATGCAGTCACTGGGAGCGGTTGTAAATCCAATAATTCAGTAGGTGGTATTGTTTTTTCTGGTAGAATCAAATGTCTAAACGATACTGGTAGAGTTACTTCACCACCAATCCAACGATCAGATACAGCAGTTATGTAATAATGTGGTGGTAATGGATCGAATATTGGTACAACAAATCGCAAAATATGCTCTTCTGTTGCATAACGTTGTTTTAATACAAAAAATTCATTATGTAATACAGTATTTCCATCAACATCTTCTACAAATATCCAAAATGCTTGATTTGTTGAGTGCACTTTTTCATCCCAAATAAAATCAGGTGTTAAAGTTAACTCGACACGTAAAGCTGATCTTGTAATTGGTTGAACATGTACACTCATTTCTAAACGAGGCAATTGATGTAGGTATTTATGTAGAGGTCTACCTAATTTAGGTAATCGTACCAACTCGCCTAATTCATGATGATTCATGTCATATAAACGATCAAATGGTATTGATTTCTTTTCTAACTTACGAATAACTTCATCGGGTAACTTTTTAAACTGACGTAAAGGACACATTGATTCCCACATACGACGTTCTATCATTTTAGCTAATGTCAGCGCATTATCTGCTAATTCAGCCCAACCTCGGTGAAGTACAATTTCGAAAATTGCACGTACAAGCCGACCAGCTGATTGTGTGATATAAACCATGTCAGACATTAAGGAAAATCCTTCTAATTTCAATCCAGAGATATATGCTTGTAATAAACAATTGATTTTAGCAGACGGTTCTTCAGGAGATTCCTTAATTGGGATAGGAACACGTTCAAGAAGTTTCGCCAATTCAAATCGTTCTTCCTGCCGAACAGTCATATGCTTGAATTCAGAACTAGCAGCAAACACACGGAATAATTCGATTTCACCTAAGCCAGGTCGAAGTAATTTATTATATGAAAGTACAGTTGTATGAGTAAGGTAGTAATGTGAAGCGATACGACCAAGTTCAGTTGACTGTAGACATCCTGAACGTCTATCATAACGAATTAACTGTGACCGCTCTAGTTCTGTAGCTGCTGTGTGAACTAAATCTCGACGATACTGTTCAAGCCATGGATCATTCTTCTCACTCCCTTGAGGCACACCATATAAACTGGGATTACGAAGCATACGAATGTACAGGTACGTGTAACCCAACCAAGTTACAGCCTCACGAATAGTTGTTACAGTACCCAAAACTATTTCAGCATTCAACAAATCAGCCAAACGCGAAACCAACTGACTTTCAATTGGAAGTTGTTGATTCATTAAACTCAGATAGTATTGTAATTCTGTATGATTTGTAATCAATATACCTTCTCCTTTTGTATCATATTGAGGACGACCAGCACGACCAAGCATTTGCATAACATCCAAAGCACCTAATTCCGTCCAACGTCCTTTTTCTGGACTATATATCTACAAAATATGCATTACAATAATTTATGATTAATAGAAAAGTACACTACTATGTATTGAAGTATTAAGTATTAAAATGATATTCAAGAACAAATCTGAGCTTAGAAGAATTTCTAAGGAAATGAACTGAAGTGATCAACGGGATATTGGGAAAAATGAAGGGAATAGCGAGAAGTTGTATCATTCTATCAAGAATGTAACTTTTAATATATTAGAAAACTGTTACAGGTATTATAGTGGTATGGAAACATTGAGTCACTCAGTTTGAATCCAATGACAGATACCTTCAAAACTTCAATCAATAAAGTAAAACGAGTCGACAACAGCTTATACTGTGATATTTATCCTTTTAACTAGAGTGATTCGCTTATACTTGTAGCAAAAGCTTCATATACGGTTTATTTAGGAGTGACGGCTTAATGGCATTAAATTAATCGATTTCCAACGAACTAAGTAGTCGGTTCGAATCATATACAACTTACTGAAATTCCAGCAAACTAATGATATTAATATCGTTCACAGAGAAAGTGTGACCCAAAGCAAACAGCTCAAATCTGAGCTACTATCATATTTAAAGAAATGTAACTACTGCCTTGCTCATCACTAGAGTCCTAGGAATAATATTTAAGCTCAAAATTGTAGACTAGTAAATTGATAATGAATGTATTCAACATGTTTATACAAAAATGGTTCTTGATCTACAATGTAGTGAAAATCAGACAGATCAATATCATCATGACAAAGCTAAAGTACGTCAGTCAGGATCAACAATTAAAAAAAGGCACATAAAATAAGACTGCAAAATACAATCACATAAAATCAAATGGTTAGGATCAACAAACGTATATGAAACTTTTACTACAAAAGTATCCTCATACTTGTCTATACATTAAATTGTGTTATGTAATGGTATGGATATCAACTCATTTGTGATGACAATTTAATTCACCTCATGTGCTCAAATTCTTCCATATATGTACAAAGTCGCATAATTAACTCCTATGTTTTACAAATGTGGTGCTAAATGCAGTTGTCAATTAGAGAAATTATATTATATACAGTACTCTAAATTGGTGAGTTGGTTTGAACAAACTATATTTGTCAGCTATATTTAAGTTGGATTGTGACTGGCAAGTGGAATCCAGGACGCGCGTTTCGTCCTATTTGGGACTCGTCGGCTGGATGTATCTGCATCCCAATGTTGATGTTCACACTGGGATTCCAACTCAGTCCGCTTCGTGTCAAACGCCACCGCGTTCACCACTAGGCTACTGTGTCCAGACAGTCACGCTTGTGCAACGGGTACATATCTAATTCAGAATAGGCTTGTATCTTCCCGTTGATTTGTAATGGACTGAAACTGGTCAGCCTCTGTTGTCCTATTTGGGACTCGTCGGCTGGATGTACCTGCATCCCAATGTTGATGTTCACACAGAGGCTGACCAGTTTCAGTCCATTACAAATCAACGGGTAGATACAAGCCTATTCTGAATTATATTTGTCAGCTATTGATAAATTTCACAATACTAAGAGTTTTAACATCGAAGTTATCTTTTTTTTTTTAAAATAATAATGATATGCAATTAACGGTTTTGACAACATTAAAACACAAAAGTCACCCATTTCTATAATGTAACATTACTTACTTACAACGAAATGTAAACTCAGTTAATTAAGTTACTCGACTTACAATTGACATGATTCGAGTACACCTGTTTCAATATGACAAGAATATGTAATTGGCTAGTGAGTTAAATAATATAACGAAGTAGGAATATCAGAACAGAAGATAAAATTACTATTATACATTACAATACCTGAGTTCCTTTAATCAATACAGTGTGTGCTGGTAGATTGACACCCCAAGCTAATGTAGCAGTAGAGACTAAAACTTGAATATGCCGATCAGCGAATAAATCTTCAACTAAAGTACGATCAACACGGCTCATACCCGCATGATGAATGCCAAACCCATAGGGAAGTAAATCTTTGAGTTCAAGATTTTTAACCTACATAAAAAAAAAATAACAGTATATAAAAGATGAATTCAAAAAGAAAGAATATATGTTATAACATACAACAAAAGTAGTTCGTAACTAGTTTACTGGTCCTGAAATCTAGTCGCTAATATTTCAAACTGAAAGTATGCTATAAATGAAAAAAATTAGTAGTTAAAATGATTATTAACTATCCATGTAGCATGTGGAAAGTGGTTAGATCAAGTAATGAATTGCGAAGTTAGATAATCCTGGAAACCAACGAGTAACAGACGTTGATAATTGAAGATTTCGAAATGTCAAAATACTTTTCTTTCATTAATCAATCCTCACTAACTGTACTATTTTTTTAGAAAGGTGATAAGAATTCGGATATTTCGATAAAAGTTCTTTAACAGTTGCATTGTAAATAACTTTCTTATCTAGTAAATTAGTTCATATAGATATATTCAGTTTATCAGTTACTCAGATATAAGCTTGTTTTTCTTTTTTTTGAATGGATATCATAATGATATGCAAAATAATCTCATTAAATACCTATACAATTTTGATTGCTTAAGTCATAGGATACTATGCAGCAGTCAATCAGATTATTTGAACGCAGTCAAGTTTTAAATTCAAACAGTAGTGTAAAGACTCCAAGTAACATCAATATCGTGGATTACTTGTTGACGTTGAGAATGGGTATATTATAAAAGAAAGGTATACGATAATGGCCTCCGTCGATTCATACAAACATCTCTATTGAAGTCCTAGAGATGGTATGATTCAGTAGCTTGAGACTTTATTAGATATGGCTCAGAATAGAAGACAGTGAAGATCATTATCTTCTTAACTGTGTGGCGCTTACATTACTTCTGATCATTTGTACCGAAATAAGTAATCAACAACAGTATTATTAAAATGACAATAATTCTAAGTAGGCTTCCAATATTGTTATTTTCTAAGAAAAATAATTAACTATAACAAACGAATTCTTCAATATAGTGCACTTTGATAAGTAGGAGAAACAAAAAAAAATAGTAATCTTACTTGTTCAGCTTCTTGACGTAGAACAACAGCAGATGCATTTTTCTCTTTCATAAATATACCTAAAGTATCTTTTTCTAAACATGCATCTCTTAATGAACGTGCTGTTTTCCCAGTTTCTTTACGACTATGAACAAATATTAGGATTTGATTACGTCCAGCATGTTCCATTACTTTATCGTAGACAATATCATTCATTATTTGATAACGTTTGACTGCTTTCTTTTCAGTGATTCCAATATATTGTTGTTCTAATGGGACAGGACGGTAACTAGACAAAAAAAAATAGGTAACAAAATGAGAACGATTGTATTGAACGTTGATAGGAACTAAGAGACTATGAGTTAGAAATTAAACTAAAAACTGAAAACTAATTAATCCTATCTCTAATGACAAGGGATGACGTTCTATTTCGAAGCATAGATTGTTAAATTTAATTCACTAACAAAGTGCCAACATTTCCGTTTGAACAAAGATGAATTTATCAGTTATTTATAGTTTAAAAATTCATCATTGAGAAATATTTTATAAACTAGTTGATAAGACGATGTTTAAGATTTTAAAACTGAATAAAAGATGGTACTAAAAATAACTGGAAATGTATCTGTGAACAACAATGGACCTAAACTGCTAAATTTGATTCTGTGACTAAAGATAAGTACATCTAAAGAATAGAGATATGATATGATATGTATATATAATATGCTATTCGTTAGCATCTGACGAATTCTCAGCCCCAATTCAGAAAGCTCCCTTAACTTTTGCTAACGTGCATCACTTGTAGAATAGGTGAGATATCTGCCACTTAACGAAAGGACGAGTACACTACACAACAGTCCATTCTGTTTCAACCTATGATGCGAAACAGGAGCAATCAAAATAAAAGATATGCACAGGCTTCAGATCTTTGATCAAAGAAGTCTGAGAAATACCGCCAGTATACCACGGAATGACCAAGTAGTCAATATTGATGTTAGACACAGCAATAGGGAGAAACAACACATTAGTGGATGAGGTTGTGAATCATCATCGACTGATGTGGTTAGGATGTGTACTATGTATGGTTAACCACCGCCTACCTTATTGTATAATGTCGGCTGGCGGAGTAGGACGGGGAAAAATGCTAGAAGCAGCCAGGCCAAAACATGATATCAAATAATTGACTATTATTCTAAGCCATGTCAGTAGGTGCAGAATACCTGAATAAGATCTGTGTGATAATTGTGACTAATGGCTGGAGACACTGGGTGATATGGCTCAGAATCAGCCACAGTGGTGAAAGTGTATTTATTTTTTATCTTCTTTTAGATCTTAAGATCGATTATTCTTTCATACACACTTTTTTTCATTCTTCCCGGTTGTATTCTACTGTTGTGTCATTCCTGTAAACTTAATCTCATCGTGTTAATGTTGTATGGAAACGTGAACCTAGGAGCATCTGTATCAGCTTCAGCGTTGTCCAAAGCAACTAACTACCATAAATTAGATAGGAAAGTGATGAATAAATAGACCTAGGTGATCCAATCAAAATGAAAACGGAAATGAAAAAGTACTACACTTCTGGTAAGACAAATTAAACATACAAATCACTAACCTATTATCAAAATGATATAAGCCTTTTGAACAATCAACTCGTAGAAATGTTGCTACATCTTCATAATTTGGTAATGTAGCACTCAATCCAACAAGACGAACACCACTACCACCACCAATATCATTAGATACAGCTAAACCGGATGTATTCTCAACAGCACGTAATGTTCGTGCAACAATAGCTTCAAGTATTGGACCACGATCATCATGTAATAAATGGATTTCATCAAAAATAATTAATCTAACTAATTGTATGTAGGCTCGTTCATCTCCACCACGACGTGTAATCACATCCCATTTTTCTGGTGTACATACAATAACTTGTGTTTCATAAATTTGTTCACGACTAAGTTGATGATCACCGGTAAGTTCATCGACTTTAATACCATAACTGCTAAGCAGCTTAAAATAGAATAATGATATGAAAATGTAAACAATACAAATTAAAATGATAACAACAATTTCATATAGATAAAGAAAAGTATTAGGGATGTTATGTACTCAGGAAATTACTTGCTGATTACTTCGTAATATTTGCATTTTTCAAGTTTTTGTTACAAATTTTCTAACTTTCATTATTTTTTTACTTACGATTCAGGATGCTAATCAATTATTAACTAGAAGCTTGTTTAGTACACTAAAAACTGTCCTATTTTCAGTCATTATACATTTACTAATACGATTCTGCGGCTTGTTTTAATCAAACGTTTTTATTCTTGATTTTTTGGGAGCACCTGGAACTAGAAAAGAAAATTGTGGTATCCACATATCAGAATCGTAGTAAAGAATTCTTTACCAATAGTTTAGTACATAGCAGAAAAAATAAAATATGTAGACTGTCAATCAATCTGGTTTTTTTTCTATAGGTGAATGCACGTGATTCGGAACACGAAGATAATTCAGAATATAGTTATCGCTAATGGTACTAGATGGTAATCGGGTTATGTAACAAACTAATAGAAATTGGAGTTCTACTACTAATAGACGCTAGCCCATAGGTGCTGATCGTTGTGTTCTCCGTGAGACCTGAAGTTCCTGAGTTCGATGACTGGTAAAGTAGTAAGTTCACACTGTTAAAGGATACCATAGTAGGATGAAATAGCTGTTTAGCTCTCTCCCGTTTTCAATGGTACCTGACAAAGATCAATATTTGACGAATACGAACAACAAATCTAATTATGAAGAAGTGAGGTAAATTGAAACAAGATAGATGGGGGTATAGCTTGACGGACACTCGCTCCCAGTACATGATAACAATTACAAGGACAATAAGAGTAGAGAAGAAACTTATGGTGAAGTATTCAACACTTAGGGCATTTATATCGCTGGTATCCATTTTCTAATATCCACAACGAAGGAAGTCTGAAGTTTCCCGAACTAACTAAAATACATCGACGACTTCAAAGTAATAGGTTATGTTGACTAGCATATGTATGTACTGATGTGTTTAACTGAAGATAGACAGACAGACAGATACAACGCAGAACTTCGTACGTACGTACATCAGTTCAGATTGCCATACCACATCAGCATAGAGACACAACTGTCAGTTCAAATTCAAGAGTGATAGCGATAGTAGAAGTATTAGCAGTAATGCAGAAGATTAGGGAGCGAAGATATGATTCGAAAAGTATAATCCAGTAAGATAAATTTGAAAGGAGAAAGATAGAGAATTTAGGTTAGATTTTGAGAGAATACAAAGAGTGGATGCACCTGCGCCATTGCAAACGATTCTGAGCCATGTCGTTCAAGGTCTCTAACCATTGGTGACTTTCGTCTCGCGGACCCCAACCACACAGCCTACATCTACCAACATGACTCAGTCCACTTGTCAGTGACTTCATCGATTTCTGCCATGTTTTGGTTTGGCCGCCTCTAGCTTTCTTCCAACCCATTCCTACACCACAAAGCATAGCTCGTCGAGGCAGTCGGTAGTTAGACATGCGTAACACATGTCCCAACCACCTCAACTGATGAAGTTTCAATACCTCATCTATTGATTTGCCCTTCTTTCCTAGAACCCGTTTCCTAACGACAGCATTGCTCACTCGGTTGTCCCACGATACACGAGCAATGCTTCGGAGACACCTATGATCGAAGACCAGTAACCTACGAATGTCCTCTACTCTTAACAGCCATGTTTCACTCCCGTATAGTAGGACAGAACGAACTGCTGCTGAAGATAAAATAAAATCGAATCACTAATTAATAAGTTCATATTAAATCAATTCTAATAAAGAATAAATCATAGAACTGACCTTATTAAAATTACCAACAACTTCTTGAACCAAAGATCTCATAGGTGCAATGTAAATAAGTTTAAATTCATCTTTATTTATGGTACCATCAGGATTAATAAATTTGCCCAATTCATGCATAATACATAGTAATGCTACATTTGTTTTTCCAGCACCCTATTAAAAGAGAAAATATTTAAATGTAACCATGGCATGACGATTGTATTCATTATAACATAAAATAAAAACTCTTGTGTACACTATACACATAAGTAGGAATTACATTTAAGTATAATAATAATGAAATAGAAGAAGAAAGTTATACATTGTGAACTCATGTGTATCAAAGAGCATTTAAAATATAGAATATTGTTTGTGTCAATTAATAACTATTATCGTCAGTTAGATAAATAACAGGCAATAGAAACACTGACAAACTATATTGTCTAACGATCGGATTTATTACAGTTTATCTAGGTAACAGGTAAGTCAGTCAGTTACAACGTAGAACTTGGTACATGCGTACATCAGTTCAAGTTGTCATGCCTCAATTAGCAGATAAAGATTAACAGGTAAACTTTAGAGAGACTCAGGTTTGGGTAAAATATTATATTTTGAAAGATAATAAAAAGTCACCAATGTTAGTTATTTATAAACAACATACAATTCAATACGAATGTGGATTGTTTTAAATTGCCCATTTTGCATCATCACAATAATACGATTATAAACAAAGGATTAGAAATAATGATACTAATCGTAGTAAAAATAAGAATAAGAATAGAATACTCCATTCAAATTTTAGTCGACAAAAACAACTTAGTAACTAAACACATATAAGTGTATTAGGCTTTAAGCTACACCTGTGACTGTTAGTAACACTACCTTCATGTATAGACCGACGTAGGTGATCTTAGCACGAAACAAATTACTCAAAAGTCGAGTACTTCAGACATCAAATCATTACAGTATTTATAAGAAGAAATACAATAAACGCATCTGTACGATTAAGGCTGCACTTAAACTATGTGACTGAAGATTTTAAACCAGAGAATACAATAATCTTACAAGTCGTAACTAGAATCCATGTACCTATTTGTGCTACTCCAAGTAACTGCTAATAAATTTATAGAAAACTGATAAGTGACAAGAATGGACAGTCTTTTATTAACGTATTTTTATGTTAGCTACTACACTGTGTTGAAGTAGGAGGTGAATAGAAGTGTATAACAAATGCCAAGACCACCAGAACATATGTAAAGGCAGACTTGGTCATGCTCGATAAAGCTGCTCACCAATAGAAATCGTGTAAACGAGAATTCTGAAATTATTGTACTTAATCACGTCATTTAGATGGTATGATTTTTACATCTAAGACTTAACAGGACCTCGAAGTACTCTGAGTAACTGTTAACAAGATACAGAAAACTTCAGTAATTTATAAACGAACTAGATCATAAGTTGAAGTGTTGACGTAAACGTATCAGCCTATTTAGTGACTGTACATTGTATTGTAGACCTTCAGATAATAAGTGACTGAAACATAGAACTGTACACGAGTGCTTCTTTGTATGTTAAGTGTGCCAGAAAGTAATGCATAAAGTGATCATTCACTGCAATCCCAGTAAAAGAAACTGTTCGATAAACAGCACTAGGATGCAGTTGAATGGGTTTTATTTAAATCTAGTTTGAATATGAAAGACACAAAGATGAAAGACATATTACTTTAAAGTAGCTACCAAGAGATCACAGTTAGTTATGTACAACGTAGAACCTGACATACAGGCCTATGGGTTCAAGTTACCATACAACATTAGAATGACGAAATTAAATTTATAAGATTAACATGGCAATATAATTCAGCAGGACGGAATGAAGCCAATGTATGTACGAAAGAATAATGAAACTTAAGATCTAAAATAAATTAAAGGGTAAATACATTTGTACTACTGTGACCGATTCTAAGACATATCACAGTGTCCCCAGTCACCGATCATGTGGACCCTCACCCGATAGTTATCATAACACCAGTGGAACTCACTAACTAGGTACAATTTTGTGAGTTTGGCTGAGTCACATCTGTTTAGTGAGAGTGGATGACAGCATGCTGCTACATAAGATAAAACTGAAACATGTATTTCAGGTTAAGATTCTTCGCATACATAACGTACAGTAAACCTAATAAAGAGCGAAATTGTTTACAGTATTAAGGTATGAAAATAAAGAATGCAAAATTACAGCAACTAGCATAAACCTACAGTAGGGGCACATAATAACAAATTTTCATCCGTCTCCATAGCAGCATGGTATAAACGGCTTTGAATTAAGTTAAGAGTTTTACAACCTTCAAAGGCGGCTTGTGCATACGCAGGCAGTTTTTCAATTTTTATTAAGGTTTCACCTGGTTCTGCTGGTTTTTGACGTAAAGCTGGTACGTGTACTTCTTCGTAACCTTTTTTCTGTTTGCGAAATGAACCATCGGGTAACTGACATCTTTTGTTTGCCATTAAATGTCCTCCTTGCGAAAACGCCAGGCCCTCCAAATCAACAATATTGGCAACACCGATAGCTCCATCTTCAGACAATTGAAGTCCTTCATCGTTCATATTTTCGTGTTCCATGTCAGACTAAATTGGTAATAAGCAATGATAACAAAATATCGGATTTGCTCCAAGAGATTGGAATAAATAAATATCATTAACATTTCATGGATAGAATCGTAAAATAATTAATTCTTAATCACTAGTACCCTAGTTCACTAACTCATATTTAGAACGTAGATGACTTGATCAGTTAATACTAAAGCGAAACAATGAGCAGACTAAGCCCATAAAACTGCAAACTATGAAGCTATTACTTCGAAAACTAACGTACAAGACTTAATTTCCGTACATTTTGTCTTACTGCATGAAACAAAAAAGCTTTAATCCAGACACTAAATGAGGAACTAATTATACTTAGGATTTCTTGTCAGCTTAAATAATTATTCCAGAAGAGAAATGATTCGACAATTAGTTTTTTGAGATAGGGGAGATTTTATAAGACCAGAATAATATTAACACTTAACTACTTCACAATTATGTTTACTAATTTGTAGTAAATGTAATGGCCATCAGTGAAAAAAAATCCAAGTAACATGACATTAAGTACTGATCAGTGACTAGTTAATGTAAACAGTTATCTGACATTAAATCAGTAACGGTTTAAGTAGTCCCGTGGTTACTTTTCCGACTGCAACATAGAGAAACAAATCCAACATTAGCCCGTTCATGATTTCCTTGCTAATAGGTCTCAACTTTGATCAAGAGTTTGCTGCCAGATATCAATGACATATATTCATATAAATTTTCAAACAGGGCATTAAATGAAAAGTGAATTACTCAGACCTATGCAGGATAACTTCAAATAAAAAGCTACACTGTTATTTAGTTAAATGATATTACGTTATGTATTCAGGAAACCCTTAGAATACGTGCTTCCGGAATTATATTTTCATTATGATAGTACATTCCAAATATTAAGACGACTGATTCAAGTAAGTATTCACATTATAGAGAAAACAATAGATTCGAATAGTTGGGTATTAGTGATATCAGTTTGAATTTAGGAACTAGCAAGAGCTTTATATGAGCTTAGCTTATTAAAATAATAGTTAATGTTTGAAGGAGATAACTCACATCCATTACAATAAAACAAATTTCCAGATATTGTAGATACTTTTCCAAGTCGAGCACGAACAACAGTGGCAACAAAAACTGATTTCACTGTTTTACAGGATTTCATACACATTTTTAATACATACAAATGGAAAATACAATCTATAAATAACAGCATAATACACAGAATCAGTTCCCCTTACCTGGACACGGACTACACGTTGAACGTTTTTCCTCTGACGCTCTTCAGCTACTAGATCTGCAGAATTTTCTGTCTCCCTTAGTTCATGTAATACCTTAGCTAATGCAGGGTCACTACGCATTTTTGCTTCCATTTGGCTACGTTCTTGAACTGTTTGTGCTTGTGCTAACAAAATACAGTGTAGAACCATAAGTCTATGTTTGCGGAGAATTTTGACGAAATCGAACTGCTCATAACCCAGGGCACGGACCAAACGATTTTCTAAGTCCCTGTCATCTATGGCGGACTGAAGAATTTCCAAACATTCGCGAGCTTTCGCCTGAGCAAGTATAGGATCCTGTATTTGAATCAAAAACAATAGAGGAAATAAAAGTAACTTCTGTTCAATAATTAGGTATATTAGCTTTGCAAAACGTGCATATTGAAAGATACCTAACCCTCTAAATACAAACATGATCTGCAACGGATCCATTTAAACAACAATATATCATACCAATTAAAATGATACTAACCAACTTGTTATAATAAACCAACGAATAAACTAGATAATAATCATAATCGCCAGCTACGAATAAACGAGTGAAAAATATAAGATTTCAGTAATAATTCAAATTTAATTAGGGTTAATTGCCTTTTTTACTTTCATGAATACAACTACATGTAAAGTATACATTAAAAAGCAAAAATTTCATGCACAAATGTCTTGATACGATTACCTTAAGATTGTTCGACCCTACTTTTATCTTAGTCAACAGGTTCCCACTTAGCTTCTAAAACACGCGAAACAAAAAAGATTCTGAAAACACCTATAACAAGGTATCCTTAGTTTAGTGTCGCTTACCTACAGCCAACTATTTATAACGATGGATTGAGGTCAAATGGACTGTTAAGACATATATCACTAGCTTGATAGGTAGACAGATACTTTATTTATATTGCACGTAGATTTGTATGTTATATGAACGTTGACCAATAAACTAATTACAAGTAATAATGATCAGGTAAGTAACCTGGAAGAGAAATGTATGTAGTTAAAATACACGAAATGTATTCATATTTAGTCAGTAATTGCAAACTTTATGATTGAAGTTGCTGAGATAATGATAAAGCCCATCGAGAAAGTGAAAAATCGGCTGTAATTACCCTTATGCTATATACCTGATCTTTGTTTAAATACTTAACAGTTTCTGTCGGTACGATTACTTTCCTATTTCTGAATTTCTTATCAAGAAGTATATCTGAATGATGTAAAAATAAAACGAGAGTTCATCCATGCTGCCTCGAGTCATATTGTGCGAAAGTTCACGATATTATATACCGACGTTCTGAATCGTAATTAGGCGTATGATAGTGGGTTAACTTCTGAACTACTACTGACTTAAATGTAGAGACCTAGGTCAGTCTACATTTGTGCGAAATTCTACAGAGTTTGCAACTGTACCTCTATTTAGCTATGGATTTTGAAAAAACTTGAATTATTTCAATGAGGATTAATTTATATAAATACAACTGTAGATAAACTGTTGGGTTTTAAACAAATTAATGACCATGAAATATAAAAAAGTACGCAGTAAAACCAACTTTGCAATGCTTAGCAAGATTACGCTGTAACCAAAATGCATCAATATCACGGGGATGCAAATTTTCGGCATTTTGGTGTGCGTCAATAGCTGCCTCATTTTTGCGAGACTGTAAAGTCATTTCTACTACAGCTTCTTCGCCTTCTGGTTCATCTTCATCATCTTCTTCTTTGACCTCACCGAAAGCATCTTCTTCATCCTAAAAAAACGTTAAATACGTAAGGAATGAAGTTTGTGATTTGAAATGGCGTTATTTAGTATTATTTGATGCATGTGTTGCATTAAGTTTGTCCAAATAAACAAAAAATTAAAGGTGTCACTGACAATAAGTATACCTTTAGTAGTTATAGTACATAGCTCGCTGACATGCACTGTCTTCGAATAAACACTCAGATACTTTGCCTGAACTGTGCAAAAGGTATAACGAATGATAACCAAGCTTCCTATTTTTGTAAAACGACTGATAATCTATTAAAGTAACTGTCTCGAACCTATAAAGTAACTAAAGTACTCTTAGTTATAGATTCTAGCTTTGTTTCATATAGCTCTGTTTGATAGTATTACCAAACCACGTACTATGTGTGGTTGGAAACTGCGTAAATAAAACAATCCACTGGAGGTAGGCTTCACCAATTGATTAACACAAATAAATATGACATGAATTAGCTTTGACGCTTTAACTTACAAATGATAACCAAAACCTTTGTTTGCAATTGCAATAGCTTTGATTGAGACTATTAGTAAACTGAATTTTTCATATCTTCAATGTTGTCTGGTAAATTTAAATCATCTCAAGGTTTTTCGATACAATTTATAATTAATAACTGGTTGGTGTAGCCCATTTAGTAAATACAGCTGACTGAATCCAGATGTTCCTCTTATGCGGTGTAGACAACCGGAAAGTGATAATCACCCCTATACGTCTAACACTTGGGATCACTCTGTTCACGATCAAACGAGTTCTCCTGTTTATGTTTCTTCTAATTTCACTTCCCGTCATCCACTTCCCATACATGCCATTAGTACCAGTTGTTTGAAATGCCGTTCCACATAGCTTGAGAAACCACTTA
This sequence comes from Schistosoma japonicum, assembly GCA_025215515.1. Classification (NCBI taxonomy): domain Eukaryota; kingdom Metazoa; phylum Platyhelminthes; class Trematoda; order Strigeidida; family Schistosomatidae; genus Schistosoma; species Schistosoma japonicum. The sequence continues at coordinate 49,217,673 of CM046063.1, read as the reverse complement.
GGTATACAAAAAATCCTGGGGTTGGGTAGGTCTGATAAGTACTCTTTCGTCATTTATAAGTCAGCCACATTTTACCAAAACAAATGACTTAAAAGGCTATTTACTCTTTTTAATTGTATTTGTTAAGCATCTGTTTAAGTGTGTCGCTTGGTGGTTAGGTACCTCAATACTTTTCAAATAAAATGGAAACTAGTGAAATTGAAAGAATCAGTCCGTCATAAATTAAGAACGTTCACTTAATGGGTTGATACGGGCTTTGATCAACTGTTGTTAATTTTGATGAGCCATTTTAAACTCTCGTTGTACAATCAACGAGTTTTCTACCAAGAAGCGATACAATAAGTCATTATCTTAATAGAATTCTCTTAGACTTTACTGAGGTTAAGTATGTCTCTCAGACCGAAGGGTTGGTGCACAAAGTATGATTTCTCGATCGACCTAATCAACAAAACTGTTTAGTTCTCAACTATCCACGTCACGTAAGGATTCAAATGTCTATAATTTAGATGAACAAAAACACACAAACTAAAGTACCTCTTGGTCTGACTCTTCAAACTGAACATTAACGCCATACGTTTGGTCAATATTATCATTGGAGTTGGCCACCGCAGATGGTTCTTCGTCTTTCCAGTCTGTAATTTTCTTGCAAAGATTGACAATAATATTATACCTCTCATCAACAAGGGGACCTTAAGGTATTCGACATATGACCATGAAAACAACATACCTAACAGAGATTCTGTTTCCTTTCTTTTTTCCTTATCTTTCAAATGCGTATTTTTAGAAGTAGCGATAACTTCATCTGCTGCTCCACACAGAATCTCACGTGACTGGTCACCTAAGGCTTCTTGAATGCAATGAAGGATGTATTCGTAGGTTTTTCGCGTATCTGGTGTCTTAGGGCGGTATATAATCCCTGCTATATCGTTGAAATCATCGTTAAGTAAACTGCCTCCCTTTAATTTCAAAGCGTCCTGTTGAGACTCATCACGTTTTTGACGTCTAAACTTGTGACAGAGTAAATATAACTTACTTGGCCCGCTTTTCTTGCAACATAGGGGGTTTCGTTCTTTGTGATTTATACCCCATTTCTTGGACGCGAATTTTGCCAGCTAAACTTAACACCTCACCGGTCGACTCGTCCCTCGGACGCCTGTCAATAAGTGACCGATCAGTCGAGAGTACAAGGTTCGAATTAATCTTGTACTCGAACTGCAGCTTTCTGGCCGCATCATCAGCCATGACTTAGTAAGAAACAATGAGAATCAACAATCCCGCAGACTATCTAACAACGCGGTTAGTAAACGGGGTGTACAACGCTCAATATCTGAACTACCACGTAAGGATGAGAGATTGGGGTACAGTCATATATTAGTGACAAAACCCAGATTTTTTTATTATAACTCATGTAAATCCCTTTTTGTTACCTTTAAATTGTTTTAATTTTACATTTTAAAGTATTAGGTTAAACATATTTCGTAGTTGTAATTGAAATCGATGTTGCTATTACAGCTACTACCATTGCTACTACTACCACTTTTACTCATGCCAATGCCACTTCTACTAATAATCATTATCATACTGATTTTACTAATGTTAGTACTACTAATAATAATACTGATATTGATACTATCAAATACACTGATACTACAACCAATGCTATTAGTGCTACTGCTACTAAAAACCCCACTGCTACATTTCATGACAGCAGTACTAAATACCAAATACGAATTTCTACTTACTGGTACAGTATATAAGTACCAAAAAAAATATTTCACATATTTTGAAAAGACCTACGATTTTCATACAATCTGTCTAATGTTATGCATTCTATTCACTTAATTATATACCGTTTGACTTCAGCGACTGAATTCTTTAATACAGCTCTAATTCTTACCATAAGTTCTACCTCTTACTCCTATATCTGACTCAATATCATATTTTTTACAAAAGCGATCAATTTGAATTAGGATTCTTAATTATCAGCTGAATTCTTAAATTGTAGGACCAAAGATGTTTGATTGGCAAAAAATTTAGCTGTGATTTATGATGAGCTCAGTGTTTAAGTACGACTTAGTATCTGTCTGACTCCTCAGATGAAATACAATCTTAAAAACTGCTTGGGTACTCGACAGACTACCACGCGTAACATAGATATCGAAAGATTATTTGATACGATATAATTTATTACTGAAAGTCAAAACCAAGCTAGCGAAACTGGAAGCTGCCGGTCAGGTGATTTCCATTGTTTAGTCATACTTTAACATGCATACCAAAATAAGGATAAACAACGAGTGTAATATTATATTCAGGGTTATCAAATGCTACTACAAACCCTAGTTATTATGTATTGTCCGTAGGTTTGATTTTTAGTTCAAATTAGCGGTAACTTCGACGTTATCAGCGTATCTCTTGAAAGTTAATTTAAAAATTTATCGTGACCATTTAATACGGTAGTCTTATTGGAAATGACCGTAGAAATAGAATAAATGATCAATCGAATAGACGAAGTGAAACTGCTCATTCCTAACGGAATGGGAATTAAGAGAAATTTGGACAAGTGCTGTATAAGAATGTTTTTCAGAATAAACAGCACATAACTTCGCTTTTATTTAAGTCATCTGTACTATAACTCGAAAAAAACAGTTGACTTGTGTTCTTGAAATTAAATAGAATGATGTCAACGTAGGTGAAACATTGATATAGTTGAATGAAGACATGAGGGAACACAATCTATGTTCAAAGTGTCTTATAAAATTATTTTAGGATCTTAGAAAACTCAAAATCGAATTGGCGATGAAACTATATTTGGTAGAAACGATGCACATTTTCGATTTTGACTAACTGAAGTATCCACCAGTAAGATTGCGGTTCTTATAAAACGTGATTTCATCAGAGTAAAATATATCGTACTGTTCTAATTAAGGGTCAGTAAACTTAATCTATTATTTTTGCATCTATTTGCCATAAACTGCAATGAACTGTCCTCCTGATTCTTTTAGAAGCTGTTGAGTTCGAACTTACTGTTGGTGATTGGTGTAGCTCTCACTTTGACACGAACAAATACACTTTTATGATTGTAATGTCAAGTTATATATTTCAGATATTAAACTACTAACAAGCATAACTCCATTCATTAATATACACTTTCATCACAGAGATATCATTTGTACCAGGGTTTCGCATACCCCAGAAGTCGCTTAATCATTTTGTCTAATTTTTTTTTGCCACATTAGAGAAGCGCTACGGATGTATTGAATAATTTGGTATATTAACTAAATCCACATATGACGGATCGTTATGGAGACTGGAGATGTCAGATAGCAGTTACGTTTCAATAATTGAATATTTATTTAATGTATACGAGTGAGTATATTTATTTATAACAATCGCTAAACTATTCCCAGACTGCTTGCCGTACATTTGACCTTTGTTGTACCTACTATTGTTCTTTGAAAGCTTGTAATTGCATAGATGGCCAATCATAACGCACCCTAGCACCAGAGCTAATGCATACTAACACCAATTCTCTAAAAGTGGATTGTCTCTTTAAAAACCATTTTTGTTAAAGCCATAATTTCTTAATTAATAACACCTCTACTGGAAAGACATCTAGTCTGGTAAACCCTGGTTTAATGAAAGCCTTTATGCTTGGTTTTATTCTAGTCATTCGACTTTCAGAAAAAAGGTAGTAAAGATTAAACACTTACGTCAAAGAATGACTAGTTGGAAATTTTAAATTGTGAATCTGACCTTCCAACCTTACGGCTATTAGTAATATCTTCTCAAATAGAAACATGTTTTGCAGCATTATTAGGTGTCAGGTAGGAACTTAAGGTTTGGTTTTCTTTGAAATTGCTACTGACTATTGATGATAGCCTGAACTGAAGGATATAATTAAGGTGGAAATTGCAATCGATTTTATATCTACTGAAGTAACTAAGCACACGATCTCTCGTCAAAATGTAATTGCTTACAACCTCTCGTATAAAACACCAGTGAAATCCCTTAGGTACTGCACACTAGAAGAAATTAATCTTCGAAATAGTTCATGGTACTTTCTGTACTCTAATAAAAAGCTGCAGAAGTACTCTTGTCTTATACTTTTACGATTTGACTCCCAGTCAGATACATATCGATTCAAACCATCCAAATAATTTAGGACTGCATCAAGCAAGTATAAATTTGCTCGTGTATCTGAGGAATAATCAGATATCTAAATACACAAAAAACATAGAACTTTGGTAAAAATAAGGCTACACCATACATCACTGTTACGTCTCGTACTTGATGCTTGACTAGTCGCGGACTACCTTAGCACCCCGAACGCTTGAACCCTCCTGGTCGCAAATCAGAAGACAGAAGACGGGTAGACAGGAACTTTATTCCAGTGAGATGAAGAGAGTAAGTCAGGTACAAAATATTCGTGTATTCATAGTTTTCTGAACAACAAAAATCAGTGTTATAATCCATCCAATCCGAATTAAGAAGTCTCAACTGTTACCCAATCAGAACGTTCCACGTCAAGATTCTGGGATGTTCTATCGATCAGTGATTGGATGAAATGTCTTCGGCTTCTTCAAGGGATCTGGAGGCTTCGTTGAGTTTTCTGGGAGCCATCCCAGCACTTTTCCTCTTTAAGGTTCTGTATGTATGATTTTCTGCTTGGATCTACCTGCAACCTGGTTACCGTGTTTCTTTTACTATTCATTACTCGTGGTTGGATTGTTTTGGCTTTACATCCTCTGCGTTCTTTCTTACTAGGACTTTTTTGCAATGTGTTCACTAGCATTTGAAATGGAAGTCGGTCGTGTGTTCTCACTGTTCCTCCGTTTCTTCGTGTTTGATTATTATGTCTTATGCAGGTGCCGAAACGTCCCCGAACTAGGTATAATACTTTTCCGATTCGCCGTTCGACGATACACGGATCTCAGTTCCTAATACCTTGGTACGACTTGATAAGTACGTTTTCGTCCACTTGAAAACTACGAATAGTCGTCCGTTGCCTTTCATCTTTGGGTTCGTCTGTTCTTTTAGATGGAAGCATACTGTTAATGATGGTTCGAACTTTCCTTCCGAACATGGACTCAGCAGGTGACTTCCCCTCCAGTACGGCAGGGTCTGGTGTAGCTCGATATGACATTAGAAATTTGTTGATAACTTGCGTCGGCATACTGTCTCCTCCCCATTTAATCAGAGCTCTTTTTAATGTATCAACGAATCGTTCTGCTTGAACATTGGACTGCGGGTGATACGGTGGAGATCGCATGTGCGTGATTCCGTTTTCGCTGCAGAATCGTCGAAATGCGGACGACGCAAACTGGGTACCGTTATCAGTAACCAGAACCTCTGGGATGCCGAAGCAGGAAAAATGTCATGACAATTTCCGAATTGTGACCTCTGACGTCAGACTTGGCATATGGTATACTTCCGGCCACTTTGTGAACGCGTTCACGACAACTAAGTAATTTCTACCTTGTATAGGACCAGCGCAATCAGCATGTATTTTTCTCTAAAAGGGCGTCTGGTTTTGGCCAAGGTTGCGGTTCAGCCTTAGCTGGACATTTTGAGGCCTTTAGGCAGGACCAACAGCTTCGGCACTTCGCTTCTATATCCTTATCCATTGACGGCCAGTACGCATAACTCCGAGCTAGTGACTTCATCCTGCTAATACCCGGGTGCCCGCTGTGAAATTGGTTAAGGACTTGGTGACGAAATGTTTCGGGTATAACAATACGGTGGCCAAACATGATGCATGAATCGGCAATTGTCAAGGCTTCTCTCCGACGGAAGTACTGTAGAAGTTCGCCATCAAGTCTAGATGTTGGCCATTTATCGAGTATATAACGGCGAATAATTTCCATTGTATTGTCTCTTTCACTGGCTTCCTTGATGGCTTGAAAAGTAACCGGCAGTCCGGAAACCGCATCTGTTAACACTGTCTGGACCTTGGCTTCTACGCTGGACACGAGTATATCCTCTTCTTGTTTTGTACGGGAGCCGATTAATCTTGAGAGGGCGTCTGTCTGACCGAAATCTTTTGTTGGCTGGTACTTTATCCTAAAATCGTAACCAAGCAGCGTAGTGGCCCATCGTTGCAGACGGTTTGCTGTATACACGGAAATGCTCTTTTTGGACCCGAAAACCGTTAGTAGTGGTTTGTGGTCTGTCAATAACGTAAACTGTCGGCCAAATAGCATCTTGTGAAACTTCTTTACCGCGAAGATAATGGAAAGAGCTTCTTTCTCTATTTGACTATAGTTTCGCTCCGTTGTCGTTAATGATCTTGCAGCATGGGCAATCGCCTTCTCAGATCCATCTGGGTAAACATGTGAAATCACCGCACCGATTCCGCAGTTCGAAGCATCTGCTGCAACCATAATGGGTCGAGCTGGGTCATAGTGTGTCAGAAGTAGGTTCGACGATAGAATTTGTTTTATTTCTGTAAACGCATTCTGGCATTCATCTGACTAGATCCACTTGACATTTTTCGATAGTAGACGATTCAGTGGGGCTCGCAGACGGTGCAGGTCTGGAAGAAATATACCATAATGACTGACCATTCCCAAGAACGATCGTAGGGTCGGAACATTTGTCGGTGGTGGCATAGTCTGAATAGCTTCGACGTTTTCTGGATCAGGTCTTCTTCCATTTTTATCCACTATAAATCCCAAGTATCGCACTTGCTGCAGATGGAAGTCACATTTTTCAGCACATAAACGGAAACCGAAATCCCCAATTCGTGTGAGCACTGAATCCAGCTTCTTTTCTAAATTGGCTTGATTTACACCCATTATGAGTATATCATCCAAATAAGCAGCAGTACCAGGAATGTCTTGTAACATCGTGTCCATGATTTGTTGGAAGATTGATGGGGCTGTCTTCACGCCAAACGGCAGTCTGTTATAGCGAAACAATCCTTTGTGGGTGTTTATAGTCAAGTATTGTTTGCATTCTTTAGCTACTGTAATTTGTAGGTAGGCGTCTGATAAGTCCAACTTTGCGAAGTATCTCCCTCCATTCAGCTTCGCGAATAAGTCTTCTGGTAGCGGCAACGGGTACTGATGGGCTTCTAGTGCTTCATTTAGACCTGTAGAATAATCTGCACATAATCGGATGCTTCCATTGGACTTCTTAACGATTACTATTAGAGCTGCCCATTCGGAGAAATTTACCGGTTCGATGACACCACTTTTTTGAAGGCGATCTAACTCTTGCTCGACAATAGGTAAGGCAGCATACGGTACTGGACGTTTAGGTCGGAAAACTGGTGTGGCACCGTGCTTGAGGACTAGTCGTGCTTTCGCTTTATTACACTCCCCCAATTCTTCTACAAACACCCTTTGATGTCTTCCTAACACAGTGTTCCTCATTTTTGTCTCCGACACCTCAGAAGTCCTGATGCGGCTGCAGATGTGATTAATCGAAAGGTTCGCCAGATGCAGGGTTTCTATTAGGTCGAGACCCTACAAGTCTAACCCCGGACTCTCTGTGAGGTATACTGTTGCATTTGCCTTTGCGTTTCCCTCAGCAACTTCACAGCCTATCCCACCGACAATTTTTAATTTACCTCCGGATGCACTGTGGGCTAGCTGAATTGTTGGGCACATTGGGGGTTCGCCAATATGCTTCCAGGTTGCTCGGCTGATAAGCGTTATGTCAGAAGCGGTGTCGAGTTGTAGACGAGTACAACGGCCGTTGACCTTTATGGCAACATATTTTCTTCGGCTGGAATGTTGTGTACTAGTGTGAGCCACCATTATTATGTTGGTTAATAAACGGGACCTATATTTTCTGGAATAAGGATTCGGTGCATGACGACGATGTAACTTTCCTTTACAGTGAGTCTCTTTGTGTCCTTTACAATGGCATTTGCTGCAACAGTGATCTTTGTATGGACAGAACTTCTTAAAGTGCCATTCTCCGCATAACCAGCATGGAGACGGAGGTTGTGAACCATATTGCTTTTGCGTGCTAGAATCTTTTCTCTCCGTTATTTGCATGGACGTACGATGAAAGACTGCCGTCCTCAACCATAGAAGTATCATGTTTCAAGTTCACTAACCTCTGGCATTCACTGGTGACTTCTTGTAGCGTGATGGTTGGACACTGTTCAATCTTACTCAAAATTCTGGTTCTAATATCGGCATCTTCCGGTGATTGCAAACTGCATACAAAAACCAGACACTTAAACTAGTCCTTGTTATGTTTTGTGGAATATATATATAATGACCTTGATAATCGCTAATCACTGTACAGACACGTCAGCCCCTCGACTACCAGTCCCAAAACGGAATAGAGGAAGAACAACGACTTATGAGTCAACAGACAGATCAGATCTTTATTTCAATCATGCCTTTATATACATGCAAAATCAGACCACATCATAAACCAATTAGAAAACTGACATTAATACAAAATAACAGTAATAGTGAGTGTGAACTGGGGTAACGTATATGCAGTCAATTAACTATAGTTCATAAATGAGAAATGATATAACAACAGTTAATGCCTTAAACAGTAGTATAGGATAAGAGCAACGTCACAATAATAATAATAAAATGCTTACTTTGTATACAACCAAAAATAATGAATCGTTAACAGAAAAACAGTTCTAGGAGATAATCAATCTTCTTTAAGTGCCCGCCATAACACCTCCCCTTTTTTTTGAAAATAAAATCATCGGTAAGATTTATCATAGGGGTTGACTTTGATCCTGTTTGGTTTCCTTCGAGTTCTTTGTGATTTCCTGAGAAACGATGCTGTTCTTGTCTCCGCTGCTTTCGTTTGCTGATTGCTGCCGTCATTCAAATCAAGTAACATGTTTACCGTCAACGGAGTACTCTGCTTAACTTCATCTCCGTCTTCGCATCTGGACGGTCGGATGTGGTTAGCATGCCTTATCCATTTCATATGACTTACTCCGACTTCATAGATAACTCTTCCTCTGTTTCTTAGGATAACTCCAGGAACCCACTCCATTGTTTTACGATGAAAATCATGTACCCAAACCTTTTGTCCGGGTAAGAATCTTCTGGGCTTAGCGCCATGCTTCTTGTTGTATTGTATTTCCATTCTGGAATTACGTTTCACAGTCATTGCCAAATTTGGCTTCAAACTATCTAATGGCGTTCTGATTTTTCTTCCAAGCATAGCTTCCGCAGGGGACACTTCACCTACCGTTTCACGATTTGGTGTTGAACGATAAGTAAACAGGAACTTATACAGTATCTCTTCTAATCTTCCTTCACCCTGGGCTTTGATTAACGCTCTCTTAAAAGTGTCGACGAATCTCTCAACCTGCCCATTTGATTGTGGGTGATACGGAGGGGTTCTGATATGTTTAATACTGTTAAGAGCACAAAACTTCTGGAATTCTGCAGACGAGAATTGTGGACCATTATCGGAGACAAGAACTTCTGGGATTCCGAAACAGCTGAATATTTGGCGTAGTTTATCTAGTGTAGCCATGGTTGATGTAGACCTCATATAATGTACTTCCGGCCACTTAGAAAAAGCATCGATGATAACTAAGTAGTATCTGCCATTAAGAGGACCAGCGAAGTCTACATGAACTCTCGACCATGGATGTGTCGCTGGGTTCCAGCAACAAAGTTCGGTTTTTCTAGGGGCTTTTGCAGCTTGTGCACATTTCGAACATCTCAATACATAATTCATAACATCAGTATCAATGTTTGGCCAGTATACGTAACTGCGGGCTAATGCTTTCATTCGAATGACACCTGGATGTGCAGAATGTAACTGTGACAGGACTTTGTGGCGCAAAGATTTGGGAATAACTACGCGATCACCAAACATGAGACAATCGTCAACAACAGCAAGGGCATCTCGTCGATGAAAATATTGTCGTTCTGCTGCGTTGAGGTGTGGGGGCCAACCACACAAAAGATAGCGAATAATTGTCTGAAGCTCTTCATCCGTCCTAGTTGTAGATTTTACGTCGATTGCTGACAAAGGTGTAGCCTGAATAGAAGTTTGCAATATATGATGAATATCATCTTCCAGTGACACCGTAGCAATAACAACATCTTCGTTGTCAAACTTTTGAGTCGCAATTAATCTGGAGAGAACGTCAGCGTGACCACAAGTCATTGTTGATTTATAACGAATTTTAAAGTCATAAGCTAACAACATAATTGCCCAACGCTGTAAACGATTGGCGGTATGTACTGGAATGCCAGACTTTGCCCCAAAAATAGAGAGGAGAGGTTTGTGGTCTGTCAGCAACGTAAACGGTCGACCATAAATCATTTTATGAAACTTCTTAATTGCAAAAATCAGTGCCAATCCTTCTTTTTCTACTTGACTGTATCTCCTTTCAGTAGCATTTAGAGATCTAGACGCATGAGCTATCGGTTTTTCTTTACCATCAGGAAAGCGATGACTAATAACAGCACCAATACCGTAGTTAGAAGCATCAGCAGCGACAACTATCTCTAATTTTGGATTATAGTGGGTTAGTAATAAATCAGAGGATAAGATTTTCTTGATTTCTTCGAAGGAATTCTGGCATGCTTCTGACCAATTCCATGTTGCATTCGCTTTCAGAAGTTGATTCCAACTGCAAACGAATCTGAACATCATAAACTAATAGATCTACATATCTTCTTTTGTCAGCAAGATTACACGTGAATGTTGAATATATACTACGTATGCAACTCTTACGATTCCGGGACAACTTTATGCGTGGTCCAGATTTCAAATAATTCTGTTGTCGGCACACTGTTTCTTTATGACCAACTTTATAGCAAATGTTGCACTTATGATGTTTGTAACGACAAAATCTCGCGAAATGCCAAGATCCACAAAACCAGCACTTCGAAGGTGGTTTGAATAATTTAGTTTGACGTTGACCATTCACTGGAACACTTTTACTTTTGTTGGATTTGACAGCATGGATATTGCAATTTAATGAAGCATTACCTTTAGTCTCTATAAGCGTCGTATCATTTTTGAGGTTGACCAGTCGTTGACATTCTGACGTTACCATCTGTAGTGTCATGTCATCGTTTTGCTCAATGCGTGATAGCAATCTTGTTCTAACATCATCATCTGCTGGTGACTGGAGTCCAGAAACAAATAATAAACATTTAAACTGATCATTTGACAATGCATTTAATTTAAAACGTTCGGCTTGTAGATTAATTCTGCTTGCATAAGACAAATAATCCTCATCTGCATCTTTTATCAATTGGAGGCATTTATAACGAATATGAAATAAAGATGTTGGTTCACAGAATATCGCATTTAAAATGTCAATAGTTTCATTAAATGTCAGATCTCTTGGATGTCGTGTGAGGATATAATTCTTGTACTTAGAATATTCATGCTGACCAAGTTTTTGTGTTAATAAACGCACCTTCTTTGCGTCATCTATATGTTTATATTCCACTTGAAAAAGATCTTCGATTCTACCGAATCATGATTCAAATGTATGACCATTTTCTGCATCAAAAATAAATTCTGGAACTGAACTGAGTGATAACTCTATTCCTTTTTCTTCGGGAGTTATTCTGGACTGGATAGCGATTTTTGACATTAATGACTCGAGCATTTGTTCTTGAGAGGCTAGGAATTGCTGTTGTTGCTGCTGCAGACATAATTTCATTTGCTCAAATGTGATAGTCATATTGATTGATTTTTTTTAACTGGATTTATGACACTGAATGCTGATTGGATAATAAATTGTAGTAGAAATTATGACCAATGACTGAGTAATTTGGATTCACTTCTAACCCCGTCGCCAATTGTTATGTTTTGTGGAATATATATATAATGACCTTGATAATCGCTAATCACTGTACAGACACGTCAGCCCCTCGACTACCAGTCCCAAAACGGAATAGAGGAAGAACAACGACTTATGAGTCAACAGACAGATCAGATCTTTATTTCAATCATGCCTTTATATACATGCAAAATCAGACCACATCATAAACTAATTAGAAAACTGACATTAATACAAAATAACAGTAATAGTGAGTGTGAACTGGGGTAACGTATATGCAGTCAATTGACTATAGTTCATAAATGAGAAATGATATAACAACAGTTAATGCCTTAAACAGTAGTATAGGATACGAGCAACGTCACAATAATAATAATAAAATGCTTACTTTGTATACAACCAAAAATAATGAATCGTTAACAGAAAAACAGTTCTAGGAGATAATCAATCTTCTTTAAGTGCCCGCCATAACAGTCCTCTGTCATTGATGAGAGTCTAAACCGCTCACACTCACGGTTCACTATGCCTGGATGCTTCACCCAGTCGTCATCACCTGCTTTTGATAACTTTAGGCATTGATAGCGGATATTAAATAAGGACGATTAATCGCCAAAAATTTGCGACAGGATCTCAACTGTTGCTTCGAAGGAAATATCTCTTGGGTTCTTTAGAAGGATGAAGTTAGTATAGCGTTCATCTTCAATGGTGCCAAGCTTTCGTAGGAGCATTCTGACCTTCGCGGCATCACCAACTTTTTCCAAGTCGACTTTGAACAAGTCTTCGTACTTCCTAAACCATGAATCAAACGTAATACCAGCTAGGCCATCAAAATGGAACTCATTGATAGAGTTAATGATGAAGTCTGCGTGAGATGTACATGAGTTTTCTGACAGCCCCTTATAAGTAAGGTTCATTTGCTGGGTCAAGGTTTCTAGCACGCGTATCTGGAACTGTTCGTAGTGTTTCTCTTGGCATTCCAACAAAGCTTCAACTTGTTCGAAGGTAAATGACATTTTGATTGTTTACCCTGTCGCCAGTGTTACGTCTCGTACTTGATGCTTGACTAGTCGCGGACTACCTTAGCACCCCGAACGCTTGAACCCTCCTGGTCGCAAATCAGAAGACAGAAGACGGGTAGACAGGAACTTTATTCCAGTGAGATGAAGAGAGTAAGTCAGGTACAAAATATTCGTGTATTTATAGTTTTCTGAACAACAAAAATCAGTGTTATAATCCATCCAATCCGAATTAAGAAGTCTCAACTGTTACCCAATCAGAACGTTCCACGTCAAGATTCTGGGATGTTCTATCGATCAGTGATTGGATGGAATGTCTTCGGCTTCTTCAAGGGATCTGGAGGCTTCGTTGAGTTTTCTGGGAGCCATCCCAGCAATCACTAACATCAGCCACCTAAATGCAGTAATCAACAATACTATTAATTGGCACAAGTAATTAAGTGGCAAAAGAAACGATAAAACACGTTCAAATTTCAGATCCGGTCTTTGACAACCCCTCTATACATAATTTAGGTTTAGACCGCATAACTCCTAGCATTAAGACTTTCAAAGGAACACCTGTAGCAAGAACATACACTCCCTAATTAGTCAAAATATCTAAGCTCAGTCCTCTGTGAAATATAAAAGAGGCAAAAAGACACAATAAATCCTCAAAATCAAAAACAGTCCTTAAGTTTTGTTATGGGACCTTATCAACGCAAAGAGGGCATACCAGCAACACATCATGTCAGTCATATTATATTACCCCATTTACAATCAACTCAACAATATTAATGGTTGTCAGTACCAACGTCAAGGCGCAATCCACCGGATACCAGCTTACTGAACTATCTATATAAACCACATGGCGTCCCTAAATATAAAAACATTTACCCAATTCGCACTGATCCTCGACAATCCTATGCCGTATCCATCTTACTCCGATTCCGTGGACGATTTTGGTCTTCGTAACCGTCATCTCAACTATACCCATTAAGGGTTGTCAGAATATGACTCATCCGCCGTACATCAGAAACTAGGTGTCACTCCAAAAGTTTGCTTCATTCACCCTGAACATCGTAATATCTCCAACTCCTATAATATTTTTCAGACTACAGCAGTCTCTAGTCCTCTTTGCACTACAGTCTGTTCAGAGATTAGCTCAAACAGTTAGACTACCTTTCCAAACCGATATCTAAGCGCGCATGTCAACGATGAAGAGCTTTTCTGCTTCTTCACAACTTATTTACCTTTTCTAAACTTTTCACTCATTAATACACTCTCATTTCTCAATTAAATATCTACCCTTAGAACTGCTTCTCTTTTAGTTTAACCATTTTTTATACTTGTCACAGAAACATGGCATTCCTCTTTAGTGACCAACTGAAAGTTAGGCATTAAGGACTACATGCTTTATCGATATAAGAGAAATAATAAACGTGGTGGTGATTGCTTAATATGCGCAGATACGTATCTGTCAACCGATAGATTTGATAACGGCATCCTCGATAAAGTACCAGAGTCGGTCTGGATATCTGCTAACACTTACTTTTGAGATGTACGTACTTTTACTATCATCGGCAATCTTACTGTCAATACTTTTATACATACTCCTGCCCAAACTTATGGTATGGAAGTCATCGTAGTAAACTTCATCTTCTCTAAGATAAATTAGTATGCTGGTAGAGATTAGTTATATGACGAAGAAGACTTTCTTTTAATATTAGACTTTCACAGTTGGACATGACGGGTCCATACTTCCGTGAGACATGACAGCACACTTGACCTAGTCTTTTTTCATGAGTTCGATAATTTGCCAATTCAGGTGAGCAAATAACTCAAAGACGGTGACCACAAAATGGTCACATGTGCTCCTCCTTTTAACTCCGATTTCTTTTAAATAAAATGATTACAAATGACTGAACTGGGATCTCCTACAAACCCTTCCAAGATTCTTCGACTTATTTTGTCTAGTCGACAGATACATCAGATGTATTTTACTAAACAATTGACTATTGTCTAGACACTGCTGCACGTATGAAGCTAGGCAGCGTAAATGAGCCCTTATCGTGAGAAACTATAACGCCTACGAAAAGGATACTTCAACTTGGATGACTTCTCAGCCTTCAAGCATATTGCCAGGGTTTCTGAACAAATGAAAGAGGCTTATAGTTTAATAGTTAGTAATAAATTATTGTTGGCACTTTACAGTCACTCCAAGGCACAAAACATTTTAGACCTATACGACAGGTAACGCAAATAATTCCGATATGTTCACTCCCTTATGTGTCACATGATGGCTAAATTACACACGAAATTAACATTATGGTTACCTTGTTTGGTGATAATTTTAGGGAAAAAATGTAAATTTCTGGATGGTATTGCATCATTTATTTTTCCTCTTCGTTTCATGGATCATAGCTCCAGTCTAAAACACTTGTGATGTTTTTGTTGCTGCCACCAACTGTATTTGTATATAGTTAAACCTACGTGTACTATCTGTTTACTATAAACAACCATGTCCTTATACGATAATATTGACAGTAATAATTATGCAACTATTATGCTACCACCTCAGAGGTTTGTGCTGTTGATCAAAACTGTTATGCTCCATCACTTTCAACATTTACGTCTTTAGCATTACACCAAATTAACTATTCATATTTATGACTTTGTTTAATGTACAATAATATTACATCTAGTAATCTCTTATCGCCTGCAAATTGGTATGCATTTTGTATTTAGTTTCATATTGCTCCCTTATTATTATGACACGTTTTCATTGAAGATTCCAGATCGTAGTATTATCACTACTACCAATATTGTAAAGACAGCGTGAACTACTTTCTGTTAAGCCTCATATAGTGAATTTTACCACTTAATAAATACCTGTTTCTTCAAAATTTACATATATATTCGAGTTTAATTTTATATCTTTATGATCATGTCTGTAGATTAGTGTGAATTTCAGGCAAAATCTCAGGATGCATGTAGATATAATTCTCATTAAATAATAAATGGCATGGTGCAGCTATTTGATATACTCAAAATTACGTGAATTTTACAAATCTTGATGACTCCATTAGCTTGACCACCAAACCTTGGTAGTCAAAAGAAATAATCTCACTCTTGCTGGCTTCGTCACATGATGCCAATTAATTAGTGAGCCATCATTACCATCACAATTTTCACGTTATCTTAGACAGCATGAAGTTTATTGAGCACTTAACATGGACAAAGACATGCGTGGTATGATCAGGTATTTAACCAACCCTATAAGTGCAACATACCTCCTGTATATCGCTTTGACTTCATATACGTATATTGATGATCAAATGCATGTAAATTGAAAGTCTTTACACCAGATTGTATAAAACTAGGTTTGTAACCAGTTGAATTCAATAGACAATTTAAGTTCAAGTAGACCTTCGGGCAAGAATGAAGTGTTTTAAGGAAAGTAGTCCAATTGTGCTATAAACATGAACACCACTAAAAAATGTACAATAAATGAGAATTGCCAGGTTCGAAGGGCATTTAGGTGAGTATACAACATATCCTGAAGTCATATAAAATAAAGGATTTTTATCACATGTGAAGTAAATACATATGAACCTAATATATTTTGAACATTTTATCCATTTTTAATGATTTGCATTGAAAAATCAACCTTTGAATTATGGGACAACAGTGAATGTTCAATTTGAGAATTAAACCAAATTCTAAGAAGTACTATGAAGAGTTCTAGAGGCATATACAACGATTAACTATATCAGACAACCAGCCTATTGACCTAAAATACAACTTTAAAAGATGGTTTAGCTTTGTAGCAGTCAAAAAATCGATAAATTCGAAAGCGTAAACTGTTATCAACATTAAAACCATAGAAACTTTGTATACTAAGCATATAGGTGAACATTGTAATTATCAGAGTAATATAAACTGTTATTTTTCTACACTAGAGCGTACACTAAACAAGGACGACAATAGTTACGGCATACGTAGGTTGCGAAATTAACATGCGTCCAAGTATTAGTTTAAACTAAACACGAGTTCACAGTCACATCAGGTTAATTCGAGTAACAAAAGGTCATCCTATTATATATGTTTCAAATTGGTGAGTACATACGCTGCGAATGGCTGAATCATAATTGCCTTACCTATATCCTTATCTCGCTACTAAGCATGAGCTTCAATTTCTGAAAGGTATGTTAAGTGAATATGCATATAGACTTAAAATAGATAGGTCAATCCAAGAACAGCAGTTGTGTATTCAGTTAATAGAAAAACGATGTTAACATTATTTCGGTATTAATTAAGCATACAGAAAGAAGTGAGGGGAAGGACATCCATTTCCAAGAGGTGGTAAACATGTGGTGGTGGTGGTGGTGAGGGGGGGTAATTTAGTAATAAGCAGGAAAACGGCGTCACTGTAATGATTAATGTTGGTCAAAAAATAACCCCCGGTGATAAGTAGCTGTTTTGAAGGGTGAGACAAGGCGCAGTAATAAAATGTGAGGGCAAGTGGTGTAACTGCGCGCCAAAACGATGAAGTGTTTTCCAATACACCGTGAAAGTATGGGGAGGTGATAAAGGAGATCTAATTCTTGTTTCATTTAACATGTACTACTTATAGTTTGTGAATAGGTAGTGTTAATACAATTTGTTTAGTCTGTTTAACAATAAGTTACTAATTCAGTTTATGGCATTAATCAATGTCGGAATACTAATTTACTGATGCAAAACACTATTTAGCAGTTCCATAAAGGAACAACAAATAATCAACTAGAATTAATTAATTTCAGAATTTCACCCATTAATCCAATCTTTACTTCTTCATGGTAAATTAATCAAAATTGCAAAGTCATATATGTTTAGGATAAATCGACCAATCTATATTGTTCAGTACTGTAATGATATGATATGCCGGGCACCTAAAGAAGATTGATTATCTTCGAGAGCTATTTATCTATAGACTATTTCAGTATTTTTGGTTAGATTCCAAGTGAAATGTTAATTTCCTAATTTGTCCGCTGTGTGGTCTGGTTTTACTTATGCATAAATGAGTGTATGAAATATGATTCGATTCTGTCTGGTTGGTCTATCAGTTTGTGTTTTTATTCTGTCTTGGAACTCAGTGGGCAAAGCGAAGAGGCGCAATTATCGACTGGGCACACCTAACTGACATTTGATCAACCAACTTAATTTCTCGAATCGTAACATGATCTAAATTATAAATTGCTACATTCTTTATTCAAAGAGATTAAAGTTACTAAAATCTGGAATAACAGAAATAATGAACTTGTTATAATGACAAAAGATTAAAAGAAAAATGAAGTAAATGTGATCATTGAGTTAAGCCGATTAATTACTGTTGAAGTTATGTTTACAGATAAGTAAATTATGACTTATGTTAGTCTACGTTTCTGATTGTCTATGCTTGTTTCTACTGAATAACGGTCGAACTCTGTTTCGTAATAATATAATTTTAAATTATCTATAAATCACAGTCTATCCAGTTGATTGATATACATAAATCAACAATTGGGTAGGTGTATATATCAAAATTCCGAATTATATTTGAATACAGTGTAAATCCAACAAGAATGAAATCGAGACAAACACGAAAACCAAACCAACGGGGAGAATAAGTTATATCAATTTCTGTGGTCAATCATGTTACGACGTCCAAACTGTAAAATAATAGGTGTACAACCAGTATGCTCGGAGTGTGTGGTTGGTAGAGGCGGGGCTATTAGCGACTGCTTCAATCATGGCAACACTTACGACAAGTATTTAACCTGGAGAGTTTTTAGAAATGATTGTCAACAATGAGAAAAAAAGAAAATCCGTTTGTTTTCCAAAGGGGAAATGGACTAATTCTGTAGTAATGTCAGACTTTAAAAAAAACATTAAAGAAAATAGGAAGGATACTTAAAGAGAACAAAGTGAAAGTCTGTTTTTGAAAAAGTGAGCCCATATGATCAGTACTGATAAAAACTAAAGATAAGATTGTATGGACCAAGCTACTGATAACGTTGAAGATTAACGTCGTTCTGTATAGGGCCTGTCGGTAGTTGAATAACGCACGAATCCGCGATAAGAAAGCCAATAACACAATTTATTGGTGCAAAACGTGGTACTATATTAAACAATAAACAAAATTTAATATACAAACCTCAACAGTTCCCTTTCCCTATACAGCCCAAAGGATTCAAGCAATTGTACAATTAATCTATAATATAACAAATAGATAGTGAAGAGACAGTAAATTAGTTACGTGTCCAAAGAAAGTGTTCCTAACCAAACGTGGGAAATCAACCAACTGAGACAATTCGCTCAGACAGACAGGAAATATTAAGCCAATATGGCGTACAACAAAACCTTGAACCCCAACAAAACAAACTGAAGGTCAACGGGATGTAATATATACTACCAAAAGGACATGTAATAACCTAATTGTGGGTAAAATTCCATAACTGTTATAAAAAATAAAGAGCAAACAGATAGAAACATGAACTGTTACGGAGACAGAGCACAACAAAGAGATAAATTCAAGTTAAGGAACTGTTCAATACAAAAGAAACATGGAGGGATTTTTATACAAGCAAAAATAGATTTTACAAAGTTACCTAATAAGAAACAAAAATACCTTGTCTGGGAAACTAGGTGTGGTGAGTGTAGTGGAATTTATGTGGGAGAAACATTTAGACAGGAAATGTTTGTGTTAAGAAACATAAATTCTGTTTAAAAAATATTCCTGGATCTTTGAGAAGTTTCAGAAAGCTTGCAGATAGACCTCTGTATATACCCACTATTCTTAAAAACAGGAAATAAGATTGAGTTTAAAGAAAAAAAACACTTCTGTATATAAAAAACATGATCGACAACTAAATTAATGCACATATGCAGGCTACAATAATCAACTAACTAGTGACAAACTACACGATGTTCCTGAAGATCTAGTGCGAAGTTGGAACTGGTGGAGTTCTGACTTGTCGAGAGTTACACAATTATCACCAATGACAATCAATGATCTCAACCTATATATATCACAAATTGATGGAAGTAGGAATTCTACTATCAAATACCGACCGAGTGGACTAGAGGGTTAAGCATTCACCTTCAACCTGAAGTCCCCAGTGTGGAGTCTAGAGTACACACTGTTCAGGAGTTGCATACAAGAATGGAACAGTTATCCAGTGCTCCCTGATTTACAATGGTAACCTACCAATATCAATCTGTGACATATTTCATCAATTAAAAATAATGTTATTAGCAATAATAATAATAATCAGAAGAAAGATGATGAGGTCGACAGGGATGATCATGAGTACAATGAACAGTATGATCAGGATAACGTGGTAATAAAAATGAATATTAGAATGAATTAGATGACGACAAGAATAATAACAGTTTTGAGGAAATTGAGAATCTAATTGTGACAGCATCAAATCGGATAAACGGAAATATGTTGAGGACCTTACAGTGATGGCGGAAAAAGCTGCCAAGGAAAAAAAATGAGGCACTTATACGATACAACGAAGAAGCTAGTTGGAAAATTCAGTAAACCAGAACAGCCAATCAAGAACAAGACTGGCGAACTAATCACTGAAGTAAATGAACAAAGAAACAGGTGGGTAAAACACTTTGAAGAGCTGTTAAATCGACCAGTTTCAATGAATCTACCAGTCATCGAAGCAGCAGTAAACTATCTTCCCATAAACACCGACCCACAAACAGTTGAAGAAGTCTAAATATTCATCCGACAAATTAGGAGTGGCAAGTCAGCAGGGCTAAACAATATACTAACTGAGACACTGAAGGCAGATATAGAAGCAACTGCGAAGATACTTCACATTTTCTTTAGAAGTATTTGGGAGGAAGAACAAGTGCCGGCACACTGGGAAGGAAGGTACTTCATCAGGATACCAAAGAAAGTAGATCTCAGCAACTGAGAAAACTACAGAGGCATCACTCTTCTTTTGATACCACGAAAAGTCTGTAACAGAGTGTTATTCGACCGAATGAAAGACCCAGTGCACGCTCAACTTCGATACCAACAGGCTGGATTTCGTAAGGACCGATTGTGTATTGACCAAATTGCTACTCTACGGTTCATTGTTGAGCAGTCAATTAAGTGGAATTCACCACTTTACATCAACTTCCTCGACTACGAAAAAGCCTTTGACAGCGTGGATAGGAAAATATCATAGTGCCTTCTACGACATTATGGAGTACCCGAAAAGATAGTTAACGTCATATGAAACTCCTACGACGGACTACATTGTAAAACCTAGTATAAAGGTTAACTGACGAATTCATTCAAAGTGAAGACCGGTGTTAGACAAGGCTGCTTACTCTCACCCTTCTTCTTCCTGCTGGTAGTTGACTGGATCATGAAGACGGCAGCATTTCAAGGCAATCTCGAAATACAGTGGACAATATCGATGCAACTAGATGACTCAGACTTTGGAGATGACCTTGCTCTCCTATCACACACACACAGCAACAAATGCAGATGAAGACGGACAAGATAGCAGCAGCCTCTGCAGCGGTAGGCCTCAACATACACAAAGGGAAAAGCAAGATCCTCCGATACAAAACAACCAACATTAATCCTATTTCAATTGACTGAAGGAGAAATTCTGCAAGATGTAGGATATTTTACATACTTGGGCAGCATCATGGATAAATAAGGAGGGTCTGATCTGTGGAAGATGTGAAGGCGCGGATTGGACAGGCAAGAGCAGCATTTCTACAATTGAAAAACATCTGGAAATCAAACTGTCAGCCAGCATTAAAGTTAAGATTTTTAATATAACTGTTAAGACAGTTCTGTTGTATGGAGCTGAAACTTGGAGAACTACGAAAACCATCCTTCATAAATACAAGTATTTATAAACAGTTGTCTGTGTAGGATACCTCGGATCAGTTGGCCGTATATCATCAACAATAACCTCGTATTGCAGAAGACAAATCAACTTCCAGTAGAGGAAGAAATTAGGAATTGACGATGGAGGTGGATAGGACACACACTGAGGAAACCACCAAATTGTGTCACAAGACAAGCATTAACTTCGAAACCTGGAGGTAGAAGGAAAAGGGGGAGACCCAAGAATACACTGCGTCCGGAACTGGAGTCAGACATGAAGAGACTGAAGTGCACTTGGGTAGGACTGCTCAGGACAGAGTTGGTTGGAGAATACTGGTCCATATATCCATAAATCTAATGATAAATAAATTCACATTAAACTTACCGGTGAATATGAAACTGTCATTCCTATCCCAATAATATCAACAACGAACTGAAAATCAATAAGAACATTCAACGAAAGTTTAATAAAACAATCAAGAAGAGTTTGTATCATCCCGTTGATTAGTCGCGAAATGAAACTGATTAACCTCTGTTGTCGGTGTGTGCATCCTGAACGGATTGCCTAAATACATAGTTATCAATCACAAGTAATGTTTAATTTGGATTGTGACTGGCAAGTGAAATCCAGGATGTATGTCTCGTCCTAGTGTGAACATTAACAATGGGATGAAAGTGTATCCAACCACTTATCTAAAGTCGTTCATAAAACTGACTAAATTCGTATTAATTGAATGAATTTGTCACAGATTAATGTTGGTAGGATGTCAGTAAAAATTAAGAACCACTGGACAATTGTTTCACCCTAGTATGGGACTCCTTAGCAGCTCATACCCTCAATTCCTCTAGTTTAGGTCTACGTTAGTGAACGTGTAACCCTCTGCACCATTGGGCCAGCATTCAGTGGTGTAATAATTACTTTCATTAATTCATGATATTGCGCGACGACTATCAGTTGTCATCAATGGTAAGTGTCTCACTCAAATTATGTCTGGACTCCAGTAGTTATAGCTGCTTACTAAAATTCCAAGAATATCCTAAAGTTAGTTACTAGTGAGTTGATTATTATCAATGAATTTAGGGGATTTGTTGAGATTGATGTTAAGTTTTAGTCGACTGAATGCTTAATTGATTTAAATGTTAAACTTCTAGAAATATGTTTTCTCACTTTCACAATACCAGAATATGATTCAATCAAAAACCTACTTGAATCTCATTTATATTAAGATGATATAAACTTATACCAAACTAATCATATTCTTCGAGTAATGAAATATTGACATTAATTGGTAAACAACTGAATGAACGCTTAGTAAGACATTTATCTACGAATAGTGAATAGAATACAAATGAATATCGGTAACATTTGCCTAGCTAATGAATGCCTACTTATTTAATTACTGTAAGTAGTAATGAAGACACTTTTCTAGTTTAGTCAATTTTAATGAAAACATAGAAATGAGGACTAAAAGAAAATAGAATTCTAATGATAGACGGGCACAACAACAACTACTGTGATTAAGATGATGGCTCTGACAACGACTACGATTATGATAAAGACTAAGACAACTACCATAGCTACAGTTAATCCAATCACAACTACGACTAATGGGGCTACGACTACATCTAAAACGATGACTATGTCCGAATAAAACTGCGAGTATGAGTACTACAGTGACTATGGATGCAAATGCCGCTACGACGGATAAATCAACTACGAAGAAGATTGAAGCTACGAAGTCGAGTCCGACTACTGAAAATGGGACTACGACTAAACCAACAATGGCTGCTACTACGTAATTACGAGAAGTGCGACAACTAATACGCCATTGATAACTTCCTTACTCTGAAATTCACCGTCATCAATATCATAATGAACTTTATAGTTATTAAATTAATCTTCAGAGGCTTCATTATTATAGTTCTCAACATCATCTTTTTACATTATAACCAAAATCATTACGAACTTGCACATTAACATTGTTGTGATCAACATGGTCAGCAACATCATATTCAGCTTCTTCATCAACTGTCATCATCAATATGACTGACAATATTATCATCATTGCCGCTTCATCATTAACTTCATAATCCATATCACTATCATCAACCTTATCATCATCGTCATCATCTAATTCTTATACACATCATTTCATTTTAATCGTCGTCTCCATTCTCACACATTACATGCTTGTTGTTTCACCCGTTATGATGTTCATCATTACCCGCAACAGCATACACGTCATAACGTCTATATTCACAACTACGTCTACTTACATTACGGCAACGAATACGTGATGAGATGGAGGGTTTCAGAAGATGAGGTATAACTGTTGAATATATATACCAGCCAACATCCTGATTACATTCTTCATAAACATAGTCAACAATTAGATTCTCAATTTCCTCAAAACTGTTATTATTCTTGTCGTCATCTAATTCATTCTAATAACCATTTTTATTACCACGTTATCCTGATCATACTGTTCATTGTACTCATGATCATCCCTGTCGACCTCATCATCCTTCTTCTTCTTATTATTATTATTATTGCTAATAATATTATTTTCAATTGATGAAATATGTCACAGATTGATGTTGGTAGGGTACCATTGTAAATCAGGGAGCACTGGATAACTGTTTCGATCTAGTATGCAACTCCTGAACAGTGTGTACTCTAGACTCCACACTGGGGACTTCAGGTTGAAGGTGAATGCTTAACCCTCTACTCCACTGGGTCGGTATTTGATAGTAGAATTCCCACTTTTAATAATTTGTGATATATATGGGGTGAGATCATCGATTGTCATTGGTGATAATTGTGTAACTCTCGATAAGTCAAAACTCCACCAGTCCTAACTTCGCACTAGATCTTCAGGAATATCGTGAAGTTAGTTACTAGTAAGCTGATTATTATATTTCAATTGATATGCTTATTTTGTAAATATTGGTATTTATAGTTGATTGAATATGCCACAATTTGATATTGGCTCAATGTCAACCTGAAGCCGCTGGGGTTGAATCTGGAGTGCACACTGTTGAGGAGTTCTACACTAGAACAAAACAGCTACCTAGTACCCAACCAATATCAATATGTGACATATTCAATCAACTAAAAATAACAATCTTCACAAAAATAACCATTTCAATTGTATTATCATTATTGTTATTATTTAACTTATTAACCTTTGCCCCCCCCTTTTCCATTACTCCTCTTCAGTTTAATTATCATGCACATTTTATATTATCCATGTAAGTTTATTAATTTGTTATTATCAAAGTTCGATTTACATTGTTGTTTTTTTTTCAGTTTATTTGTTTACTCATTACTTCATTGTATTACCATGGTGATCAATATTTTATGTATGATACATTCTACTAATCATTTGATGAATGATCTACATCAGCATAACCATTATCAATGTTCATTGATCATTGATCAGTTTATTGAATCTTGATCAGGTTGATCATGTTTTAATTATTTTGTCTTTCGTCTCTTTGTCATTTTACTTATTTTTTTCTAATTAAATATTCTGTAATCTGATTTTCATTCATTTAGATCTTATTACCTCCCTCCACCCCTTCCACATACATACACACACACAACTACCTACCCACTCACCTCTCAATCATTCCACTCCATTAGAATTTTTGTATTCTGAAATATATCGAATAGACATTTAATCAGTTTATCTACTCCACCCTCATGACATCATTCTTCTAAACTTGTTACTATGACAACGAAATTGAAAAATCCAAAAAAAGATGAATTCTAATAAGTCATAGTTATTAATTCATTGTTTACATATCGGTATGATTATATTGGATACAATAACTAATTACGGTGCGACTTTAAATTGAAGCCAATCTGAAAGTCTTAGGTTCGATTACCTTGGTAGAATTGACGGTGCGCACTGTTGAAAGGTCGTATACAGGTTGCATCCAGTACTCTCTAGTTTTTAATCCTACATTATTAATATCAATCTGTGATGAATCCAGTTAACTCAATCTATGACTTTTAATTGGATGTTGTGAAGATTGTTTAATGTTAATTTGATATCACGAACTGATCAGAATTAGACAACAATTGATCATCAGAAACAACTGGACAGCAGTTTCATTCTAGTATACGACTCTTCCGGAGTGTATATTCATGACCCCATAAGGCAATAAACCCAGAACTCTCTGGCTCCGTAGAGAACGCTCAGTGGTTATACCTAAATCATACCACTTCATGATATCAAATTACCATTTAATCTATAAATTTGTTTATTATTATTTTTGCATTTGTTAAATCTTTATTTTACTAATTAAACATTTTGAAAAATAAAAATCTATTTTTACTTAAATTGGATTGTGACTGTCAAGAGGAATCGAGGATGCATGTTTCGTTCTATTTGAAACTCATTGGCTACATATACTCACATTACAATGTTGACATTTACACCAAGATTTAAATTCAGTTCATTTCATGCTAAACTCTACCGTATTCACCATTAGAGCACTGAATCTACACAGTCACATTTATATAAGGGGTATGTTTTTTATAATTTGAATGTATTTGGATGTTCATGTTGATTTGTTATGAACAGTCAATTATTTAGTAACTGTAATCTCTTATTGGTATTGTTGTGCTAAATTTATTTCCTTTCTTTATTTCCTATCATCGTTATATACCATACACCAGGCATCTAGAGAAGATTGATTATGTTTAAGAGTTATTTGTCTGTAGACTATCCCAGTATTTTATTTCAGTTATCATTTAGTTTCCCCTGTTCTACCCTTCCATTTGATACATTAACTGTTATTATGTCATTTCTCACTGATGAACTATGATTGATTGATTGATTGCGTATACGTACTCCTGTTCACATTCACTATTACTCCTACTTTGTATTAATCTTAGTGTCTTAATTGGTTAACAGTATTGTCTTGTTTTATGCATATATCAAGGATTATATGAAATATAATACATGATTCTGTTTAGTTGATCTCTCGTCTTGTATTCTTGTATCTCTGACTTGAGTCCGAATGAGCATATGGCAGATGTGCAGTAATCGTCTAGGCAACACTTTGACATTTTATATTTTAACAATTTGTTCTTCTTCATCATAGTATATTCAATAAATACAATTCTATTTGATACATGAATACAATTGAATGTATACACAGAAGACGCTGACTACAGCAGATTCATCGCAGTATCTACAAGTAGGTTCTGTTACACAACTGAAGAAGTAACGTATTATTTCAGGTAATTTTATATTTAACTGGACAAATTCTACTATCATGGATTATATCATTAAGTTTAACTGTATTGTATGTCAATGTAAATATTATCATCATTATTAAAACTAGACGTAATTCAATAGAACATGATGAATTTCTACGTTTGATAATCACTTTAATATGCATGTAAGATCATTATTGATTAATTTTGTTTATTAAGTTTATGAGACTCCACAGAAGTGTACATCATATATTCTGATACCTCTGGTGGTGCTAGGTGAAGGAGAGTGGAATCTTGATTGCACTACTATTAAGAAGTCTCATACGAAAGATGAAATAACTGTCCAGTACTTTAAAGCTGTCAATAGTACCCTGCTAATATCATTCTATGACGAATTCAGTCAACAGAACTAAAACACATCTTTACAAAACCACTTCATTTCATTTATAATATCACTCAATTGCTCATTTGATTCTAATTCATAGTGAAAGGGGGAGAGACAGTAGAGGCGAGATATTGTACCAACATCATCTTCACAGTCTGTGGAATACTAGTAATGTAAAAAGGGATCTCCACTTAATCAGATGTTGAGTATTATAACCAATCAATAATATAAGTATTGTTAATTGTTTGTATTCTTTCTACATAGATGTTACTTGGGTACCACTGAGATATAGAAAATACTGAATAATTGTTTCTTCATAATGTTAAACTCTTTACAAATGAATTAAAGTAAGAAAATTTTTCATAGGATAAGCAGTGGTCCAGTGGTGTAGATGATTTATCCTCTATCATAAGATCGGAAGGGTTTTTGTTCACTAAACAGATTAAACCTAAGGTGTGGATCCCTGAACAGTCGTATACTACGACGTAACAGCTGTAAAATATTTTCTGGTTTTAAATGGTACCCAACCAACATCAATATGCGACGAAAACAACTAAATTTAATTGAGTTGAACTTGCATCTTCCCGTTGATTAGTTATGCACTGAAACTGCTCAGCATCTGTTTCTATATTTTCATCCTAGTAGTAAATGCGGTGGCATTTGACACTAAACAGACTGAGTTCGAATCACCATGTGAATATCAACATTGAAATGAAGGTACATTTAGTCGACGAGTCGCAAATAGCACGAAACGCTTATTCTGGAATCCGCTTGCCGAACACAATCCAACTTAAACTAAATTTAATATTTATCTCCACAAAACCACATCAATTCAATATGGGCATTTATTAAGATTCTAAAATTAAAGTATATTTAATTTATTACTAGGTTTCTTTTACATAACTGTAAAATTTTAAAGATAATGATGATGATGTAATTACATTCATCAGATAGTGACTCGTTTATTCGACTTTGAGTAACAATTGATGTGTACGGGCTAGTGATACTACCTGACTGCACTAAATAGAAGTAGGTAGAATACAACTAAATTTGAGACCTAATAGTTGAAAATCGAACTTTTTAATCAAGAAATCTGTACTAAGCTTTGTATAGTTTCCAAATATCCTTAAACTATTGATAAACTATTCAGTTTGTAAACGTAGAATACTAACTTAGTGATTTAAATAATCCATTTTCCACTTAGCACACCTAATGATTCACATTTCACTTCACTTACTACTTTAATTAAAACAAATGAGTAGTATCACTAGGTCTCACACAAACGATTTGAAGAGAAGTTACTTTAAGTACTCCTTTAAAGGTAGGTTAAGTCAAGTGTTTGTAGAGTTTAAACTAGCTATCACAGTAAGCAAATATGTAAATAGGAAACTAGTTGTAGTCTTTAGGCTTTACTTTTAAAAAGTAATAAACATGATTGTTAAATCGGGGTAATGAATAAAGAATCTCAGTCTATCTAGTCTATTCTTCATGATATCAAGACCCTTACAGCTAAGCTACATCTACTCAAACAACCAGCGAACTATGATACTTCTATTGTTCAAATTGCCATGTGTTTTCCCTCCGGAATTTTTGTAATCTTATTATGATCTTATTATCCTGAATCCTAAACACAACTTCTCTAATCCAATCTTCATTGTATTTTGTATTTCCTGTTACTAATTGATCCAATGTCTATCACATATAAATCATTGATTTTACTCAATAAATAACGTCGGTATTTATTCTATCTACCCATATCTCTGGGCAAATGCTTTGATCATTGAGGTATCTTGTGTCAAACAATCATCACTTCCTAGTCATTCAAATAGTTGTTATAGTACAAGTTTGATTGACTCTACGGTTATTTCAGTGTAACTTTAAAGTCATAAGTTTAATCTGTTGTTATGATCTAACTGAAATGAATGTCATTAATCTTACCAAGTAGGTACTTTTGTATTGTTTACCATTATTCTACTTAAATCTTATTCACTTTTAGTTCTTTATCGGCTGTAATTTGGATCGTAATTGTTACATCAGAAAATTTACGACAGTTGTTTCCATTGAATCTTATTTTAGCTATTCTACTTGTAAGTAGTCATTTTTATATTCTACATTATTAACATGTTTCTATGATTTACTAACATATTAGTTTATTCAATAATTCTAGGCTACTTTATCCAGAATAACTTCATACGTGATGTCATAAGTCATCACTAGGAACTGACTATGAATTAGGCTTGAAGTAGTATAAAAATTCAAACGAAATTGCATTAATTACGTTGAATTTTAGGTGAAAAGTGTAATTTAGGAAATGTGCATTTTGTTCTACTGAAAATTCATCAGCAGGATGTATATGCATCTCATTGTTGATGTTACCACCTGATTCATACTTATAAACTATTCCCTCCCCCCCCCAAATAGCCGTAGTTTTCTCACGATGTACATATAACGAGAAAGACCGATTAAATCTAGTCTATAACAAATCAACAGAAAGATACATACACTTACAAATTCGTAAGTGCTTTGAGTTTGGGTGAATTTTGTTTTCTAGTTCAATAGATCATATACTTATTTGTCAGTAACTGTTCAAATATTTCTGGTCTTTTATACATGTACAATGTACCTATGTTAGACATACTACTACTACTCCAACTTGTTACCTTTAGATTCAATGTGAACTTTCATTCGAACAAGTTTACCTGTTCACTGTATCACTTTCAGTGAAATTATAACAATGCAGGAAGTATATTGAAAATGTGATAATGATTTCATCTACATAAATAGATATGGTACTCCAAGTCAATATTAATCTATTTCACAATCCTGATAGAGACTGAAAGTGCTATGACGCGAGAAATTTGAGTCTGGAGACCTAATGCCAATTAGGTGTGCTCAGTCGATAATTGCGCATCTGCCCGATGCCCACTGAGTCCTAAGTCGGAACAAAAACACACACAAAACGACAGACCAACCAGATAGAATCGAATTATATTTCATACATTCGTTTATATCTACATCAAACCCGACCACACAGCGGACAAATTAGAAAATTAACATTAATATAGAACTAAGGAAATAGTGGCAGTGAATAGGGACAACTTGTACACAACCAATTAACTGCAGCTTCATAGTAAGAGACAAAATACTAAGGGTAAATGTACTAATTGGAAAGATAGTGTACGAGGAACGTAACAACATAACAAACAGAATTAGGGCAGACTTACTGTTCATAGTCGCCATATTGGCTCCCGGAAACTGTCATAATTAATCTGGTTAACTGTTATTCACATTGCTTGAAGTTTATGACATATTAGTTGGTCTGTGCGTGTACTGAGTATTAATCATTTCTATGTTAAGACAATAATGCATATTAAATTGAGGTGATTACGTGGACACTAAGCTTATTTGTTTGTGTTTGTCACAGATTAATGTTGGTTGGTTCTAATGAAGAAAACCAGGAAACACTTAGGAGATGTTTCATCGTAGTATGAGACTCATTAGGAGTGTCCACCCTCCACTCTCTCACGGAATTCATCCCACGGCATCCATGTCAAACAATGAATGTAAAACCAATTTCACAACTAAAGTGTAGAATTCGTACTTCCATCATTTTGTGATACACAGAGATGATCATTTTTTATTATTGTGATAATCATCTTACGTCAGACAAATTTAAACTCCATCAGTACGCCCTCTTGAAGTGTTCCATACTAGGATACAACAATTGTCCAGTGCTTCCTGGTTTTCAGTGATATCCAACTAATCTGTGACAAATACAAATAACTAAAACAATGTATATTTATAATATCTTATAATGATCTAACAAACGAACTGAAGGCATTCCACGCGTTTTCTTTTTTAGACAATATGTATGTCATTAGAATCAGGAGTTTTAGGCATATGTTTAAATTTTTGGTGGAAAATAACTGTATGGATAGTTGCTATGGTATTATTTTCAATAATCACAATTATAAGTGTTATCATGACAATTAACTTATCTGATCACTTTAAATCAATGTTATTCTACAGTATAATTACAACAATTATTACAATTACTGTTTCAATTGATGCCTATTTTTCAGAATATCATGAAGTAAGAAATTGTATTTTACTAATTATTTTACTTGTTATTTACTTACTTATGGATGCACACTATTGAAGAGTCCCATACTGGGACGAAACAGCTGTTCAAGTGCCTCCAGGTGATCAATGGTTGTCTGACACAGATCAGTTACTGATATCAGGATAAACAGTTACCTATCTCCACAACCCACCCCCCAATTGTATTATGTAATACTTTAATATTGATTAAATTCATTTTAATATAAAATGTATAGTGATATGTTGATGCTAACTTAAAAACTTTAATAGACTTACGCAACAACATATTACATCGAATAGTGACTATAGCAAAATTTGTTTCATTATTATAATTAAGCTGAATTGTGACTGGCAATTGGAATTCAAGACACAAGTTTCTTCCTATTAGGGACTGGTCTACTGGATACACTTTTATTCCAATGTCAATGTTCACACTAGGATGAGACACACATCTCGGATTCCACTTGCCAGTCACAATCTAACTTAAACATTACTTGTGATTCATAACTATATCGAGGCAATCCGTTCAGGATGCACACACCGACAACAGAGGTTGATCAGTTTCATTTCTTTACTAATCAATGGGATGATACAAACTCTTCTTGATTGTTTTATTGAACTTTCGTTGAATGTTCTTATTGATTTTCAGTTCGTTGTTGATATTATTGGGATAGGAATGACAGTTTCATATTCACCGGTAAGTTCAATGTGAATTCATTTATCATTATATTTATGGATATGAACTTATATTAGATAACTATTAATGAATAGTTCTACTCCTGGTATTAGTATTAATGAAAAGCCCAATATTAGGATAAGACAACTATCTATTAACTGTCTCTGATTTTTACTTATACTGATTCGCGATATCAAATCGATTTTCTGAAGTTAAAAGTATCAACCATTTGATGCTGGATAGATGGTCAAGTAGTTTAGTGTGAATGCTGGAGTGTAGTATGGAGACGAGTAAATGTTATACTTGAAATTTAGTAACACAGTTAACAAATGGTTTAATCGTCGTTTCGATACATTAACTTCTTTAAGCTAATGAGAAGATAGTATATGTGATTAATTGGTTTATCGATATCAATATAATTAGATGGCAGGGAATATTTGATTTTACACGGTAATTAAATGAATCATAGTTTTATAGTGGTGTTGTCGCTGTTAAGTCATAAAAAATGAAAAAAAGTAGTTCATCTATGTGATTTAAAAGCCTTCCGGTTATTTTCCAGATAATTTAAAGTAAAGACTAGTTACAATATGTTTCCCTCCTCCTTCTCTTTACAAAATTCTTTATTAAGAGGTAATGGTTTATCCACAGAAAGGTGAACACCACAGTGTTCTCAACTAATAAGCAGACATATGCATGGTTTTGACCATAAATCCCGTTTACGGAAGTTTTCTATTAGAGGGAAGGCATAACATAATTAGCTTCATTTCACTAATAATATAACATTTTTAAACGTTGCTTTTTATTAGAATCGAGTTATATACCTAAATACTAATTCCAGAGTTGTGATATATTTCAAACAACGTTGACTTATGTTTTGTCGAACCTCTCATTAAGGACTCTGTAGTCATACGCCTCTTCTGAACTTAAGTTAGAAAATACGATTAGGACTTAACCTTAGTACTGCTCTAGAATTCAGTTAAAATCGGAGTGACGTTTATCAAAGTAGAATCGATAAAAACCTTAAGTAATAAAGAAAGAGCTATGAGACAGTGTTGTCAGTTCCTGAGTTTTTCATACGTTTCGCCAATTGTTTAACATATCATCTTCCTTAGCCTTTCTTGAGTTGGTACCAACCTTTCTTATCACTGGGTTAAAGCCAAGTGTTTCTGTAAAATCAGTTTTTTACACTAAAACCTAACATAAAATAATATTCCAAACAGTAAAAGCTTAATTTTAACCGAAATTCCTAAGCTGTACTCTATCCAAAGATACTAGTCAGGATGAAGTGGGTGGATTGTGATTGCTAATTGATCTGGTGTTTCACAATCAAATGAAATAGCTGTCTAGTTTTTTTATGTTTTCAATGGTTGCGTAACATTTATACCGATGTAAACGACTTCTTTAACAGGCAATAAGAACAGTATATTATTTGTCCTCAAAATTACGATTTGTTTTGTTTTCACAGAATCATAATCAGCTGATATTTTCATTTCTGACGTGTCATTTTAGATATGGCTCTACGTTTGCCAAATGTCTATTGGAAACTTCCGTCCAGTGTTTATAAATCCATTTTTTTCTGCAGAACTTTTATATTTTGTCTTAATGATGATACTATATATCACTGAGATTGAATTCATTATTCTATGCAAATATTAGCAATAAAGATAATTTAAATCAATATAGTGAGTATACTAAAATTTGTTAATCCTATAAACATCTACAAACCATAATTTGACTGTTCGATACTGATTAAAAAATGTTGAATTAGTAAAATACTTAGTTGTAGTTTCGAATGAGTTAGACGTTTTAAAAAATGCTTTTTATCTATTTGACTTCTTTGAACAAAATGCACTTATGTAACTCAACAGTCGTCTGTAACTATTGCCTAGGTGCTCATTATCTACTGTCCATGAACAGTATAAAAAGTTAAAGATTAGTCGATACAAAATAATTTATTTCATTAAGCCTTAACCATGCAACCGATAACCCAGAAGTGCTGATAAGGAGAGTTCCACTATTCGATCATGCGTCCATGACGTGTATACCAAGTTAAGAATGTACAATGAAAAGAATATCATTTGTAGAGTCATCAGTGTATGCTGTTAATGTGTGCTCCATATGCCTAACTAGATCTTTTAACGTTATCAAATAAAAACAAATTTTTCGTTCATCTAGGGATCTCTTTTTGAAGAATCCTTTCTCATAACTGTACAGTGGTACATATATATGCATGATGATTATATATATATAATAATAGGTTAACTACGACAACAGAAGGAGGTATAAGTCACAATCACAAACGCAAGAGATCGGATACAATAATATAAAGCAAGGAGGTATAAAGTTATTCTTATTTAAAGTGCATAATTAGGAGAAGAGAGGAATCTTTGAAAACAAGTTAAATGGACAACAATATCAAAATTTCAGCAAAGATATAAGCATTAGGATGATTATATCGAGCACAGCATATTTAGGGTTGGTTGATGTAATATGATCGATTAGAAAATTGAACGCGTCTTAGAGGTGAGTAGGATTACATGATATAAATCGTTTTCAGCCGAAATGTAAGCGGAAAAAGCGCCCTACTAAAGGCATGACACTTCTCTGTTAGAATGAACATGATAGAGTCAGAAGAGAATAAACTCACAATCTAAGGGACGTTATGCAAGAATTTCATACTGAATCAATGATAAGATCAAAAGTTGCATCAGCTTATTTTGCACGCATAATTGTATTTCCTCAGTGTGTATGGCAATGGTTTCCCATTAACCATGTTGATAACTTTGAAAGAGGAACCTAAGTTGATTAAATCGCCAGTATTCGCGACATTTTCTTGTAAAGTAATTCACATACTATAAAAGCAAAATGTTACTTCTGAACTGATTTACATTTTTTTAAGACTGGTCATTATTTATGAATTAATGTCATGCGCTGACAATCTTATTTGTGCTGGAAGTTTTATCAGCCTTAGTTAGATGTTGTCCGACAAAATGTCAGTGCAGATTCAGGAGAACCGCTGGCATTTTACTAACTTCCGACAACCTTGAAGTAAATGAGATATCGATCTCTCATCCGAAGAATGAGTATACAGTCTACTGTGCAATAATCTATAGTTGTGGAATATGGGTTACGAAAATGGTAAACATATATAGACTGAAGACCTTTGTAAGTTGATGTTTTTCAAGCACAGCTAGCATATTATGGAATGATAGAGCAAACAGTTATTAGATTAAGATAATCATTTTTTTTATAATGTTATGACTTGTTATCGCCATGAATTTTTGATTATACAGGCCGCTCAAGAAAACAACTAACTTACGTAACTGCTTTGTCAGAGGGCTGCTTTCTTTATTTTGGGTGTATGTAAGTGAAACATTTTATTTCGATTATTGCTAGTATGTTCCATTACCTTCAACCTCCAATTAGACTTATGCACTGTTGTAATATCATTTTCTATTTAGAAACTACTATTATTGTCCCTCTTCATATCAGTGTTTGTTTTAAGGACCAGTTGTGTATGGTGACGTTTAGTATGTACATGACAGTGTGTAATGCACTTGTCACTGATTATTCTTTAGCTTGGATTGAGGATTAGCAATATTAAAACAAACGAATAGTGACAAAATTGACAGTATTTGTTTCTGATTGCAATGTCTGTTCCTTCTACGGCGAGCATTTTTAGTATATTATAACTGGAGTAGTTCACAAGTTATCAAGTGCGTGCCCAAATTATATGGATTTCTAGTACAAAGACCTAATGATTAACATTTGTTTTTTATTTATCCAGGCTTCACCAACTACTTAAACATCACCAAACCATAACCTTACAAATCTACAACCCTTGTACTATAACTAGCTAATAAACTGTACCGTAATATTAAGTTACTGGTTTTCGAAAACTCACTACTCTGAAATAGTCGCTCTGGCACAATGATGTCTCATGATTCAACAAATCGATTATCACAATCGAAAATAATCACTCAGTTAGATAGCTAAAATTCCTATACAAGAGACTATTAGTGACTAGAATTATTACCTTGAATTCTAGGTGCAAGCGCGACGAAATCAGTTGTTTTAAATTATATAGTCGAGAAAATACTAAACTAAAATAATAAAATAACAATCATATCATTAATTTGATTAACCTTTGTCAGTTTTGTTATCACAGTGATGAGCTGGTTACTAGCGGTTGGATCATCAGACGCAGTAAATCGGTTCAATATTGCTTGCTAATATATTGAGTGTTGTACAAGACTGACCTTGGAATCGAGGTCAAGTAAAGGCCAATATGCTGGCAAAAATTCGGATTTCGGTGAGTAGAGTGCATATTTGGCACGTCGCGTCTTTATTGACTTGTTGGATATGTAATCAAGAAGTATTTGCAATAGAGGTTTTATTTTAAGGGACACAACATATCAGTATGATTGAATGAAAAGAATCAATAGAATAATAAAATACATACTTGGTGGAATTTTTGAAATAAGCCTACATAGGAAAACACTAAACAGGAAGAGTCTTCATCATACATAGCCTATTATACCGAGCAACAAAGTTCAGATTGAATGCCCTTGTGCTATTCAGAAGAACGGCGTCTTTTCAGAAACCACTCCAAAGCATTCTACCTATCAGCGCCTAGAGGTAATAAAATATGTTAAAAGTACTGTCATGTGGTAGCCTACTGTTGGAATTAATCTATACATCAATTTTTAGCTCAATCACATATTCTGAGTGGTGTTATTGAGAGGTCTGCTAATAGGACTTTTGATATGACCAACTAGTCCTGATATTGCTCAGAAATAATGCTTATCATTGTCACTAAAGTCCCCCTAGTTTAAGCTATTATAATGATAACATATCACCATTAAACGAAGTCAGCCACAATGAACCTTGGATAGCCTAGATTATCTTCCTAGAATTGTTTGTTGAACCATCATTCTGAAGATGTCGCTAAATTAAGCTTAAAACCACTGAGTCACAGGATCATATGTTAATTTATTTACTTCGCTTTAGGTAATCAGGCAGTTTTGCAAACTTATAACCGTAATAATGGCTTAGATTCAGTCGCACTAACTCAAACTTGGTCATGGAGTTGCATCAAAAATGTGTTAATCCTCTAATCCTAGTTAATTACCTACCGTTTTACAATAATTTTTTTATTTCGAGAATATTTCTACGCAGTAGTATCAGTTATTTATATAGTATAGTTAAATTAGTGCTTCTGATTGGTTGTTTCTTTGTTGAATTTGGTTTGCTGACTGAGTGGCAGTGTACTAGACAAAGATGACAGTTTGGTTATGTAGGTTTGAATTTTCTTTGACATCTCCACTGAGACGTGTAATACATATGACCATGCTCCGCCTCTCCCAACGCACAGTGTCAGCTGGGTTGTTGGGATGTTAGGAAACTAATAACAGACAAACAAATCATCCTCATCAACATGATATCAATTCATAAAGTCATCGACTGCTCCCAGCCTTGTTGGAAAGTAAAAACTATTGTTGAAATCCATACGATAATCCCTATAAGTGGTTGAGAAGACATTGACTGACATGGTTAAGAATTTGTCAGAGTGGTTTAGGTGCATTTAATCTTGACCTCTTGTATTTGACATTTGATACTATATCATACGTTTCCTTGAATCCTTTTTAGGGTCGTTTTCTCTGTATTCATTCTTTCACTAAATAATACTTACTTCTATCTTGATAGATATTTAGTTTCACTGTTGTGGCACCTTAAGCTGATACACTGATGTCAAGTTTGACTTTGTGCATGACCGGATTAATGAGTCATTTGATAATATTGAAAATAGTGTACTGTTGTGAACATTTAAAATGTCCAGCTGAACTTTGGCCGTTAAGCGCATATTTTAGAACTAACGGTTTAAGTCATGTCGTAGATGCTGACCTCGTTGTTAGTATCTATGTCAATGCTCGTGACGGCTGGTAAGGGCGATTTTCTTCATCTTCTATATCCATCTAAATCTTAAATTTAGTCTCATTCTTAGCTTACATTCATTCTTTAGTTTCATTCCTTTGTAAACTATATCATCACTGTTTGGAATCAAATTAATGCTAAAATTAATGCCCCTCTTTTGTGGTTCTTATGTTACCAATTTTTTAAATCTCTCATTCGGTAATGTAAGCTGTATGAACGTTGACCAACATACACTGGTTTCAGATTCTGGATTTATAATGACTAACTAAGAGCTATATGTGTTAACTTAAAGTTCATTAGTCCTAGTTTTATCATAGTTTTGATATTTTCTTAGTTTCATTCACCAACTCTACACATATCTTTAAACTATTTAAAGCACTACAAAAATAACGAGACTTCCATTTAAATTTCCAGCAAGGTAAGCAGCAACTATAAATTAGTTTGTCGGGACAAAAGTTTTTATCGATTCACTCGTTCGATTATTCTTGATAAACTATTTGCATTACTTTACATATTATTAATATGTTTTCATTGCTTATAGATGCCTATTGGTTTGTAAATTATGATGTATCGTTTATCGTTTTATACCGGTTTAGTTCTGTTGTCTTATTTACAATATGATTATGATTGGAAAGTGGTTAGTATTTAAATCTATCAAATCTTGTTTACATAGACTTATCTTTCAGATTTCCAATACGTCAAAAATGGCATCCTTAGCTGTAAACAGTTTACATGTAAAATGCAGAAATTCTCTATATCCTCGCACTTCCGATGTACAAAGGTTTCCTGTTCCGGATGATAAAGTTAATTGGAACACCCCTTGGCCTGAATATCACCCTGTAGCATATACAAGTCCAGGAATATCTAAAAAACCGTGGGCTGATCCAGATAATCAGTTGAGTATTTCTTTGAAAGTACTCTTTTAACAGTGTTATTTACAAAAATATTATTCTTTGAATCTATTCATTCTTTCTAAACAGTATCTTTCAATAACCAGCCTTTTTTACTACCATTTTAACAGTTTGTTATTCATCTTGTCAGTTTCGCCTCATCGTGGTGTTTTATGTCGTATCAATTTGGGCTGATTCATATTCGTGCCAGTTTGTATTGTTTGTGAATGATCTATTATTGTTGTTACTCAATCGCCAGGTACAGAATCGTTTATTTGGTTTCAAACCACACTCTAAAGGTGATGGCTGCTGGATTTACTCGGTTACTCGAGCTAAAATACATACAGCTGGAAGTCGAATGCTTTAACCACTGTGCCACCAACCCACAGTGACTGACTGACACCAATTACTTACAAATATTTATATGGTTTGTTACATGTATCGTTGACAGTTAATGATACCACCAAAGTTTCTTATCACCTAAACTGAGGAATCAAGTACACAACCATATACTAAGCTATGAACTGCACTGTCTGAAAGTACTTAAAGTGCAACCCTCGTTTGCAAAATTCAAACGGGTGTTATTCTTGACGGTTGGTTGTTGTAGTTGATAGTGTATTGAAACGTCTGCGGTTTACTGCCCAGAGTCCAGATCCTTAAACTAGTAAATCACGGATTTATGCAACATTCGACATTCAGTTATAGGCATCATTACCAAAGTTAGAATTTATAGTTTCAAATAAATTAAGCACTTTACAAGTAGTTTGTATAATTAAGTAATACATTTGTAATATTCTGATAAGTAGAAATTAAAATTCCTAACGTTTAGCGTAATTATTCTCTGAAAAATTGGCTTACACCGTGTGTAACATCGGTAATCTTAGTTTCCACTCTTGGATTATTATAAGTGTTACTTAATTCTTCAATCACGTATAGAGTTTTTACTGCATTAATATACGTCAGTAATTTTGATTAGACTACAAATATAAACAGTTCTTATTCACTCTTTCTTTAGTTTGTGTGGTTCCAGAGATTTATTGGGACGTTCTAAGTGAGAACATTTATTCTTACTACAAGTAAGTTGTTTGTGTGAAAACATGGCACCAATCCATGAAGTCATTGACAATTGGGCTGAGCCATGTTAATAGATGTAGACTACCTGGTTGGGGCCCACACGATGATCGTAACAAATGGTTAGAGACTTTAGGCGATATGGCTCAAAATCGATTGCAATGGCGCAGGTGCATCCACTCCTTGTCTTCCTCCGAATTCTAATTTTTGAGCTTATTATAATCTACTCTTTACTGAATCACCTTATTTCAAATCTTATTTCTGACCTTTATACCTTCCCATTACTACTTACTCTGTTACTACCTTCCCCTACTCTGGGATTTGGTCCGACAATTTAATCTTTATCTGCTAATTGAGGCATGGCAACTTGAACTGATGTACGCATGTGCCAAGTTCTACGTTGTAACTGACTGACTGACTGAAGTTGTTTGTGACCAAACTGTATATGAGATACTATATAGCACCAGCTTTATTTGCTGTTATGATGAAGGTGGTGACTCAACTTTTAAACGAGATTCCCGCTCATCTGGGAGCTGACAGCAACTTCCGTCCATATTGGTGTTTGACCGTATAACAGGCACTTCTTGAACAACTCCATTGTTATCTTGTTGATTTCTTCTTGATAGGTTGATGTGGTATAAAAACAGCTAACGCGCAATTTTTCGCGTAAATGTGATCTAAAAACTAGTAAAACATCTCAAATTAATTATTACTCTGTTTAACTAACAATTGTCATCTATATTGCACAAAATTTCCTTTTTTATCAGTGATAAAAATTATGCAGCTATTCAATTTAATAAAATTGATGGAATACTTGATAGAACAAGTTTCACGGGTCTGTATGGCTTCAGTACTGATGGACTACCATTGAATCCT
This sequence comes from Schistosoma japonicum, assembly GCA_025215515.1. Lineage (NCBI taxonomy): Eukaryota > Metazoa > Platyhelminthes > Trematoda > Strigeidida > Schistosomatidae > Schistosoma > Schistosoma japonicum. Next base: position 49,176,894 of record CM046063.1, on the reverse strand, counting down.
CGAGGACGTACAGGAATTACTGGACGTGGTGTTCTTGGTCGTTGGGGTCCAAATCACGCCGCTGATCCAATTGTAACTCGGTATGTATTAATCTGATTAGTGTATTACTCATCTACCAAATACACCCATAAACTGTTCATTACATATCTCAATAATCAATTGATACTACGTTACTACCTTAAGTAATAAGACGGAGGAGCGGAGTTAAAACTTGAAACCTAAAAGGTGACAGATCAGTTTTTTAGTCATTAGTCTGATTCCCTATTTTGTTGCAAAGAAGCAAACTAGTGTCAATAGTATACAAAAAAATAATTCATATTTCCTTTCAAAGCATAAATTATTATACATCCAGTAATTGAAATCTAAGAATCATATGATGTTATTTTATTGTGCTACTCACGAGATTTCATTGAATGATATAGTTAATATGAACAAGTATTGATTTTCATCTACTGAACTTTTAATAAGTTTATGTACTTCTATGTATCCTTTACTATGGTTTTAATCATTCATCAGCAATTATTATACTTGCTCTATTTGTTAAATATTTGTCGTCATTATTATCAAAGAATTGCTGACATCCGACAACAACATCATGTTAGTGATGTTGAGAAATGACAGTGTATATTTAGCCACAATGATGACAATTTAAGTGATGTCACCATCTTGAAATATCAACTTCGACGTGTTGCATGTGTTTTATGAATGTCATTCCTAGTGACTACTTCACTACTCATCATTTTTCGATTCTGACAACAGCTGAAAACAATGGTGAGGTGATGAATTTATGATATCGCACCAAGGCATAATGGAAAGCTGTATTGAATCGGTTTCTGTTTGTCCATCATTGACTCCATCAATCAATCGTAAATAACGTAGAGCCTGATACAAATGTCTGTTTGCTTAAGTTCCCATAACACATATTCATATGACGTGACCAAATTAACAAGACGAATACGAGAATATGGTACAACAAGAAGGAATGATATGGAGGTATGTATGGAAAAATAATACAACTCATGATATATACGTAGATACAGAGTGAACGTGCCTACACCCCTCTGATCGGTTTTCAACCATGTCAATCAATTTCTTCCAAACCGTTGATTCTGTTTATCACACGGACTTCAATCACGTAGACTAGTGTTCCCTCGTTTTACTTTACGATGATACTTACTTACGCCTGTTACCCCTCACAGTGGAGTATAGACCGCTCACCAGTATTCTTAATTGAACTTGACCTCAGCAATCCTTTTGAACTTTTTCCAGTTACTGTTCATCCTTTTAATGTCTGTTTCCAGCTCTCGACGCAGTGTGTTCTTTGGCCTTCCTCTTTTCCGTTTTCCAACAGGATTCCAAGTTAGTGCTTGTCTCGTGATGCAGTCTGATGATTTTCGCAATGTATGTCCTATCCATTTCCAACGTCGTTTCCTGATTTCCTCTTCAGCTGGAAATTGGTTTGTTCTCTTCCATAGTAGGCTGTTGCTGATAGTTTTCAACCAATGGACATTCAGTATCCTGCAAAGGCAGTTGTTTATAAATACTTGTACCCTCCTGAAGATGAGTGAAGTAGTTCTCCACGTTTCAGCTCCATAGAGAAGAACTGTCTTGACGTTGGAATTGAAAAGTCTAACTTTGAGGTTGGTAGACAGTTGTTTGTAGTCCCATATATTTTTCAGCTGTAGGAATGCTGCCCTTGCCTTGTCGATCCTTGCCCTTACATCTGCATCGGATCCTCCTTGTTCATCGATGATGCTCCCGAGGTATGTAAAGTTATCCACTTCCAGAGTTCCACCATCAAGTCCAATTGGGTCGGTGCTCTCTGTGTTGAATTTGAGGATCTTGTTTCTTCCCTAATGTGTATGTTCAGGCCTATTGATGCTAAGGTTGCTGCTACGTTTGTTGTCTTCGTTTGCATTTGCTGGTGTGTATGGGTTAAAAGAGCTAGATCATCCGCGGAATCCAGATCATCAAGTTGCATCCTACTTGTCCATTGAATCCCGTGCTTCTCCCCAGATGTAGAGGTTTTCATGATCCAATCAACCACTAGAACGAAGTGGAAAAGCGAGAGCAAACAGCCTTGTCAGACACCGGTTCTCACTGGGGATGCATCTGTCAGCTGCCCTCCATGCACGATTTTGCACTGTAGTCCATCGTAAGAATTCCGGATGATGTTGATGAGTTTCTCTGGTACACCGTAGTGTCGAAGAAGTTTCCATAGCGATCTCCTGTCTACGCTGTCAAACGCCTTCTCATAGTCGATGAAGTTGATGTACAGTGACTAATTTTCATTCAATTGATTGTTCAACGATGATCCGTAGTGTTGCGATTTGGTCTGTGCATGACCGATCCTTACGGAAACCAGTCTGTTGATCTCGAAGTTGAGCATCCACTGAGTGTTTCATTCTATTCAACAACACTCTATTAAAGACTTTTTTAGGTACTGACAACAGTGTGATCTCTCTATAGTTCTCACATTTACTCAACTCTCCTTTCTTTGGTATCTTCATAAGGTATCCTTCTTTCCAGTCTGCCGGCACTTGTTCTTCCTCCCAGACCCTCTTGAATAAAACGTGGAGCATCCTTGCCGTTATGTCTATATCTGACTTGAGTGCTTCGGCTGGTATATTGTCAGGTTTTGCTGCTTTCCCACTTTTGATCTGTGTGATGGCTATCTTGATTTCTTCCATCGTTGGTGGAGTGACATCAATCAGGAGGTCTGTAGATGCTGCTTCGATGTCTGTTGGGTTCGGTGGAGCTGGTCTATTCAAGAGTTCCTCGAAATGTTCTACCCATCTGTCTCTGTTCTTGAATCTCGGTGATTAGCTTGCCTTCTTTGTTCCTGACCGGTCGCTCTGGTTTACTATATTTCCCTGCCAGTTTCTTCGTTGTGTCGTATAGCTGTTTCATATTTCCTTCTCTTGCAGCTCTCTCCGCTGTCGTTGCAAGGCCTTCAATATACTTCCGTTTGTCGGTTCCAATGCTCTTCTTTACTTGCTTATTTGCTTCTTTGTATTCATTTTGTGCCTTGATTTTCCCTGGTCTAGTTTGGCTGTTGTTGATTTCTGCCTTCTTGTTCCTCCTTTGTTGAATTTTGTTCAGGGTCTCTGTGGAAATCCATTCCTTATAATGGTGTTTCTTGCAGACCAGAGCCTCTTGACAAGTTGAAGTTAGTGCCTCTTTGATTCCTTTCCAGTTGTTCTCCACAGTGGTTTCTTCCTCTTTCAGCAGATCTTGTAAGGCTTGAAACCTGTTGTTGAAAGTTATTTTAAATTTCTTGAGTTTGTCAGTATCTCGAAGAAAGGCTGTATTGAACCGTTTTAATGCTGTTACTCCGGTTTCATTTTGGCAACCACTAGGTGGTGATTTGAAGCTACATCAGCTCCTCTCCTGTTTCTCACATCTTCCATTGATTTTCTGAATTTTTTATTGATGCATATATGATCAATTTGATTCTCTTTAGTATGATCCGGCGAGACCCTTGTAACCTTGTGTATGCGTTTGTGGGGGAATATTGTACCATCTATGAACATTTTGTTGAAAGCGCATTGATTTGTAAATCTTTCATCATTCTCAATTCTTTCTCCCAATCCCTGTCGTCCCATGATGTCTTCGTATCCGGTGTTGTCCATTCCGACTTTGGTGTTTTGGTCCCCATTAGGATGGTCAGATCCTTTTCTGGACACTTCGCTATAATTGACTGCAGCGTATCATAAAACTGATCTTTGTCCTCATCGTTGCCGTCATTGGTGGGTGCATAACACTAGATGATGTCCATTGTAACCCCCTTCTTCATTGTCTTGAAATATGCTTTTATGATCCTGGGTCCATGTGGTTCCCATCCTACAAGTGCAGTGCGTGCTCACTTGGACAGCGTCAGAGCGACTCCTTGGGTGTGTGGGACATTTTCCTTATCGTGCCCGGAGTATAGTAACACCTCTCCCGTAGCATATATTTTCTGTCCAGTTTGAGTCCAATGCGTTTCGCTGATTCTGAGAACAGTCAAGTTGTATCTCTTCATTTTTGCTGCTATCTGGATGATCTTCCCGGTCTCCCACATTGTCCGAACGTTCCATGTACCTATAAAAATTATTGTTCTGGTCGTTAGAAGGGGTGGCATCGGCATCATGACTTCCGAAGAATCTCGGCTTTCATCATGAAGTGTCATGAAGATTCCTTCCACTTCCAGGGCAGAGTTTAGATGGTTAGGTTTGTTTAATCTGGTTAGCGTTTTTTTAGCAAGCTTGTGTTTTACGGGATAGGGATGCTAGCCCTATGCCCACCCCTCCTCCTTTAGCCGGGCTTGGGACCGGAAACAACCCTAGAAGAGCTGCGGGCGGAGTTTTTACGATGATACACGAATGATCAAATTGCATATAATCACTTAGTAACTAGTTTCTGTGAGCTTGACATTTTTTCTGCACATTTCAATTAAAAAGTACTTATGCTAGACTTACAGAGGTTTGCTGCTTGACTTATTTTTAAACAAACCATTAGAAATAGTCGATAATCTTGTATATCTAGATAGTTGTTAGTGGTGATTATTGCGTCGCATATTCAAATCCATCTACTAATAGTGGTAGTTATGTAAGCTTATTTCGATCTTGGCCACCCTTGGGGCCATCATGATATTAGTCTAACTGTACATAGTCGAGTTTACAAGTCGTCAATGAAACAGGTTCCGTCCTGTGCATAGGATACCTACCCCATCTCCACTCAGCTAACCGTACTTAAACAACTCTGTCTTCGAATATTGTTGTCTTCGAAGCATTAATGACCGTGAGTGACAACACTGTGTTGGCATTACACAGGTTCAGAAGTATGTACTTCAGATGCAGTGACAATAATACAATCGTTATCTCCATCCTGTAACGCCCGACTTAACATCTTGGTCACGTTTCACTAACATTACCCCAGAAACATCCATATCGAACATTATTTGTCACTTCTGGAACCGAGTGCTAAATGTAGGGACATATTCAGTTAATAACAGAGTGTGCAGTGGAATGATAAAACTGTATAAGACTTATCTATGTTTGGTTTTTATAACTTCGTTCCTGAGGTCATAAAGATGGTGAACCTCGATGATGACTTAACATTTTATCAAATATGGCTGAGAATTGAAGCTAATAGTGACTTTGCTCTGATTTCTTTGTATGTTCTTCATTATATATAGAAACAACTGTTAACTGAATGAATTTGTTCTTAGTTGTATTATCAAGTGAATTGGGTCTCTTAGTATGTAATTCTCAAACCCTATTATCCGACACTAAATACTTTCAAGCTTTTACATGTCACTAAGGTTCTAGTCATATACAAAATCATCATTTAGTTGTAATTTGATAATGATGATGTGTATATGTTCTTCTTCTTCTTATTGTATATAAAAATGTAGATGGAAAACCGACAAATCAGGCAATCGATGCTTAGATTCAACTACTAGACGTCCAATTCTTCAATTTGTTTCTATTCGTCGTAAAGACTCAGGTGAATGGGCCATTCCTGGAGTAAGTTGAATCATACAATTTGCTAAAAATGTCTTTGTTGCGTCATGTTAGACAGTTGGTCGAAATATAAGCAAACTGCTGTGAATATTGAAACTAGTTATCTGTCAGCTGATTATAAACAAAACAGTGTGCTATTAAGTCAGTTTATCAGACCACCACATTAACGTGACGAGATAAATCTTACATGGTACTCCCTAGAATATAGTTCAACAAAAAGGAATGACGCAATGGTATTTATGACAGAATAATTGAATTTAAAGTATAGGAAAATGTATGAAGTGAATTCACCTTTCCCACTGTGACTAATTTTCAATGACCAGTCGTTCTTCAGTTACTCACCAATGAAACTGGATGAGAAAGCGTAGTGTTTCATGATTTGACTGAAGTTAAAAATTCAAACCACTGGATGCCAGCTTGGTAGGCTAAAGGTTAAGTGTTTAACCAGGAACCCAATAGTTGTGAGCTAGGTAGATCTTATGTGGGGTTGTGAGTGTGCACCGTTGAGTAGTCTCAAACTAGCATGAAATAGCTGTCCACTTCTTTCTAGTTTTCAATGGTTGTCTAACCAAAATCAGTCTGTCTTTTGTATAATTTAAATTCGTCAATCTCCATAATATCTAATTATGGTTCATTTGCCTTTATTTTTGGCTTCATATTTAGTGTGTCTGTGAAATATAGACTATAAAAGTAGAATATGTCTATAGACTGTAGTTCTTTGATCATAGGTATCTTCAAAGCATCGCTCATGTTTCTTGAACTGACTAAGTAAGCAATGGTGAGTTGAACAATTAGTACAAGATAAACATGCCAAATTAGTTGATGATGTCGGTCAGTCAGTTACAACGTAGAACTTGGCACATGCGTACATCAGTTCAAGTTGCCATGCCTCAATTAGCAGATAAAGATTAAATTGTCGGACCAAATCCCAGAGTAGGGGAAGGTAGTAACAGAGTAACTACTAATGGAAAGGCATAGAGATCAGAGATGAGATTTGAAATATAAAGTGATTCAGTAAAGAGAAAATTATAATAAGCTCAAAAATTAGAATTTGGAGGAAGACAAGAAGTGGATGCACCTGCGCCATTGCAATCGATTTTGAGCCATATCACCTAATGTCTCTAACCATTTGTTACGATCATCGTGTGGGCCCCAACCAGGTAATCTACATCTATTAACATGGGTCAGCCCAATTGTCAATGACTTCATGGATTGGTGCCATGTTTTCGTTTGGCCACCCGTAGCTTTCTTCCAGCCTACTCCCACACCAGACAACATTGCTCGTCGAGGTAGACGGTGGTCAGGCATACGCAACACATGTCCTAACCACCTCAGCCGGTGAAGACTCACTACTTCATCAATAGACTTACTGTATTTACCTAGTACTCTATTCCTAACCCATGCATTGCTTACTCGGTTGTCCCAGCAAACACGAGCAATGTTTCGGAGGCATCTATGATCGAATACTAGGAGCCTACGGATATCCTCTATCCTTAAAAGCCATGTTTCACATCCATAAAGTAAAACGGACCTGACTGCTGCACAGTAAACGCGTCCTTTCGTCATTAAACGAATGTCTCGCCTACGCCACAAGTGACGCAGGTTGGCAAAAGCCGATCGGGCCTTATGTATATGGGCCGAGATTTCATCGTACACCAGACCGTTAGGACTGATGAGGCTCCCGAGATAAGTAAAACGGTTAACGCATTCAATAGTTTCACTCCCTATCACTAACTTTGGTGCCGAATTAAGCCAGTCCTGAAGTAACATTTTACATTTGGATGGGGAGAATCGCATCCCAAACATGCTTACGTTCAAGTTTAAGGTAGTTAAAAAATTCTGCATTTTATCAGCATGTTCACTCAGTAGAACTATATCATCTGCATATTCTAAGTCAGTAAGTTTATCTCCTGGAAAGAGGTCAACCCCAGAGAAATCAGACGATGACAATGTTAACTCCAAAAGTATGTCCATGATAAAATTAAATAAAAATGGAGATAGCGGACAACCTTGACGAACACCACTAGAAGTGGTCAATTCCGAAGATAATCTGCCATAAGCTCTAACACGACATGTGGTATTCGAGTAGAGAGCTTGTATAAGGTTAATGTACTTCTCCGGTACGCCTTTCAATGACAGACATTGCCACATAACCTTACGATCAATAGAGTCGAATGCCGCCTTAAGGTCAAGGAATACAGCTATTGTTGGGCGTCTGAGTGTGCCTATGTTCCAGAACCTGCCGTAGTGTGAATATTTGGTCTATACAACCACGTCCGGGTCTGAAGCCACCTTGGTTTTCTCGAGTTTGCTCTTTACGAGCTTTAGTTAGACGTCGAAGTATTAGTTGATGATGTTGTTCCATGATAATCTAATATCAATCATGATTACTATCCTACTCTCAATTTGTGTAAACTCCACTGAACACGACATCCCACTGGAATTTCAAGGCAGTCTGAAAGTAGGTCACTGGTTAGCTGATGATTATATTAATGACGAAGTGGCTTTCGAGATATTAATTTCGTAATTCGATGTTTGTATTCGTCATTGATTTGTCTCATGCATCAGGTAAGTCTAAGAGTGAGTTATTTACCATCCGTGGCATTGAACGATCGCTTTGTCTTATGACTAACAATCTTTATTATGGCAAAGATATCAATTAAAGTTTATTAACTGTCTAAATAGATTTTATTGTTATCCTGAAAAGTAAGAGTTATGTTTAGTTCCGGACACATGCACTGGTAAAATATATTTACGTCGACCGCGTTTCTCTGATCAGTAATATCCTGAAAGCATCATTCACTTTTTTTTAAAGGATTGATTCAGCAATGGTTGAGATCGGGCATAGAGTACTAGGCAAATATGTCAAATAGGTTGGCGAGGTTGTAAGTTTTCGGCGATTCAGGTGGTTGGGAGATGTTTGCGTATTTTCAACCACTGTCTACCTCAATCTATAATAATAGTTAGTTCATGTAAAGCATTCAGGAAAACTGTTGATATCCGTACCGAAACGTGGCATCCGTTCATTAAGTTGTTAAATATTAATCTCAACCGCATTGGAAAACAAGGACTACCTGGTTGAAGTCCGTGTAATAATCAGAATCAACGGTTTGGAAGAAATTGGTTGACCTGCTTGAATATCGATCAGAAGGTTGTAGGCACGTTCATTCTGTATCTATGTATATATCATGAGTTGTGTTATTTTTCTATACATACCTCCATATCATTCCTTCTTGTTGTACCATATTCTCGTATTCGTCTTATTAATTTGGTCACGTCATATGAATATGTGTTATGGGAATTCAAGCAAACAGACATTTGTATCAGGCTCTACGTTATTTACGATTGATTGATGAAGTCATGATGGACAGACAGAAACCGATTCAATACAGCTTTCCATTATGCCTTGGCGCGATATCGTAAATTCATCAACTCACCATAGTTTTCAACTGCTGTTAGAATCGAAAAATGATGAGTAGTGAAGTAGTCACCAGGAATGACATTCATAAATCACATGCAACACGTCGAAGTTGATATTTCAAGATGGTGACATCACTTAAATTGTCATCATTGTGGCTAAATATAGACTGTCATGTCTCAACATCACTAACATGATGTTGTTGTCGGATGTTAGCAATCCATCTTAGACAACGTCACTTTGATTAAAATCATCAATCGATTCATATAATCTGTATTTTATGCCATAAAAAGTTTTTTATATCATATATTTAGCTACACAAATTAGTACATCTTATTGCATTCTATGTTGCCTATCTTATGATCATACAATATACTATTAATAAATGTGTACTAATTTATCCGTAAGGATGTTCTAATTTATCACTTAGAATTTGTAGTTTTATCTATTTTATTAGTACCTTTACTTAATTCACCCCTCTTGTATTCTCTTATTGTGTTACCTCTATAATCTCGTAGTGCTAATGTGATATGGCAACTTGAACGTATATGCGTATGTGCTCGGTTCTAAGTTGTTGATGATGATGACTATGTTATTAATGATTGACTTCTCATAGTACTATTATATATATATGATAGGGTCGAGGATGCGCACTGCTGAAGAGTTCCATACTAGGACGAAACAGCTGTCTAGTGATTCCAGGTGATCAATGGTTATCTGATTCAGATGAATTCGTGATATCAGTATTGACAATATGACTTCTATTAAACTGTTTATATAATCTATAGTTATCTATTTAATCATATAAGATTCCATGTAAATTGACATTGAAATATTTATACACTAAACAGTTGTCAACATTTTATTGTAAATAATTAGGTGGGTTTGAGAATTGCATACTAAGAGACCCAATTCACTTGATAATACAACTAAGAACAAATTCATTCAGTTAACAACTGTTTCTATATATAATCAAAAACATACAAAGAAATCAGAACAAAGTCACTATTAGCTTCAATTCTCAGCCATATTTGATAAAATGTTAAGTTATCATCGAGGTCCATCATCTTTATGACCTCAAGAACGAAGTTATGAAAAACAAACATAGATAAGGCTTATACAGGTTGTCATTTCACTGCACACTATGTCATTAACTGAATATGTCTCTACATTTAGCACTCGATCCGAATATTGACAAATAATGTTCGATATGGATGTTTCTGGGGTAATGTTAGTGAAACGTGACCATGATGTTATGTCGGGTGTTACAGGATCGAGATAACGATTGTATTATTGTCACTGTATCTGAAGTACATACTTCTGAACCTGTGTAATGCCAAGATAGTGTTGTCACTCACGGTCATTGATGCTTCGAAGACAACAATATTCGAAGACAGAGTCGTTTAAGTACGGTTAGCTGAGTGGAGGTTTTGTAGGTTTCCTATGCACAGGACAAAACCTCTTTCATTGATGATTTGTGAACCCGACATTTTACATTAAGATTCTTGTCACAACGGCAGATTTATGAAGATAAAGAAAACACGACCTACATGAATACTGATTTCCTAACAACTTTTTAGTTTTCAGATGTTTTTTATATTAACTATTAGATTGAAACGTGAAATAGCACAAAAACTGATACATCGAATGTTTTGATTATTTTAGTACTATAGTTGAATGATTATGGATGATTCTAAGTTTGTCGTAGCTTCTAGAAAAGTACGAGTAGTCGAAATGACCGTTTTACTATTTCTCAGATTTCTCTTGAAAGATTATCAAGTGTATCAGTTGCTTTTGTAAGTGTTTTTAATAGTTTGTTTCCGCTTAATTTGTATTGTGACTGGCAAGTGGAATCCAGGATGCGCGTTTCGTCCTATTTGGGACTCATCGGCTGGATGTACCTGCATCCCAATGTTGATGTTCACAGTGGGATTCGGATTCAGTCCGTTTCGTGTCTTACGCCACCGCGTTCACCACTAGACTACTGAGTCCAGACAGTCACGTTTGTGCAATGTGCGAATTGGTAGTAGGATGAATTTGTATATTCCCATTGATTTGTTATAGACTGAAGCTGCTCAGTCACTGTTGCTATATGTGCATCCTGAGCGAATTGCCTCGATATAGCGATTATTCACAAGTCACAATACAAATGTAATTTAACCCGTTATAACACACATACTAAGTCGTAGATTCGAATCCCACTTCACATACTTGGATTTAAGCAGCCAGATAATATTAATATCTGTCATAAGCTGTGTGCCGCTGATTAGCCAATTACAAAAGTTTACCTGTACTACTTCGTAATTTTGATGAGATTTACTTTTTTTTTTGTTCATTATCTAAAGGGTATGGTAGATGCTGGTGAAAATTATACTTCTACTTTGAAAAGAGAATTTTCTGAAGAAGCTTTAAATTCAACAACAGCTTCACCAAAAGAGTTAGAAGAAATCATTAAACGTGTTGATGATGCTTTTCATCATGGAGTTGAAGTAAGTGTATTCGATCATTTATTCATCTTAATTATTAGCTCACTAGTTAAGTCTTTCAACTTTCAGCTACTAAGCTAAAAGTTTGTACTTTATCCTACCGACTTCGATTTGGGCAATCGGATAGTATCTCTAGCAGTCACATTTGTGGTGTTATTCACAAGCTAAACATTCTAATTTTTACATAGTAAATAAGTTACATAGTTGATTTCCTCATTATGTAACAATTAGACCAAAGGGGAAAAATTGTAAACTGTTTAGTTTCGACGTATCGGTTTGGTAGTATGGTCTCTACGACGAAACTCAGAAATTCACACCACAGATTCCTGTCTTTGAGGGGGGCGAGGGGTAGTAAAACATTTTAAGTTTGGCAGGCGGGGTTTCAGTGATGTCATTCACTCCAGTTGTACATCCGTGTATATGATAAGTTTCAATTTGTTCCTTGTACCCGTCACAGATTGGTTTCCAGTGAGTACTACCGAAAACCAAGAAGGACTGGAAAGCTGTTCCATCGTAGTATGGAACTTCTCGGTGATAATGTCTGTCCACGAACCCCACCTATGAACAAACGCAAGAATGTCAGGTTTCGGGGTTAACCATTAATCATTACCTAGTGACAATCAGGTTAAGACCTGAAGTCATTGACTTTTAATCTTAGGTTGGTTGGTAAATACGGACTAGTTCGTTGGCCACGTTAAGATGAAGCCATTAGGTGACATATCTATGAATCTGTTAGACTAGTGTAAATGTATTCACACTTAATCTACTTCTGTATTATTAATTTCATTATTCATTCATGCATACGTTCGTTTCATCTCTTCACTTTTACACCACATGTAGATGTAAGCAAGTTATCTTACTTTCAAAAAGAACGCTAAATGTACTGCACACGAATACGTTGTGATTTAAAGAAATGAATGCAAATATAAGCGATAAGGCTAAAAGATAGATGGGCTCTAGATATATGCTCTTAGAAATATTCACCAATATATCACATAGAGTGACCGAGTAAGCAATATTGAAATAGGACAGTGTATTAGACAAATATAGCAAACCAGTCGAAGTCCCAAACTGTTGTGACGCGTGGTTTTGATTTTTTATCGACCTTGAAATCTCTGTTGTCAATTATTATCTCTTGTAGGTTGACCGCTTGATTCGGCTCCTAAGCTTTGATACGACCCCCGGGCAAAAACTACACTTCAACGTAAACACGAGAGAGAAGGCAGATAATACGACAATAAAAAAAACACTTTAATTGCAAGATTCAATTATATAGAAAGAAACTAGGGAATTAATAGTATTATAAGTGTCCTTTGGCTTCTAGAGATTTCTGTAACCTACTAAACACAGTAGTAGTAAGATAACTGTTCAATCAGAGACATATCACCTGATTTCTCATTGTCTAGACGTTTCTGATACAAAGCTATCTGCATGCTAATTGGACACAATGTTTCCTATTGATTCCTACGCCTTTTCGAGCTTGTTTTTAGGGGGTTTTCTGATTCTACCCAACACATATCTTCATCAACTGAGATGGTTCGGATGTGTTGCATGTGCACAAAGACGATTACGACGACGACCACCACCACCCACCTCGTCACTCGATATGGGCTAGGGTAGGAGTAGGATAGAAGAGATGCAGAGACGGACAAACCGAAACATAGTATCATTCCATGAAGTCACTGACTGTTGGTGTAAGCCATATTGGTTGATGTAGAATATCTGGTTGGAATCCATGTGATAATCGGAATCGGTATCTGGAGGCACTGGATGAGACGATTAAGGATCGGTCACAATGGTGCAAGTGTGTTCACTCTGTATGTTCTCCTAGATGGTAAAAGCCACCATTCTTCCATTCATATGTCTTCTTCATTCCTTCCTGTTGAATTATGTTGTGGTAATAATCATATAAATTTAATCTCGGTGTGCTAATATGGTATGGCGACTTGGACCTATGGGGATGTGTCAGGTTCTACATTATTCATGATTGATTGACTGACTAATTCCATTAATTTAATGTTGTAATACCATGATATGGTAGCTCGAGTTCTACGTTATTTGTCTTTGACTGTACAAATATATTCAACCTTTGAAAATAGATTGTATCAAGTATATTTCTATTCATGCCTAAAGAACCCCAACTTCACCTCTTGTGTATTAATCTTTTGTAATGAGCTATCTTGTTATTTTTTATTTTCTCTGCAAAACATTGATTCTAATGTTAATTTAGATTGAATGATAGAGACTATTTAACTCTTTGTATGGTATTGTTGAGTTTCGTTGTTCACCTCTTAGATTATGCCAGTCGTCAATCTGTAAGTATAGGAGAAAAAATATTTTTTCTTTAAGGAAACAATTAGTTAGACAGACAGATACAACGCAGAACTTCGTACGTACGTACATCAGTTCAGGTTGCCATACCACATCAGCACAGAGACGCAACTGTCAGTTCGAATCCAAGAGTGATAGCGATAGTAGAAGTAGTAGCAGTAATGCAGAAAATTGGGGAGCGAAGATATGATTCGAAAAGTGTAATTCAGTGAGATAAATTTGAAAGGAGAAAGATGGAGAATTCAGAAGGTTAGATTTTGAGAGAACACAAAGAGTGGATGCACCTGCGCCATTGCAAACGATTCTGAGCCATGTCGTTCAAGGTCTCTAACCATTGGTGACTCGTCTCGCGGACCCCAACCACGCAGCCTACATCTACCAACATGACTTAGTCTGCTTGTCAGTAACTTCATCGATTTCTGCCATGTTTTGGTTTGGCCGCCTCTAGCTTTTTTCCAACCTATTCCTACACCGCAAAACATAGCTTGTCGAGGCAGTCGGTAGTTAGACATGCGTAACATATGTCCTAACCACCTCAACTGATGAAGTTTCAATACCTCATCTATTGATTTGCCATCCTTTCCTAGAACCCGTTTCCTAACGACAATTAGTTAATTGAACTGTAATGCATATGAGATAGTTACCCACTAATAGATGAAGTTACACAAATATCTCACAAATTAACTGAGTTAATTATATCAACTTCTTAGAATCAATTCACTGCAGTGACAAAAGTTCTTGAATTCATGAATACACACTGCTGAATAGTCCTATACTAAAAGCAAAACAATTGTCGAATGTTCTTGATAATCAATATATTGTCTTATTCAGACTAATTTGTAATATCATCAAATTACTTTTTGTATTTATTTCATTGTTTAGAATTTGTATACTTTTCTTTCTTCTAATTAACATAGTTACTGAAGTTAATCCAATGACATTATCATTATAAAGTACAATGTATATGCTTAGTTAGTTAGTTAGTTAGTTAGTTAGTTAGTTAGTTAGTTAGTTAGTTAGTTAGTTAGTTAGTTAGTTAGTTAGTTAGTTAGTTAGTAGTTAGTTAGTTAGTTTAGTTAGTTAGTTAGTTAGTTAGTTAGTTAGTTAGTTTAGTTAGTTAGTTAGTTAGTAGTTAGTTAGTTAGTTAGTAGTTAGTTAGTTAGTTAGTAGTTAGTTAGTTGTTAGTTAGTTAGTTAGTTAGTTAGTTAGTTAGTTAGTTAGTTAGTTAGTTAGTTAGTTAGTTTAGTTAGTTAGTTAGTTAGTTAGTAGTTAGTTCGTTAGTTAGTTAGTCTCGTTAGTTAGTTAGTTAGTTAGTTAGTTAGTTAGTTAGTTAGTTAGTTAGTTAGTTAGTTAGTTAGTTAGTTAGTTAGTTAGTAGTTAGTTAGTAGTTAGTTAGTTTGTTAGTGTTGTAGTTGTTAGTTTGTGTAGTTGTTAGTTTGTTAGTTTGTTAGTTTGTTAGTTTGTTAGTTTTGTTAGTTTTGTTAGTTTGTTAGTTAGTTAGTTAGTTAGTTAGTTAGTTTGTTAGTTTGTTAGTTTGTTAGTTTGTTAGTTAGTTAGTTAGTTAGTTAGTAGTTAGTTAGTAGTAGTTAGTTAGTTAGTTAGTAGTTAGTTAGTTAGTTAGTTAGTTAGTAGTTAGTAGTTAGTTAGTTAGTAGTTAGTTAGTTAGTTAGTTCGTTAGTTAGTTAGTTTGTTAGTTTTGTTAGTTTTGTTAGTCTGTTAGTTTGTAGTTTGTAGTTTGTTAGTTTGTTAGTTTGTGTTAGTTTAGTTAGTTCGTTAGTTAGTTCGTTAGTTTGTTCGTTTGTTAGTTTGTTAGTTGTGTTAGTTAGTTAGTTAGTAGTTTAGTTAGTTAGTTAGTTAGTTAGTTAGTTAGTTAGTTAGTTAGTTGTTAGTTAGTAGTTAGTTGTTAGTTAGTTAGTTAGTAGTTAGTTAGTTAGTTAGTTAGTTAGTTAGTAGTTAGTTGTTAGTTTGTTAGTTGTTAGTTTGTAGTTTGTTAGTTGTTAGTTTGTTAGTTTGTTAGTTTGTTAGTTTGTTAGTTTGTTAGTTTGTTAGTTGTTAGTAGTTGTTAGTTAGTTAGTTAGTTTGTTAGTTTGTTAGTTTGTTAGTTTGTTAGTTTGTTAGTTGTTAGTTTGTAGTTTGTTAGTTTGTTAGTTTGTTAGTTGTTAGTTTGTAGTTTGTTAGTTAGTAGTTAGTTAGTTAGTTAGTTAGTTAGTTAGTTAGTTAGTTAGTTAGTTAGTTAGTTAGTTAGTTAGTTACGTTAGTAGTTTGTTAGTTTGTTAGTTTGTCTAGTTTGTTCGTTTGTTAGTTGTTAGTTTGTTAGTTTGTTGTTGTTAGTTTGTTAGTTTGTTAGTTGTTATTAGTAGTTGTTAGTTTTGTTAGTTTGTTAGTTTTGTTAGTTGTTAGTTAGTTAGTTAGTTAGTTAGTTAGTTTGTTAGTTAGTTAGTTAGTTGTTAGTTAGTTAGTTAGTTAGTAGTTGTTAGTTAGTTAGTTAGTTAGTTAGTTTAGTTAGTTAGTTAGTTAGTTAGTTAGTTAGTTAGTAGTTAGTTAGTTAGTTAGTTAGTTAGTTGTTAGTTAGTTAGTAGTTAGTTAGTTAGTTAGTTAGTTAGTTAGTTAGTTAGTAGTTAGTTAGTTAGTTAGTTAGTTAGTGTTAGTTAGTTAGTTAGTTAGTTAGTTGTTAGTTAGTTAGGTAGTAGTTAGTCGTCGTAGTTAGTTAGTTAGTAGTTAGTTAGTTAGTTAGTTAGTTAGTTAGTTAGTTAGTTCGTTAGTTAGTTAGTTAGTTAGTTAGTTAGTTAGTAGTTAGTTAGTTAGTTAGTTAGTTTAGTTAGTTAGTTAGTTAGTAGTTAGTTAGTTAGTTAGTTAGTTAGTTAGTTAGTTAGTTAGTAGTTAGTTAGTTAGTTAGTTAGTTAGTTAGTTAGTTAGTTAGTTAGTTAGTTAGTTAGTTAGTTAGTTAGTTAGTTAGTTAGTAGTTAGTTTGTTAGTTTGTTAGTTTGTAGTTTGTTAGTTTGTTAGTTTGTAGTTTGTTAGTTTTGTTAGTTTGTTAGTTTGTTAGTTTGTTAGTTGTTAGTTGTTAGTTAGTTAGTTAGTTAGTTAGTTAGTTTGTTAGTTTGTTAGTTTGTTAGTTTGTAGTTAGTAGTTAGTTAGTTAGTTAGTA
>CM046063.1:48952507-49155007 GCA_025215515.1 Schistosoma japonicum | reverse complement strand
AGTTAGTTAGTTAGTTAGTTTAGTTAGTTAGTTAGTAGTTAGTTAGTAGTTAGTTAGTTAGTTAGTTAGTTAGTTAGTTAGTTAGTTAGTTGTTAGTTTGTTAGTTTGTTAGTTTGTTAGTGTTGTTAGTTGTTAGTTTGTTAGTTTGTTAGTTTGTTAGTTTGTTAGTTTGTAGTTTTGTTAGTTTGTTAGTTAGTTAGTTAGTTAGTTAGTTAGTTAGTTAGTTAGTTAGTTAGTTAGTTAGTTAGTTAGTTAGTTAGTTAGTTAGTTAGTTAGTTAGTAGTTAGTTAGTTAGTAGTTAGTTAGTTAGTTAGTTTGTTAGTTGTTAGTTTGTTAGTTTGTTAGTTGTTAGTTGTTAGTTTGTTAGTTTGTTAGTTGTTAGTTTGTTAGTTAGTTAGTTAGTTAGTTTGTTAGTTTGTAGTTTGTTAGTTTGTTAGTTGTTAGTTAGTTAGTTAGTTAGTTAGTTAGTTAGTTAGTTAGTTAGTTAGTTAGTAGTAGTTAGTTAGTTAGTTAGTTAGTTTGTTAGTTAGTTAGTTAGTTAGTTAGTTAGTTAGTAGTTAGTTAGTTAGTTAGTTAGTTAGTTAGTTAGTTAGTTAGTTTGTTAGTTTGTTAGTTGTTAGTTTGTTAGTTTGTTAGTTTGTTAGTTTGTTAGTTTGTTAGTTTGTTAGTTTGTTAGTTTGTAGTTGTTAGTTAGTTTAGTTAGTTAGTTAGTAGTTTGTTAGTTGTTAGTTTGTTAGTTTGTTAGTTTGTTAGTTTGTAGTTGTTAGTTTGTTAGTTGTTAGTTTGTTAGTTTGTTAGTTTGTTAGTTGTGTTAGTAGTTAGTTAGTTAGTTTGTTAGTTTGTTAGTTTGTTAGTTTGTTAGTAGTTAGTTAGTTAGTTAGTTAGTTAGTTAGTTAGTAGTTAGTTAGTTAGTTAGTTAGTTAGTTAGTTAGTTAGTAGTTAGTTAGGTAGTTAGTTAGTTAGTTAGTTAGTTAGTTAGTTGTGTTAGTTGTTAGTTTGTTAGTTTGTTAGTTTGTTAGTTTGTTAGTTGTTAGTTGTTAGTTGTTAGTTTGTTAGTTTGTTAGTTAGTTAGTTAGTTAGTTTGTTATTTGTTTGTTGTTTGTTAGTTTGTTGTTGCTAGTTAGTTAGTTAGTTAGTTAGTTAGTTAGTTAGTTAGTTAGTTAGTTAGTTAGTTAGTTAGTTAGTTAGTTAGTTAGTTAGTTAGTTAGTTAGTTAGTTAGTTAGTTAGTTAGTTAGTTAGTTAGTTAGTTAGTTAGTTTAGTTAGTTAGTAGTTAGTAGTTAGTTAGTTAGTTAGTTAGTTAGTTAGTTAGTTAGTTAGTTAGTTAGTTAGTTAGTTAGTTAGTTAGTTTAGTTAGTTAGTTAGTAGTTAGTTAGTTAGTTAGTTAGTAGTTAGTTAGTTTGTTAGTTTGTTAGTTGTTAGTTTGTTAGTTTGTTAGTTTGTTAGTTTGTTAGTTTGTTAGTTTGTTAGTTTGTTAGTTTGTTAGTTTGTTAGTTTGTTAGTTAGTTAGTTAGTTAGTTAGTTTGTTAGTTTGTTAGTTTGTTAGTTTGTTAGTTTGTTAGTTTGTTAGTTTGTTAGTTTGTTAGTTTGTTAGTTTGTTAGTTTGTTAGTTTGTTAGTTTGTTAGTTAGTTAGTTTAGTTAGTTAGTTTGTTAGTTTGTTAGTTTGTTAGTTTGTTAGTTAGTTAGTTTGTTAGTTAGTTAGTTAGTTAGTTAGTTAGTTAGTTAGGTTAGTTAGTTAGTTAGTTAGTTAGTTAGTTAGTTAGTTAGTTAGTAGTTAGTTAGTTTAGGTAGTTAGTTAGTTAGTTAGTTAGTTAGTTAGTTAGTTAGTTAGTTAGTTAGTTAGTTAGTTAGTTAGTTAGTTAGTTAGTTCGTTAGTTAGTTAGTCGTAGTTAGTTAGTTAGTTAGTTAGTTAGTTAGTTAGGTTAGTTAGTTAGTTAGTTAGTTAGTTAGTTAGATAGTTAGTTAGTTAGTTAGTTAGTTAGTTAGTTAGTTAGTTAGTTAGTTAGTTAGTTAGTTAGTTAGTAGTAGTTCGTTAGTTAGTTAGTTAGTTAGTTAGTTTGTTAGTTTGTTAGTTTGTTAGTTTGTTAGTTTGTTAGTTTGTTAGTTTGTTAGTTTGTTAGTTTGTTAGTTTGTTAGTTAGTTAGTTAGTTAGTTAGTTAGTTAGTTAGTTAGTTAGTTAGTTTGTTAGTTTGTTAGTTTGTTAGTTTGTTAGTTTGTTATTTTGTTAGTTTGTTAGTTTGTTAGTTTGTTAGTTTGTTAGTTTGTTAGTTGTTAGTTTGTTAGTTAGTTAGTTAGTTAGTTAGTTTGTTAGTTTGTTAGTTGTTAGTGTTAGTTTAGTTAGTTAGTTAGTTAGTTAGTTAGTTCGTTAGTTAGTTAGTTAGTTAGTTAGTTAGTTAGTAGTTAGTTAGTTAGTTAGTAGTTAGTTAGTTAGTTAGTTAGTTAGTTTAGTTAGTTTGTTAGTTGTTAGTTTGTAGTTGTTAGTTGTTAGTTTGTTAGTTTGTTAGTTTGTTAGTTTGTTAGTTAGTTAGTTTGGTTAGTTTGTTAGTTTGTTAGTTTGTTAGTTTAGTTAGTTAGTTAGTTAGTTAGTTAGTTAGTTAGTTTAGTTAGTTAGTTAGTTAGTTAGTTAGTTAGTAGTTAGTAGTTAGTTAGTAGTTAGTTAGTTAGTTAGTTAGTTGTTAGTTGTTAGTTAGTTAGTTAGTTAGTTAGTTAGTAGTAGTTAGTAGTTAGGTAGTAGTTAGTTAGTTAGTTAGTCGTTAGTTAGTTAGTTAGTTAGTTAGTTAGTAGTAGTTAGTTAGTAGTAGTTAGTTAGTTAGTAGTTAGTTAGTTAGTTAGTTAGTTAGTTAGTTAGTTAGGTAGTTAGTTAGTTAGTTAGTTAGTTAGTAGTTAGTAGTTAGTTAGTTAGTTAGTTAGTAGTTAGTTAGTTAGTTAGTTAGTAGTTAGTTAGTAGTTAGTTAGTTAGTTAGTTAGTTAGTTAGTTAGTTAGTTAGTTAGTTAGTTAGTAGTAGTAGTTAGTAGTTAGTTAGTTAGTTTAGTAGTTATTAGTTAGTATGTTAGTTTGTTAGTTTGTAGTTTGTTAGTTTGTTATGTTAGTTGTTCGGTTGTTAGTTTGTTAGTTTGTTAGTTTGTTAGTTTGTTAGTTTTTTAGTCGTTAGTTAGTTCGTAGTTAGTTAGTTGTCTAGTTTGTTAGTTTGTTAGTGTGTTAGTTAGTTAGTTAGTTAGTTAGTTAGGTTAGTTAGTTAGTTAGTTAGTAGTTAGTTAGTTAGTTAGTTAGTTAGTTAGTTAGTTAGTTAGTAGTTAGTTAGTTAGTTAGTAGTTAGTTAGTTAGTTTGTTAGTTTGTTAGTTTGTTAGTTTGTTAGTTTGTTAGTTTGTTAGTTTGTTAGTTGTTAGTTAGTTAGTTAGTTAGTTGTTAGTTGTTAGTTTGTTAGTTTGTTAGTTTGTAGTTTGTTAGTTAGTTAGTTAGTTAGTTAGTTAGTTAGTTAGTTAGTAGTTAGTTAGTAGTTAGTTAGTTAGTTAGTAGTTTGTTAGTTAGTAGTAGTTAGTTAGTAGTTAGTTAGTTAGTTAGTAGTTAGTTAGTTAGTTAGTTAGTTAGTTAGTTAGTTAGTTAGTTAGTTAGTTAGTTAGTTAGTTAGTTAGTTAGTTAGTTAGTTAGTTAGTTAGTTAGTAGTTAGTTAGTTAGTTAGTAGTAGTTAGTTAGTTTAGTTAGTTAGTTAGTTAGTTAGTTAGTTAGTTAGTTAGTTAGTTAGTTAGTTAGTTAGTTAGTTAGTTAGTTAGTAGTTAGTTAGTTAGTAGTTAGTTAGTTAGTTAGTTAGTTAGTTAGTTAGTTAGTTAGTTAGTTAGTTAGTTAGTTAGTTAGTTAGTTAGTTAGTTAGTTAGTTAGTTAGGTAGTTAGTGTGTTAGTTTGTTAGTTTGTAGTTTGTAGTTTGTTAGTTGTTAGTTGTTAGTTTGTTAGTTGTTAGTTGTTAGTTTGTTAGTTTGTTAGTTAGTTAGTTAGTTAGTTTGTTAGTTTGTTAGTTTGTTAGTTGTTAGTTAGTTAGTTAGTAGTAGTTAGTTAGTTAGTAGTTAGTTAGTTAGTTAGTTAGTTAGTTAGTTAGTTAGTTAGTTAGTTAGTTAGTTAGTTAGTTAGTAGTTAGTAGTTAGTTAGTTAGTTTGTTAGTTTGTTAGTTTGGTTTAGTTGTTAGTTTGTTAGTTTGTTAGTTGTTAGTTGTTAGTTTGTTAGTTAGTTAGTTGTTAGTTAGTTAGTTTAGTTAGTTTGTTAGTTTGTTAGTTTGTTAGTTAGTTAGTTAGTTAGTTAGTTAGTTAGTTAGTTAGTTAGTTAGTTAGTTAGTTAGTTAGTTAGTTAGTTAGTTAGTTTAGTTAGTTAGTTAGTTAGTTAGTTAGTTAGTTAGTTAGTTAGTTAGTAGTTAGTTAGTTAGTTAGTTAGTTAGTTAGTTAGTTAGTTAGTTAGTTAGTTAGTTAGTTAGTTAGTTAGTTAGTTAGTTAGTAGTTAGTTAGTTAGTTAGTTAGTTAGTTAGTTAGTTAGTTAGTTAGTTAGTTAGTTAGTTAGTTAGTTAGTTAGTTAGTTAGTTAGTTAGTTAGTTAGTTAGTTAGTTAGTTAGTTAGTAGTTAGTTAGTTAGTTAGTTAGTTAGTTAGTTAGTTAGTTAGTTAGTTAGTTAGTTAGTTAGTTAGTTAGTTAGTTAGTTAGTTAGTTAGTTAGTTAGTTAGTTAGTTAGTTAGTTAGTTAGTTAGTTAGTAGTTAGTTAGTTAGTTAGTAGTTAGTTAGTAGTTAGTTAGTTAGTTAGTTAGTTAGTTAGTTAGTTAGTTAGTTAGTTAGTTAGTTAGTTAGTTAGTTAGTTAGTAGTTAGTTAGTTAGTTAGTTAGTTAGTTAGTTAGTTAGTTAGTTAGTTAGTAGTTAGTTAGTTAGTTAGTAGTTAGTTAGTATTAGTTAGTAGTTAGTTAGTTAGTTAGTTAGTTAGTTAGTTAGTTAGTTAGTTAGTTAGTTAGTTAGTTAGTTAGTTAGTTAGTAGTAGTTAGTTAGTTAGTTAGTAGTTAGTTAGTTAGTTAGTTAGTAGTAGTTAGTTAGTAGTTAGTTAGTTAGTAGTTAGTTAGTTAGTTAGTTAGTTAGTTAGTTAGTTAGTTAGTTAGTTAGTTAGTTAGTTAGTTAGTTAGTTAGTTAGTTAGTTAGTTAGTTAGTAGTTAGTTAGTTAGTTAGTTAGTTAGTTAGTTAGTTAGTTAGTTAGTTAGTTAGTTAGTTACCAACAGTATAGAACCTGATGTATATTCACATTGGTTCTAGTTGCTATATCACGTTAGTATGATAAGATAAATTGTATATGATTAACTGTTATATTTTGTACTTGATAACTTGACTAATTGCAGACAACTTTAGCACTCGAACTTTTTGAACCCATTAGCATTTGACACGAAACGGAATGCAGTCTGAATCCCATTGTGAACATCAACATTGGGATACAGGTACATCCAGCCGACGAGTCCCAAATAGGATGAAACGCTCGTCTTGGATTCCACTTGCCAGTCACAATCCAACTTGAATGTTATGTTTTGTGCTTGATAACTTGACTAACCGCAAACAAATTTAGCACTCGAACACGTTGAATCCTCTTAGTCGCAAATTCAGAAGACTAGTAGACAGGAAACTTTATTCCACTAAGATAAAGAGTCAGTTCTGTGCAAAATAATCGTATATTTATAGTTTTCTGAAGCGAAAAAATCAGTATTATGATTCATCCAATCCGAACTAAGAAGTTTTAACTATTACCCAATCAGAAAACGCCACGTCGTGATTCTGAAAAGTTCTGTCGATCAGTGATTGGATGTCTCTGGTTCTTTCAAGGGTTCTGGAAGCTTCATTGAGGTTTCGAGGAGTCTTCCCAACATTAACAAGACGATAAAATTCAAGAGGATAGAGTGAATTAAACATGTGTATAAGACAACAATAAAACTTAAAGTGTAGAAGAATATAAAAAATGAATATATGCGCCACTGTAACCAATTCCCAACTATCTTATCATGTATCTCTAACCACTGATCACAATTATCATACAGTTGTCAACCTGGTGGTCTGCATCTATCAACATCCCTTACACGATTACATGAACTAATGACATTTTGGTTTGTCTCCCCTTATATTTCTTCCATCCTATTCCTACTGTAGCCGTCATCGTGTAACAAGGCATGTGGGGGGGGGGAGTTCGGGTGTCTTAATACATGTCCCAACCATCTTAATCGATACTTAGAATTCAATCGGTCGAGATAGTAACATAGTCGAATTGAATGTCCATTAGAATGTCTAGTGATTTAACCAAAACACGAAAGAGTATATTGTGAAATAAATTCGTTGACATTAATAGGATATTGAAAGTTAAAGACAGATAATTGAGGTAAATAATTGAAGGAAACTAAAAATATTAGGAATTCGGGTTGTTTGATTACGAACATATCGTTCTTGGATTCTGTTAGGGGCATCAGGGTGCAGAGTGGTGATCACTTCTCGGTTGTTCATATCATAGAAGGGTGTTCCTTGAGGTATCCGGAAAAGAAGCCGGATTTGAGGTGATTTTGATGACGTGAGAGTGTTCGCAGTGCTCAAGTGACAACTGTTTGAGGCAGGTCAAACATGACCCTTTAACAAGTGATTTTTTTATTTTTGTTTCGTAGTTGTTAAAGCCATACTGCCGGAAACAGAAATCTGTTAAGTAAGTGGAGTTGTGCATTCTTAAGGCAGATCTTTTCTAGTCCCGCCCATTTTTGTGGAGAAGCAGCTTCATTGTTATGTTGAATGTCTGAGTGAAACTTCCTACTGCCGTCACATTTTTGTACAGTTGGTAGTACAACTTTACCCTTGGATCTTATTTTTTCTGCTTTTAATCTTACCGCTCTCCAACCAACCCACCTAATACGATAGGATCCTAGTTAGCGTCACCGTGATAGTCACGATAAGTGACTGGAGACACTGAGTTATATCTGTGAAGGTCACCCAAAGTGCCATAAGTGTATTCACTTTTTATCTCCTTGGTGTTAAGTTTTATTTCTTTGTAAATATCCCTGCTACATTCCTTTTTGTTAAATTATATTATAATGTTAACCTTGCAAACTTGATCTTATCGTGTTTTTGTGGTACGGCAACTTTGACCTATGCCCATGTGTTATGTCCTATGTGGTTCCTGACTGACTAATAGTAGGACCGTAAAGAATGATTGTTCCAACCGTTATAGCCCGATCAGATCAGCACTATATGGATGTTAGACCACCATGTCAAGGTAGCAGCAACAGAAACTCATAATTATGATTTAAGTTGGATTGTGACTGGCAAGTGGAATCCATGACGCGCGTTTTGTCCTATTTGGAACTCGTCGGCTGGATGTACCTGCATCCCAACGTTGATGTTCACAGTGGGATTCGAACTCAGTTCGTTTCGTATCAAACGCTACAGCGTTCACCACTAGACTACTGAGTCTAAACTGTCACACTTGTGCAATGGGCGATTCGGTAGTAGGATGAATTTTCATATTTCCATTCATTTGTAATAGACTGAAGCTGGTCAGTCACAATCAAACTTGAATGATACTTGGGAATAATCGCTATGTCGAGGCGATCCGCTCAGGATGTACATATAACAAGAGAGACTGATCAGTTTCAATCTATAAGAAATTATTTGGAATATACGTATTTCAATTTCATGATCGTTGTCGAAGATAAAATCATAACGTTTGGTTGGAGATCTTAGGTGATCTGATTTAAAATTTCATCATCAGATGTTCAGTATCATGCCCATATTATTATCACTACATCTTTTAGATGAGTGACTTCCGTTGTGGTAATGACATTTAGAATTGATCCCAAAAATATGAATTTTCTTCATGTTCAACTATCTAATTCAGTTAGAATCCATGCTTCTTAACATTCATTAAGACAAGAGTAAGTAGACCAACAACGGTTTGTAGGAAAGTCGAAAATAATGTGAACGAATCATGTATGTGATAGAACCAACCTAAGGAGTTATGTGAGTGACAACCTTAACCAGATAAATAACTGACTCATTAATAATAAACCAACCAACACTTACAACGTTTACTTCCCATGTGCCTTTACAACAGCCTGTGATTCGTCTAGGCGTGTTTTAGCACATCACTTCTCAACTCTTCTTCTAGTCTCGGGACGCTGGAGGGTTAGAGGAGGGTATTTGCTTAAGCTTTCTGAAGACTTTACCTTTTTTGCATTATCATTCATCGATTTGTAAATTGGTGACAGTTTTGCATTATTCATTTATTTAGATTTATAAAGGTTACGTAGATGATCCACGTAATACCGATAATGCATGGATGGAAACTGTAGCAGTGAATTTTCATGATGATCATGGTAACTGCTTGGCATTATTTCCATTGACAGCAGGTAAATTTATGCATAATACTCTGTTTTGTATTTGTTTAGTAGATTCCCTCTGTATAATGATACCTCCGCAGTGAATGTCAGACAAACATTACTTCATCGTTTGTTTATTTTATTATCTTACGTTCGAATCCTCTAACATCGAGTCGCTAATGATCAGAATGTTAAAATGTTCACTGTTATAATCACTTTTCATTGCTTGCATCTGAAACTAGGAAACAATAAACTAGATAGAACTAAGTTGATTTCACTCAAACATTCACTTTTTTCTCAAATTTTGGGGCATATATACATCTGTGTTATTCTTTGACCCAAAAATTGTATACGAAATTCTCAGGTAGGAATTGATCTCTTACCAGAAGACTCACTTGTCAATTTCCCTTTACAGATGATAGTACTATTCTATGGAGCCGCTGACAAGAGTCTCTTGAACCGCTTGAGTAACAACCCAAACGTGTTCTGGTTGCTTCTTTCATTCTAAATGTAAAATGTTTCTTCAGGACTAGTTTGCATGAGAGGTGAAGTAGCTGAGTACGTTGACCATTCTACTTATCTTGGGAGTTTGATCCAGCCCTAGTGGGCTGGTGTCTGACGAATTTATGCACTGAATTAGGATGCTTATTTCGCTTGAATGACCTAGAGCTTAAGCGAGATATTCGTTTATCAATCAGAGGATTACTACGTCTCACAGTAGTTTGCTGCTAACCTATTTCTGTCTTTGATTGTGGGTACTTTCAGAGAATTGGAGAATCATGGGATGATCGTGCGAGAAATGGTGAAGTCAAGCACGTAGTACTCGGCAAACATGATAGATCAGTTGATAAGATCATAAATCTTCATCACCTTAGGAAGTCAGGGATAGTTATTGCTTACGCCTAACTTTTCGCTCGATAATTAGTGTAGGGGTAGCCAAACCAAAAAGCGCCATCAGTGCATGAGATCGCCATTGTTAGTAAATGCAGATAATGCTAGTTGGAATCCGCTTGTTATTCGTGATCAATCATTGAAGACATTATGTCTCATTGGTCAAAACCAATCAGTTGCGCAGGTGTACTCTTTATTCCTCCTTCTCTGTATCTGAGTGCATCCACCTAATAAATATCAAATAGGATGTGACTCGTCTCTCCTGGTTTACACATGTCTGTCATAATCCAATTTTAATCATGTTATATATAAGTCTTCAAAAATGAATATTTAAACCTTAATCTCTCTTAGTTACTTGGGCATTAATACCTTATATATTAGTTTATGTCTATTTAACGGTTAGATAGTTCAGTTTATTGCAAGAAATAAAATTCATTCAATATAACTCAAATACAATTATAGGTGATGATGCAGAAGCTGTACGTTGGATAGATATTAACTCTGATCTACATCTTTATGCAAATCATCATGATTTCATTAAATTAATTGCTGAATTAAGAAATGCACAATGGTAAATTTAACAAAGTAACAACAGTATTCATAATTCCCTGAGACAATAATTTTCTTATTTTACATAATCAATATAATTTACATTGAATAATAATTTCATATAAATACATCATTATTTTTCTTGTTGTTGTTGTTGTTGTGGTTGCAAATGTCGTTTACACAAATACACTATGTTTTATACTTCACTCATCCTTCTTCCTCTCCCTCTCTTTCTCTCTCTCTCAGATCTTTAGTAATAATAATTAAAAAAAAGATACAGTCTAATTGTTGCATTAATTATCAAAACAAAAAAAGAAACTGTAAAAAAGAAACAATACATGAAAATCTTGAAATAGTTGCTGGGCATATAGGCGATAAAGAGGGGAAGGAGGGAGGGAGGGAGGGACAAGAAACGCATTATACAAAAAAAAAATACACCAATATAAATGAAAAAAAAAAGAAGAGAAAAACAATTGAACGGACTGAGATTGGGTTTATAAACAAGGGGATAATAATTAGAGCTAAAATGGTATTGTGTCATTTTCATTAAAGGAAATAGTCTGGTATTGGCCGACGTGCTGGTATACTGCGAACATCCTAAAAATTGAGAGAATAAGACAGAGATGATGATAGTTTCAGAACAATGCACGAATATTAAGTGTTATATTATTTATAGACAATAAAACGTTAAAATTAAAACAATTTAACACTGTGTTTTGTTAGGAAGAAGTCAAATCAAAATGTCTACCTGGTTAGGGGCCGTGTGATATCAATGATCAACAGTCAAGATACATTCACTACATATCCTCACCTCTTGATGCTGAATTACAGTAATGCTCATGAGTGCTGTTGTTGATGTTCCCTTATTGATATGCCCTTGTTCTTACGAGTTACTTGATAAAAGATAAGCTACGAGTGCATTAAAGACGTAACGAAAGAGGAACTTACAATACTATTCAATACAATAATTATTAGTGATTGGGACTAGTATTTGGCAGAGCACTCCATCAACCTTTTGTCAGTAAATAAGTGCAATAAATAACTAGAAGTCTTTTTTTAATTGATTATCAGTTCAATCTCGTAATAGATAAGTACTCTACTTTCAACTTGTAAGTCATTGGTTAGAAACCACAAACATTGATCTAGGTAGCTAAATAGTATCAATAGCCCTTACGCAGGCTTGTCTAAATTCATACATTTCTTATCCAATACCTCAATATTCAATTGGGTCTTCAGTACACTGCTGAAGCATCCAAGTGCAACTAAAAAATTGAATGTGGGAGGGAGGGGGAGCGAATCCATAAAAAAAATGTGCAAGAAATAGGCAATGAGATGTTCTAATTTTTTTGTCTTTAGTGTAACACTAACAAAGCTTGCACAAAGTCAGAAATTACGAAGAAAGCCACCAGTTTACTAATGTTGCTATAGACGGATACTAGAAAAAAACTATTTAATGGGTCCTTGTGTAGCGTTCTTATGTCCACTGGAGTTTTAGGGGTAGGGCATATTATCAACTGACTACAATCTACTAGTGTGTATTACATAGCACCAAAACGTAATCCTCACAACAGAAAACATATGGTTTGTAGAAGAAATGCTAAGCAAATACAATTCGAAGTCAACATTTACGCAGCAAACCACTGAGAAGCACCTGTCGAATTGTTTGCGAAGTGTGGTACAGATCATCACAATATATATGCTGATACATCTAAGTGGTTCGCGCTACTACTGGTTACTTCTTAAATTGCATTTCTTCAATAGATTCCTACAGCTGTATTCATGTATAATATAACAGTAGGAGGATATAATGTAGACTACTTACCTGTGGTGCAGCTTCAAATATAGAAAATTCTTTATCTAATCGTTCATTTAAACGTAGAATAGCAGCAACATTACCACAACGATAACAATAATTTGGAGCAGACCATACAGTAAGAACACTCTCATGAAAATGCCAACGATAACCCTCCATAACTAATTGATGAGCACGACAGATGAAATCGATCCTATTCAACTAGAGTATGCACACATACGAAAAAGATAAATATTAGAGATAGGTGAGATATGTCGAATTAAAAATGGAAACCCATTGTAAGTCAGTCAGAATGACGTAAAATTTAGTACATATGTCCATAAATTCAAGTTGTCACGCCACATCAACACTGAGATGAATATTAAAAGTAGGAGTAGTGCCAGTGATAGTAGGAAAAGTTAGGGTACATAGAGTATAACTCAACAACGAAAGGTGTAAAGTCACTTTCTAATTTCAAGTTCTAGGAAAACACAGGATGGGTGCAACTACCGATTGCAGCGTTTATTTGACTCTAAATGTAAATGTTATCAGGACTCGTTTTCATTATCTCCTAGATTGATCATAAGGAGTGAAGTAGCTGAGTGGGGTTGACCACATCATTTATCTTGATAAGTCAGTGTCTGACGAAATAAGTGCATGGATTCAGAAGGTTTGCTTGGCTTTTGCTGACTTGTATAGTAGGTGGGATATCCATTACTAGACGAAAGGTCGAATGTACTGAGTACCGATCCGCTTTGTCTTAGAAAATGAATGCAAAATATGAGCAATAAAAATAAAAGATATATATGAGCTCCAGATATATGATCATAGAAATATTCGCCCATATATCATAGAGTGACCGAATAAGCAAAATTGAAATAAGACATAAAGTATTAGATAAATATGGCAAATCAGTCCAAGAAATTACAAACCTCCATCGACTGAGATGGTTTAAATGTGTTGCGTATGCACGACGACGATTACGACCACCACCCACCTAGTCACTCGATGTGGGCTAGGGTAGGAGTAGGATGGAAGAGATGCAGAGACGGACAAAACATAGTATCACTCCATGAAGTCACTGACTGTTGGTGTAAGCCATGTTGGTAAATGTAGACTATCTGGTTGGAATCCGTGTGATAATCTTAGTCGGTATCTGGAAGCACTGGATGAGATGATTGAGGATCGGTCACAATGGTGAAAGTGTATCTACTCTTTACGTTACCACTCTTTCATGCATAATTCTTTTTCATTCCTCCCTGTTGAATTATGTCGTGGTAATAATCATGTAAATTTGATCTCACTGTGCTAATGTGGTATGGAGACTTGGACCTATGGGGATATATCAGGTTTTATGTTATTCATGACTGACCGTCTGATACAATTATGATAGTTGATAATGATTCACTGACAACATGGCCTCAGCAACCTAAGTGTTGAGTACTGGCATTTTAATGCAAACTTGTCTAATTTATTGTACATTCTTTTCTATTCCGCTTTTGTTCATTTTATTTAATTTCACTACTTGTTCATTTGACTCAGCAGCACATTTATGGTGAAAATTTTGTTCTATCAATTTTATTTGAAGTAGCTAAATGGCAAACTTTCTGAAGCGGCGTGTGTCTTCTAATCTAGCTTCCATTAACGTTCGCACACTAATGCAGATTGGAAAACAGATAGATTTAGTCACGTCCTAGGGAATTCTTAACATCGAGATTTGTTGCCTCTCGGAGACTCGTATTCAGGACCCTAGTAATGTATTACAAATTTATTATCTCTTGAGTTGATGTTTCCCAAGTTCCCTCAACATAAACTATGTATTATCATCATCCGGTTCTGGTGAATTAGTCGCCACCGACCATGGAAAGGAGGACAATCTGATCGACATTGCTGGGGTAACAGACTAGTTGAGTCAGTCAGTCAGTAACAACGTAGAATTTGGTACGTGCGTACATCAGTTCAAATTGTCATGTCTCAGCAGACAGAGATAAAATTGTTGGATCAAATCCCAGAATAGTGGAGGTAGAAACAGGGTCAGTATTAATGGAAAGGATTAGAGAGCGAAAATGAAATTTAAGAAAATATAATTCAGTAAAAAGAAAATGTGATGATGATGATGAAGCTTAGGATTTGGAGGAAGACAAGGAATGGATGCACCTTTGCCAACGATTTTGAGCCATGTCACTCAAAGTCTCTAACCATTGGTTACGATTATCATGCGGACCCCAACCGGACAGTTTACACTTATTAACATGGCTCAGCACAATTTTCAATGACTTCATGGATTGGTGCCATGTTTTGGTTTGTCCATCCCTAGCCTTCTTCTAGCTTACACCTACATCAGGCAGCATTGCTCGTCGAGGTAGGCGATGGTTGGGCATATGTAACACATGTCCTAATCACCTTCAGCTGATGAAGATTTATTGCTTTATCAATAGATTTACCATACTTACCATGTACTTTATTTCTAGCCCACGTATAGCTTAATCAATGGACCCAGCAAACACGAGCAATGCTTCGAAGACATTTATGATCGAATACTAAAAGCCTACGAATATCCTCTATTCTTAATGGCCACGTTTCACATCCATAGAGTAAAATGAATCGAACTGCTGCGCAGTAAACGCGTTCTTCGGTCAATAAACAGGATGTTTTCACCTACGCCAGCAGACTAGCTGAACCTGATTCTCGAAATACAGGCCATAATCTAAGATGATCCTGGATGTTGGCAACTCGAGTACTATCAGCTTCAAAGGTCGTTTCAATGACGTCGAAACTTCTTGTTGTCAGGGGCTTAAATTAATTGGAAAGGCCTTCTGAAAATTATAAAATGCAGCCACTGGTTCCAACTTTTAGCATATTCCAATAACTAAGTTTCTTGGTCCTCACTTAAACTTCTTATAATTTTCCGAAGTAAGAATCTACATTCATCATCAAACTCATGAGTCGTTGGAGTGGACTGGTGCGCCCCAAGGAGTTGCAGAGGAACCTGCAAGGACCCAAGGCTTAATAAGCTATACTGTTCTGGAAAACCCTAAAGGACGTGGCTCGCCACATTCATGGTGCAATGCGAATGCAGACAGTGCTCATCTACGCTTTTCGGAGAACTAGCATCTAACCTAGAACCTAACTCAAATTGATATTTGATTAACAGCAGCAGCTGCAGACAATTCAGTAGTATTAATCCATTACAGGATACGTTTGCTTGCCACTGAAATGCAAGATAAACGTAGTGCGAAACCAAACAATGATTAGAGTTCAGACCGAGAAAAGAAACGGTAAGTCTTGCACGTATTCACGTTATCGGTTGTTAATCGTAATATGACCAACCTGTGTCGATGGTTGAGTTGCAGAGGTAGGACACTAGGTAGCACATCGGTGATGGCTGTGGCGGAGCTCGGTGTTGACCAAAAACAGATTGTGGTCTGTGTAAAGCTGTAGAAGACGGTCACTGTTACCTGACTTGCAACTCTACGAAGGCATAGTCAAACCTATCTGTTTACCGACATGGGTCAATATGAGAACATTGAGGGAGGTAGTCTAAATAGTTAACACGGTTTAGAATGACCATCGAATCTTGACGTCGGCGGCAGCATAAACGAGGCCAGCCTTACAGCAAACTCTGATCGAATGAACAAAACCCTAGACAAATTGTTGAGTGATTTTAATAAGTTAAAATATACTCAAGGAACAAAGCAAAACAGACGGAATAATTCAAGTAAAATAATTGTGTTTGTAACTTTATGGTAAATATCGTTTGAATTAGCAAAGTGTAGTGAGTAGTTCATAGTTTCATAACCAACTGTCATAACGAGACCTAAATGCCTTGGTACATCCAGGAGTGCAGATAATCATGTCTTCTCTCGAAATCTTATATGGTCAGTGTGTTTATAGCATCTGCTAAGAAAATCCTACTCAGTGTTTGCAACTGGTGGGCTTTTACGAAAGTGCTGGGATAAGGAGGCGTTGATCAGCTTATATCATGTTGATGAATATAAAATATCCACCTAGGGAAGTTGAAAAACCCTGATTCCAAACTGTTGTGGAACACAGGATTCAGGACAAGCTGTCAATCACCTTTGGACTCTATCTTCAGAGGTTGCTCCACTGCCTTGTGGATTAGACCTCCGAAGTTATAAACTTAGATAACTAAATCATCTGGAAACCATCAGCTTTATCCTGGATGCCTAGGTAGTATTGTAGTCTACACACGAAAACGGTGATTAAACATAGAAACTTCTGCACAATATTATTACTTCACTTGTGTCTATTTTTGAATACTGAACTATTCCCGAAAAGATAAGCTCCGATTAAACACTATAATAGGATATTCAGACAAAGATGCAATTAAAAACCCCAGCACATAACCAACATAATACTGTTAGGATAAAAGGTTACAAATAGTCACTGCGTTCAATAAATAGGAATATAGATAATTTTGCAAAGTTTCATAATTGGTTATTATCAGTTACTTCCTATATTGAGTTAACCTTGATTATGAGCTATTTGATTAATCGTTTCTACATTTTTAACTATTTATAAATTACAGCCCGTTAACTATAAATAGTTACATGGTGTGCTACAGGTTTCGCATCTTACTAGTAAATAAACACGTGGGTTAGATGAATAATAATCATAATGGTGTTTGAAACAGTTATCTGACCTTTTAATGTTCTGATTAGAAGTTTGACTATGTGGAAATTCGCAGTAGCCTATCGATTATGTGAAAGAATACAATAACTGAGTTGGTAGGTTTATTTCTAGTAAGCGTAGGCAGAATATAACACTTAATAATACATAGATAAAAGTTAAACTGATGATTATAGGTACAAACTAAAAATAGTAGCATAGTAATATTTTCTTATGAGTAATCTACTAGTCTAAAAAATGTAAGTAATATAAATTTAAACTGTATATAAATCCAATTAAGATTTTGTACAGAAAATGAATGCACTTAGAGAAATAGAATCAAACTCCAATAAAATACAGACTGATGTTTAACTGACACTATTAGTGACGTTAAATCATCTGGTTATCAGATTCGGAAGCGTCGATTACTGAGACCTAAGTGCACTGTGCATTACCATCTCAATTTAACAAGATAGCAGTATCCGAACAAATCAGGATGCCCTATCGCAATGTCTACTACTGGAAAGTACACAGACAGAAGTATAATTTCCTGAAGGTTCCTTTGTCCAACAGAATTCGCTGAAAACCTTCACTTAGAATTTGCTGTCAATAAGTGTTCATCAGAGCCTGATAATCTCATTATTTTCTATTTTGGTCGTACTTTAGTCAGTTAGTCTCCGGATACACGAAGCATGAACCCAGTCAGTACTTTATTTTGACGAAGTGAGGCCAAGTGAATGATTGTACTTGGATCCTATATTTATGCTAGAAGGGTTAAGAGTACGGATAAGAGTTATTACGAGTTGAGGATGGAACTTGATCTCGAATGAGACGATCTCGTGTCCTGTCAAAAGTATGAGGACGGTTGTCACTTACTGACTGCCCATGAAGGATATTATTTATTGAGGTACGTGAAAAGGAAGTTAGGTTAGTGTTGATCTTGGTGACCTGGGAGTGTGACCGCATAGCTCAAAGGACAAATGCTTAATACCGATCACGCACGACCTTGTTATGGGGAGTTTCTGATTCGTTAGCTCCGTTCTTTAAAAGGCCTTATCGTTGGAAAAGGAAATCCAAGGAGCAAGGTGAGGGTGTGACATTTTTAGAGTTGACCTTTCTAACCACTTCCTTTCATTGAGAAAGCAGCATCGCTGTCATACCGGTTATTAGAGGGAAACACCTTACTATTGTCATACCCCATTTTAGTCAGCAGTACGCCTTTGTCCTCAGACCTTAGACTGTTGCATTCGGTCTTATCACTCTTCAACAAACTTGTATGACATGGTAGTAATTGGAGGAACATGCGTCTCAGACAATATAGCTCGGTTGGGTCATCACGATAGGAAAGCCCAACCACCACTTTAAAGTAGCAGCAACGGTTAGCGGTCGTACCTTAAAACTCTTTGATCGACTTCAAGTATGAGGAGGAATTAGTTTCATTTGGTATAAATATCGACATGATGCTGTCTTTTGTAATGGGTAAGTAACAAGTAAAGACTATGATACTAGTCACCCCTTTGCTAAATGCAAAATTTTTATTTTGAAAATGGTTTTTCTGTCTTATCTTTAGATTTTCCCACCCTTAATATAAGTGAGACACATGCATATCAGTACGGAGGGGAAATATTGCAGCAGCCAACTACACGGCATGTAGTGACAGGTATGAGTAGGTTGCAGTTATCCACTTATAAACTCAGTTAAAAGGTTACTTACATTAGACGAAACAGCCTCAATGACGAATTCGGACTACTACAAATACTGAGGGAGTTAAGTTAAACATCGTGCACACCTATCATTGAGTGTTAACAGCGAATATAAGAATAAATTAAAAAGCGTTTAGACGAAATCAGATCAACACATGGAAAAATGTTGACATCCTGGTTGGAACCCACTTGGTAATTATAATACATTATTAATACATCTTTTTTCATGAAATTGGCCGCTATGGTGTAGTTACATTCGGCAGTTATCTCTCACCTAATTGTCAATAAAATATTATCTCACGGATATGAAAGCTTTATATGCCAATGTTTCATGTACAACATAACCATAGAGGTCTTACATAAATACATTTGACAAGATGTGGTAACGCTTTATCATGACATAAAGAAAAATAGGTTCTCATACTGAATTCATGAAACAACGAAGAAAGTTCCTGTTTAAACAGCAATAATTCACGTGCTTTCAAGAAATGTATAAACAATAAAATTCTGCAATTCTAATATTTTAAAAACGATTTTTTAGATAAATGAAACAATTATGGTACTACAAAAGGTCAACTCACCTGATTAAAGTTAGCCACAACATCAGAGCCAAATAAGTAACCAGCGCCTCTTGGGCTTACTCCCCAACCAGCTGTCTCTTCAGGATCTGACCACAAAAGATCACACATTGGGCCATCATGGGGAACCTCTTGTTTACGATCAATGGTACGGATTTGATCCAATGTTGTTATTGTAGGCGACAGACCTCCGTGAACGCAAAATATCTTTTTGAGTATAAAATAATATTCATACAGTCATCTATTGTTTAACTGAACGTATTTTTAGATTATAATTTCAAGTGCTTAAACTAGCGTCTACAATAATAAAACCAAGCCCTTGTATATCGGCTCACGAATAAAGAGTCGAAAGAAACTAATCATAAGCGTTAAATTAGAAAAAAAGACCCATTTGTGTGGCGATGATACTTAGATATTTTCCAGCTGTATCAAAAAATTATAGTATTTAAGATTTGAGTAAAGACATGAATATTAGCCAAGTATATTGATGTAATAGTACAATACTATCATCAAACTATTCGTAGAAACAATATATCTAAGAAACCAAACCACTGTCAAAGAAAACGTAAGGTCTGACATAGATGTGTCGGTAAAACTCAACGAACCAAATCTACAATTTCGTACTAAGTTGTTGTAGACAGAATACAGAAACTCTAAGCAATTTTTCGGTACTTTTTAAACAAAGGAATACAGGATTTAAATATTGAAAATGTCACTATTACTGTGATATTTAAACTGTGACTGGATTACGTGTTCCTACTAATAGTTTAAAAGTATCCACTACCATGATCTCGTTGACGACTATAAATCAAGTATGACAATGAAATCACCTAACATAGAAATTTAACTCAACATTCCAACAGCTATACACAACAGTGTTAATATACTGCCCATACTTCAAGTGTTCAAAAACAACGATGTTAACTAACCAAAAAAATGTCTAACATGTTTGACTACCCAAGCGGAGATAAGTACTTTACATGGTATAAAACTTGTTTCTAGCCGTAGGATGTACCTATTGAACAACCTCATCTGCAACTAAACGATCAACCAGGTCGATGTTTCAAAAATGCCATCAGATATTTGAGTATTTACTTTTTTTGTTTCATGAAAATATAAAAGAATGCATAGAAAAGTAATCACAAGGAGACTTAACTGTTAGGAGTGACATTGCAGTCGACTGCTAAACTAATTTCGAAGACAAATGATAAGTGATTGTCTTGAAGTACATATGAGGTACTGTTGAAAATTCATAAGCAGTATGTGTGGGTTTCTACCTTTTCGTATGTGACAGAAAAACCAATGGTGATTGGCTTGCTTGTTATTTCAATGACTTCAGATACAGTAAGTAGGGATTCACTAATAAGGCTTTCAAATACTTTTGTTAGCACCCAGTGACTTGTCAAAATAAATTTGACACTACAATAACCATGGAAAGGATTGGAGAAGTAAGCATTGACGCTCTATTACTAGAGCTGTAATTTAAGTATAGGTACTTTGAAGTCAAAAAATGCATTGGAAAGTGTTGTTACGGACTCTGCATATGAAAGCCTACATATAATCTACATTCTCTTATAGGTTTAACATCCGTTGCTCCTTCAGGTGTGCTCTAAATGAACCAGTCACCCTTTGATTCCTCATCAGTGGCTCCTGATTAATCTGCTTAAAGTCTACTTTTAATCCATATTGTACTTGGAAACACTGTATTGGTCAGTTAGCTGTTTCAGAGTCACAGTTATCAAGTTAAACTTAACAGCCGTTTGTTTTGTCTTACTGTATGGATGTGAGACGTGGTCACTAAAGGTAGACGACACTCGTAAGTTATTGGTATGTGACCATCGATGTCTTCGAAACATCGCCCACGTCAGCTTGAATCACCCAGTAAGCAATAACGAGGTTAGACAACGGGTATTAGGCAAAGGTGGTAGATCAGTCGACGAGGTTGTGAATCTCCGACTGAGGCGGCTGGGACATGTGTAATATATGCCCAACCAGTCTCGACGCGCAATGTTGGACGATATAAGAACAGGATGAAAAAGAGTTAGAGGCGGTCAAACTAAAACATGGCACTAGTCCATGAAGTCACTAACTACTGGTTTGAGTTGTGTCGGCAGCTGCAGACTATCTGTTTGGAGTCCGTGTGAATACCGTAACCAGTGTTTGGAAACGCTGGTTGACAGGGCTTAGAATTAGTTACAGTGGCGCAGATGTATTCATTAATTGTTCTCCTTTAAATCGTGAGCTTAAAATTATTTCATTTCAACCTTTTAGTGAATCTAGACCAAGTCATCACAATATCTAAATAGTCCAGAGATCAGTTGAAAAATCTGGCAGTGCACTTTACAGAGGTTCAATGAAAAACTAACAAAACAGAAAGTATTAGAACCCGAAAATATGTTATGAGAGAACATGACTCGGTGAGTAACAGTGTATAGTAACTAAGTTTGACAATATGTCTACTACCTAGAAACTAAGTCAATTTCAAGGACGTTTCACTGAATTTAAGTGCCAGAAAATTCATGACACTACACGCCGGTATGTATAAAGGTCTTGGAACTTTGATAATGATAACTATTACACTGTTTCTTGTTAAATGATGACTTATGACAGCAAAACTATATCAAACGATGAGAAAACTAGATTTCTACGGATATAAAGCTTATGGTGTTTCCTTGGCATGCACAAGAATACTTGGACATGCTTAACGTTCACTTACCCTTCCATCAATAATAGCGGAAAGACAAAGATAATCAAATATTTCAGTACACTGCCTCCAGACCATTGCTGAACCATACTTTCTCAGACATTCTTCATAAAAGCCATAGACCATGGTTATTTGACGACTTTCATGGTTTCCTCGTATAAGTGTGATTCTATCTGGATACCTGACCTACACAAATGAGCAACATAGAAACAGTTCACCTTAAGAGCAAGGAGAAGAAGAAAAGTTTCGACGCTGTGATAACCACGATCAACAAAGTCACCAAGGAAAAGATAGTTGGTATCCGGAACATCTCCACCAACTTTGAACAGTTCTATTAAATCGTAAAACTGTCCATGAATATCACCACATACCTAGAGAATGTTACCGAGTTTAATGAAACCTACTGTTACCGGGGAATCGACGCATTGAACATTACTTTCTTCAATTAGTATTTCCCTGGCTTTCGCGCACAGTGCTTTTACTTCGTCTTCTGTAATAAGTTTGCAAGCCCTCAACTGTTCTATTTGACGATCTAGATCACTATGACCAGACATCTGCAAGTTAAAGACGCTTTTCCCGCGTCAACTTTAAACTGAAAAACGCTCCGTCGTTCAACCGACTCAATATTCAATATATTGGTTGATAGCCAGCATGATTCAGTTCGTTTCTTTGTGCTAGAGTCTTAATTTTGGCATCCGTTACCAGATCTTAGATAGTGCCCACAGAAAGTCGGTGGGCTATGAAACTTCACTAGTCCTAACGAATTCAACTAGAGTAAATTCCAGTATTCATTATCTTTGTGGTGAGCTGGTATAAACCTAATGATTTATTAATACTTGCTTCTTTATGTTGCCGCTTCGGCCCTAGGTCCATAGTGTTGTCCAAAAGAAGCCATCTAGCTGCCCGATTGTACCGGCCCCAGTGGAGCAAGCAGGAAAATAAAATATTTTTCATCTTTTGTTAATTTGTTTTGATTGTAGCGGTAAATAATCTTCAAAATAAATAGTTGCATAGGCTCTCAACATTGATGCTGACCATGTTTGTTTAAGCGAAAACAACTAGTTGAAGGCGTGCGGTTACTTATCACCACCAGATCACGACTCAAACCACCGTGGGTAGCATCTGTACCTAGTTTGCCAGCCTAGATTTTGTAATCCCACTGAAGCTCTGTTTGCGATAAAATATGATTACTCTTCCATCCTTCAACGCCTTCTTATTTCTTCTTATTCGTAAGAGTGGATCTAATTGATAGTAGTGGCTTTGGTCGTACGACAAGCGTAACTTGGTCATATACCCAAATACACTTCATGATTTTGACTGGAGAACTTCGATTTCAAACGGTTAGGAATTCAAGAGGGCTGATGCCATCTTTTCAGGAAGCATGTACATAGTAGGTCAGATTCGTAATGATATAAATTAAGCCCCATTCATATGCTGACATTCTGATGAACAGGGTGTCGATTATTACTCCGCGAAACAAGTTTGTGATCCTGGATCGGAAAACAAATAACCAGCTATCAACGGATTTTGTGGTGTTTGGAGTGCAATTTAGTGGTATCTGCTTGACAGCATTTACTGATGCCTATTTTTTTAGTAGGCAAAGGCCCTAGATCTCGTTATTTTGATGCAAAATTCAAAAGTGCTTGAATATAATAGTCTATTTGATTACGTTTTCAAGTATAAAAGATTATCGCCCAACTCATTTACAAGTTAATTTTATAGCTTTTGTCACCTAACTACTTGTTTAGTGACAATAGTCTTTGTCCAATTTTATGAATAATCTTTATTACATCTTGTAGACATTTGAAGTTTTACATCATCTACATTGGCCAGAGGAGACAACTTCAGGTTTAGTGAAAGATGATTGATGGCTGCGAAAAACAACTAAGGTTAGAGAACTAAATTTGTGAAATCGTTATTGTCTGATGTCTCCGGTTATAATAAGGTCTATTCACCCTGATGAAGAATTCTTTCCGGAATTGTATGCACTGAAATCAACGATGTCTAAGTGAATTTTATTATGGTACACATGTAGCAACTTGGTTTGACTAGTTGAGAGTTGACTTCAAAACTTATGTATACACTAAAATAATATAGCTTAAGTATTCATTTACTTCCTTATTCTTTATAGGGATTATATTTCCTATTATCTTATATTGAATGTTGAGAAGCAATGTGTGTTTGAATGACAAGCATCCCGCTTAACTGTCTTCTGCCCACAATACTGAAATAAAGACCTATTACCAAATATCCTGGTTTCTTCTGTGAAATAGAACCGAACGTACCTAAGTGCTAAAATAGTGAGCCCTGTATCGAACACTATATTTAATTTCTGTTGTACGTAAAATAAG
Source organism: Schistosoma japonicum (assembly GCA_025215515.1). Lineage (NCBI taxonomy): Eukaryota > Metazoa > Platyhelminthes > Trematoda > Strigeidida > Schistosomatidae > Schistosoma > Schistosoma japonicum. The sequence continues at coordinate 49,131,450 of CM046063.1, read as the reverse complement.
CCTACTGTTTTTCAGTGATTAAGATTATGTATATATATTTTTCATACGTAGTATTTCGTTTATATCATTAGGTACCACTATTTGACTCATTGTTTTTCCGTTTTTATCACATCATTATATCGCTCATATAGCATATCAGACTCAACTTAAACCAAAAGCCTACAGGATATGTCATCAGTAGACACAGACACTGTTATGACTACGAAAGTCCGACTCCCAGAATTCGATCGTCGTGATCCTGAATTGTGGTTTGCTCATCTAGAGCATTATTTCACGAGACACAATATAAAATCTAAAGGAGTTCGCTATCGAGACCTATGTTTAATCCTACCCCCTTTAGTATTTAAAGAAGTCCGAGACTTGTTTCTAAGTCCACCAACATAACAACTATACACCATCCTAAGACAATAAATAATGAATCGTTTATCACTATCAGATGAGCAAAGAATCCAAATTCTTTCCAAAGAAAAACATTGGGTGATAGGCCGAAGTCACAGTTTTTGCGTCATCTTCAAGCTTTAGTGGGTGACAACACAGTGGGTGAAACATTTCTAAAACAAAGAAGGTTACAGGCTCTCCCATGCTACGTTCAATACTATTTGGATGCACAAGATACTGACACGTCTCTATCTCATTTAGCACGGATTGCAGATAGGATAATGAAAAGAAGTGCTCCAACCGCATCACGTATGATACATCATAAAAAAGAGAAATCAACAATTGATCCAGTCATGGCACAACCCATTGAGAGTGTTAAAAGTCCCACATAAGCTGTCAGCAAATGCAGATGGGTCATAGAGACAGTAGCAGGTCACCACAATGACCCAGACCCCAACCACGGAACAGATCACAAGGTACCAGGCCATGTAGACAATTTTGTTGGTATCACCGAAAATTTAGTATTCAATTGACCAATTGCAGTCAACCATGCGCCTGGCTCAAACAGACACCGAAGAATATGGGGAACGAATAACCCGTCCCCAGGTTGCGACGACTGAGGTGGGGTGCCTAAGCAGTCGGTTGTTTTACGACAGAGACAGAAATTTAGGCTTAAACATTTTGGTAGATACTAATGCTGCACTTTGTATCATTCTTAAGAATTAAACCTAACTGAGTCAAAAAACTTCCTCAGTTACACTTCAAGCTACCAATAAAACTAAAATCGTGACGTTTGGGCAGAGGACTATGACGCTAGATTTGGAGTTTAGAAGACAATTTCCTTGGGTTTTCACTGTAGCCGATCTAGATCTGGCAATATTAGGGATGGATTTCTGAGGGACGATATAAATTTCTTGTTGACATTAAAAAGCGACGTTTGACATTAAAAGAAACTAGGAAATACACAAGAGGTACGGAAAGTCATATCACATCACTAAATTTAATACGAATTCCGCCAGTAACAACGGCAAAGTTCCAAGATATACTCGTAGAATTTCCATACCTAACAAAACCAAACCCTCAAACTTCTAAAAGTAAGTTGAAAGTATGTCATACAATCCAAACAGAAGAGGCACATGTTTCGCTAGACCGAGGAGACCAGCAATTCACAGGCTTAAAATAGCTAGAGCTAAATTCGATTAAATGAAACAGCTGGGCATAATACATCCATCTAATTGCATATGCTCCCAAAAATAGACGATTGGAGACAGTGTGGAGATTACAGAGCCCTCAACTGTGAAACGGTACCAAACAGGTACCCGATACCACATATTCAATACTTTACGAAAAGCTTACAGGATATGGATGTATTTGTTAAAATTCAACCTAGTCACGGCATATCACAATATTTTAGTAGCTTAGGAAGATATTTTGAGGACAGACATCACAACACCTTTCGAGCTATTTGAGTTTGTACATACGCCATTCGGCCTACGGAACGCGGCACAAACGTTTCACAGGTTTGTGGATAATTCACTTCGAAATATTCCACTTGCACGGGAGTACATAGACAATTAACTGATTGTCACCCCTGACTTAAAATCACATAAACAACATGTGAGGGCAGTGTTGAAACGACTTAACGAAATAGCATGAACATATATCAAAGTAAACGTGTTTTCGGTGTGGAAACACTTGAATCCTTTGGATATACTATAAGCCTTGATGGAATTACACCAATTAAAGAAGAGGTAGACACTATTAAAAAATACCCCTATACCAAGCTCCCCAACACAACTTTAAAGTTTTCTTGGTTTAATAAACTTTTATCGCGGATTATACCCGGTTGTTCACAACTAATGCAACCATTGACGGATTCGCTTGAAGAAAAACCAAAAGAATTCAAGTTAACCTCTGAAGCCGTCGAGGCTATTAACCAATTAGAGGATTAACTCGCTCAAGCATCTACATTACCTTTTTTAAAATTCCCACAACCCACCTGCCTTGATGGTAGATGTTTCGGATAAAGCCGTAGGCGGTACACTTAACCAACTAGTTAGAAACGCCTGCTAACCGGTTGCATTCTTTTCAAAAACCCGCTCTAATAGAAACGAGATATTCTGTTTTCGGTTAAGAAATCCTCGGAATCTACCTAATCATCAAGCATTTCCGACAAATGCTCAAAGGCTGGAAATTCATAGTTTATGCAGATCATAAATCGTTAATCAATGCATTCAAAGCTAAAGCCGACGAGTACTCACCTTAAAAAGTCCGACACCTCGACTATATATCACAGTTCACTAGGGATATCTGATACTTAAAAGATTGAGACAATCAGGTAATAGACGCATTGTCTCGATTAGAAATCAATAGAATACAACAGTCTACAGTAAATTTTGATACTCTGAGAAACAGCCAGAAAAATGATCAAGAATAGCAAAACCTATTTTGAGCCGAAAGTTCTAGTCTCAAACGAAAACAGCTGCCATCACCTATGGAAGGTTTTTTTATTTACTATGACACGTCGGTGGTGCTTTGCTCTTTCGTTCCCAAAAATATGCGATTATTATCTAACAACTTTTATTCGTTGTGTCAACCTGGGTTGAATTCTTCGACCAAACTAATCCATGGCAGATACATATAGCTTAGTCTTCGGAAAGATATACATAAATGTGTTAGAGAGTGTTCGGCATGTCAACAATCAAAAGTTAAACGATGCACAAATTCACCCATCGTAGTTCTTCCTTAACCAGATGCACGTTTTGCACATGTTCATATTGACTTGGCAGGCTCTTTACCACGTTCAAATGGTTTTACCTATCTATTTACATGTATGGTTTCCTATAGCCGTATTAATCGCCTAAGTGCTAAACACCTATTAATCAAGACGATATGCTGTGTTACATCATGTGCCTACCTTTGATAAAAACAGTGCATGTGCAGAAATATTTTTATCCTAACTAGAAAGCTCAGTTATCCTACTTTTGAATGGTGGTGTGACTTTCTCTGAAACCCCTAAACGGCTGATAAATGGAACTTTATTCAAAAATGGTGACTGTGGGTTTCATCTAGCTTTATGGAAGTTAAATGGTTCGGTTCTTAATATTAGAATACCGAAATACTTAACTAAATGTCAACTTATAAATTGGCGTCCGGTTTCCCTAGCTAATATCTTGGCTGCGCTACTGCCAGAAGTTACAAATATATATTGGTTAATCATGTATCAACCTAGAGGTGGTATCCTTATTGTACAGAGGCAGGCTGGAGAGTGGGCCACTGGACTCAAGACTAACTAATGCTCTGGCCATCTAAGCCAGTTGGTGTTGCTCACTCTGAGTTAAAGGCGGATGAGGAGGGACTTACTTACTGTTTACAGTGTTTTGAACATTCCCAGACACCTCAATAAAAGCATTTTGACTACGCAGCCTACTTTTATGCCAAAAGAATCGTCGGACAATAGGTGAAGATTAATTTTTCATCAATAAGTTGGGTTGTTCTATCCAAAACGCATTGTCTAATGCAGTAGTTACACGTTTCGCTACAAAAATCTAAAGCCTATAGGAACACGGCGTGAACATTGGCTTGACTTGATTGGCACAATACGTAGCATGACAAATTCCATATCAACTTTCCAATGTTATCGCCCCACAAATTCTAGTTTAACATCAATTAACTAATCTTAACGTCCTTAAATTTCGAGCTCACTCCACTTTGTTCATTTTATGATAACCTTTGAAACTTAACTACGCGTAACTGCGAGCAAATATATTTAAAATTATGCTTTCGTTTCTGCCCAATGCTTCCATGTAAACTTTGTGTATCGCCCACATCCTTTTCACACCTTCTGTTCATATAATACAAATGTTTGATATTAAAATAAGGTGTTTAATGAAATTTTTTTTTCAAGCTTTTATTTGACGTTTAAGTTTTTCACGAAATTTGTTTAACCACGCCAAAGTTTACATGGCATTATAGGGCCTTAATTGAAATCACTTCATGTGAGCTTAGAGTGATCATTAATTAGTGACAATCAAACCTCGAGTAAGTTTGTGTTATTTGATAACCCTAATGACATACGTTTATTAGAGTTAGGTGTATTATGGGTAGTATATTTGCGAAACTTTGTTGCTAGGGTTCGCCAATTAAAATGACACCTCGACATATGCTAGCAAACGTCTGGCAAGCCACACAACAACAAGCAAAGATGAGCTATTTCTTGGTGCCCTAACCCAACTAATCAGTAGAGGAAGTTCGGCGTTAGCACGAAGCGTCGAATTCTCGTGCAATTTGTCAGACGAATAACAAATGATCAACTCATGCATATACACATAATAAAAAGATTGTTCTTGAAGGTATCACGAATAGCGTAGTAAAATAAACAACTTATTAATAAGATTTAACGCCCTGATAGGTGGGAAACCGGTTATGCACAGACCGAATTGTAACACTACGGATCATCATTGAACAATTAACTGAATGGAACTCGTCACTGTACATCAACTTCATTGACTATGAGAAGGCGTTTGACAGCGTAGACAGGAAATCGCTATGGAAACTTCTTCGACACCGCGGTATACCAGAGAAACTCGTCGACATCATCCGGAATTCTTACGATGGACTGCAGTACAAAATTGTGCATGGAGGACAGCTGACAGATGTATCCCCAGTGAGAACCGGTGTCAGACAATGCTGTCTGCTCTCGCCTTTCCTCTTCCTTCTAGTGGTCGATTGGATCATGAAAACCACCACATCTGTGGGAAAGCACGGAATTCAATGGACAAGTAGGATGCAACTCGATGATCTGGACTTCGCCGATGATCTAGCACTTCTATCCCATACACATCAACAAATGCAAGTGAAGACAGCAAACGTAGCAGCAACCTCAGCATCAATAGGCCTGAACAATCATAAGGGAAAGAGCAAGGATCCTCAAATTCAACACAGAGAGCACCGACCCAATTGTAACTTGATGGTGAAAACTCTGGAAGAAGTAGATACCTTTACATACCTGAGGAGCATCATCGATGAATAAGGAGGATCCGATGCAGATGTGAGGGCAAGGATCGGCAAAGCAAGGACAGCATTCCTACAGCTGAATAATATATGAGACTTCAATTAACTGTCTACCAACCTCAAAGTTAGACTCTTCAACTTGAACGTCAAGTACAGTTCTTCTATATGGAGCTGAAACGTGGAGAACTAGGTGCAAACATCCTCAGGAGAGTACAGGTATTTATAATCAACTGTCTACGCAGAATATCAAATGTCTGTTGACTGGAAACCATCAGCAACAGTCTACTATGGGTGAGAACAAACCAACTTCTAGCTGAAGAGGAAATCAGGAAACGACGTTGGAAATGGATAGGACATATATTGCGGAAATCATCAGACTGTATCACGAGACAAGCACTAACTTGGAACCCTGTTGGAAAATGGGAAAGAGGCAAGGCCAAATAACACACTGCGTCGAGAGCTGGAAGCAGACATTAAAAGGATGAACAGTAACTGGAAAAAAGTTGAAAAGGATTGCTGAGGACAGAGTTCAATTAAGAATACTGGTGAGCGGTCTATACTCCACTGTGAGGGTTAACAGGAGTAAGTACGTAAGTAAGGTGAAGAAACACAAACTGAAGATGAAAATGGACTTTTTTGGGCATAAAAACGAGAAACCTTAAATGTTCCCAAATGAATAACAAAATGACCGGATTGTAGCAACTTAGGTTGACTAGTTAATAGTTGACTTCAAACCTTAAGCATGCGCCAAAACAGTAAAGACCGAATATTCATTAACTTTCTTATTCTGCACAGTCACTATTTCCTATTATCTTTAATTGAATGTTGAGAGGTATTGTTTTTTTTAAATGATTAGTATCGAGCTCCACTTTCTCCGGTCCCACGATAATAAAATAAAGACTTATCGTCTTATAATGTGGTTTTTTCTTTCAATAGGACAGAACATAATCAGGCGTTAAAGGATTACCATGAGAATTAAGAGGATCTAACATTCCTAACAGTCGCACAACTAACTTTCTGTAATAGATGCAGATATCACGAATCTGCGAACCATCCGCACCATTAGTGCTAGCTACAAAGTTAACGCTTCGAAATACATAAATTGTAAACTACTTCCCAATATCGGAGAAAATCGCTCCAAAAGACGGTATGGCCCTTATGACTGAGAACATATTAAAGCAGCGAAACGCTTGTAATGACCTTACCTTTACGTGAATAAAAACTGTGAAATGCATTTTACTCATTGGCAGGTATCAAGTCAATAAGCCAAACACTAGATAACACGATTTTTGCACACTGAAAAATCAAACATTGCAGTGACACTGAGACATTTAACAAAGATATGCAGTAATGGAAGCATGTACTTTGTAATGACTTACAATATGACAGGACAGGTGGAAGCCTGCAATTACCGTATGTTCCTGGTTAGTTTTCTGATAATTGGGCGGAATCAAATGGTGGCTGTATATAACTCTAGTTTGAATTATTATGGCATATATATACATGAACGAAAAAGTAAGATAGTTAAAGAAAATCGTATCAGTAAAAAAATGATAACAGAACGCCTAATAATTAAAAAACAGTAATCGTAATGCTCTAGGGAACAGTATTTAAAAATGTGAAAAACATAAGAAAGAACAAATCTAAAAAAACGTTTAGTTTTAATTGACAGGACTAGAGTAATTGTGTAGCTAGGTACCCGATCGTTGGAAGCAATTAGAGAGACAAAACAGGAAACGAGGACATTTAAGAGTAGAAAAATCAAATATATTCCATTAAGGTCACGGAGAACTCCGTATTGTGGAAAATTCTTACTCGGATAACCTGTACCGTGGTCTGCCAGTGGTCTTTAACTACAAAAGTAAGCAAATATTTCATCTGCAGCAGCGTTGTGTTGGGGACATGCATTGACTGTCCAGCAGTGTTAATAGCTTAATGGAGCAGGCGGACTCTATCAGTTGGTTGCATCATTCGCGTTTGGTCTATTCTGTGTGGTTATACTTTACGTATATAGAGAAGCTGATACTTATTACGGAATTTGATACATCCTTCTGGTACTTGGTGAAGAGGAGTTAATTTATCAAGGTTACTGTCAAGTAAGCTATTAGAGTAGGCGTGATCGGTCGTGATTGTAAGCCTTCAAAACACTAGTAACTCTTATTCCAGAAGCAAAATCAACAGTAATAACAATTGATTGTTCGATGATACAGCATTTGTAAAAGCAATGCATGTTTTCTGGCTTCAGTAAGTTATAAACAACTCTAAAACAGTAAGTTAGTAAACAATTTTCTGTACTTCTGAACGTATATTGGCTACCATTTCATCTTATTACGTCACGACCAATTCTATGCGGAAGCATGGGGTCCAATAACGGACGACAATCTGACAAAACAATGTTTATTAACATCAATGTACTAGCTTCTTTGACAGACACTATGACTTCTAGTCCAACGTTTACTGTTGCACATGGTATCTAGAAATTATAAATATAACAAGAAAACCTAGTAGGATGGAGGTGGTGAAAAAGATATGTTCAGAGAGGAGTCTGTATGAACAATATGATCAACCTATGAAAGTAGCAAGATAACGATCAACAGAAAATTTGCTATGAAATTTCCTAAAACTTATGGTAGTTACATTCATCAAAATCGCCAACTGAATGATATTCGTAGTCAGTAACAATTTTCTTCTGTAAAGTGTTCAAGTGTGAAAGTTTTTTTAAAAACCTAATTACAAGGATGAAATCCACATAGCATATACATTATAAATGCAGTATTTGGAGAGCACTTAGGTACTTTACATTTGTTTTCTTTGTGTCGGATTCAACACAATTACAAATGGTCCAGAGTATCATTTCTCCTGATTTGATGAGCTTTTCACCTCATTGTTGACATTGTTATATATTGATAGTGGATCTACCATAAGAACATTCTGATTATATATGTCTACATCATTTACTTTTGTGCATGCATAAAACTAACGCCTGTGAGCTTTGATCCTTATACTCCTTATGTCACCGTCAGGCAGTGGCTTTCTAAACTATTTATGGGCCAAATCCATAACATCTGGGAGGATCCGCGCTGCTCCCGGTACTACGCTCAGCAGCACACAGTCTTCATGAATAATCCGTCCCCAAAAAGGCGGTAGTACATGGGTAATTGGTTTCAGTCTCTGAATGTTCTATTGCCTGAAGACGACCTTATTATTGCTTTGGACTAGTAACCTACATATCTACGCCCAATACGACATAAGCATCGTAAGAATAAACAAATTTTCTTCTGTTAAAAGTTCAGCATTCTGAAGAGGATATGTGGTACCAATCATGTATTAGTATCGCCCAGCACATCAAGGTAACGGCTCACAGTGATAGTATACGCAGTATTGAAATTCCGATATATGAACTGTGTAGTTGCAACACAAATTATATTCATGGATTTACTTAGTATTTGTTCTAAATGTATTGACATCTAAAAACTTCGAGACTGCATAATTTGTTGTAAAACTTTGCAAACGTTTGAAGATCGAACCACAAAATTTCTCGTTTGCAGGAGACATCTGACTGGTCTACGACAAACTCTGATAAGGGAAGTCAATATCATTTAGCTAACTTTATACCTTATTTAGACAAAGAATGGTCAGGATTACGAAGTGCTGGTTAGCTCTCCAGATGTTCTTTAATTATATTGTTTGATTGTCATCGTTCGGACACTGGATCTCAGTTAGTGGAAACATACGTCGTAAAAAACATATTACTGCTAGTCCATAGTAGTGTGGAAACGACATCCCAAACCGTCTAAATTTATTCAAACTTCATAGTACATATTTAAACAAGCACTAAGAAGTCGCAAGCCCATATGTAGCCAGCTACAGTAAAGCGATATATTAAACAGTCTTAGTACCTTAGTACATATTTACTAGTCTGCAGGTGTGGGAAAACTACACCTTACATATATCTGCATAACATAGTTCATTCATAGGGCTTACCGACGATTAAGCCACATAATAGGCTGAAAATATATCACAGGTTGGTGACCATTTCTATTATGCCAGCATCAGTCGCTACATTTATGACTTTGTGTTAATTCAGTGGTTAAGTAGAAAGTTTTCGGAAACCATTTTCAGTAAAGTCTCAATTTTATCCTCGAACCTTGTATTTGTGATCTTATTTCAGATGTTGGACGGCGTTACGTGACCTGTGTAGTTTTAAGCACTGTAGTGTCCTATATGTCGTTTGCTATAAGGTTTGGATACATAGAAAGGCACAGTCCCCGCCTGTTAGCCGTGCTTAATATGGATCACAACTCGTATTTACTAATTAACAGATACATTTTATTTGGCTTTAGTCAAGTATTTTAGTACTTAGGCATAGATCCTCGCATGATTATTTAAAGAAACTAAACTAACTAAGACTATTTATAAAATGTTAATAAAACGGTTTGGATGGTTGGCTGAAGTGTGATACGTCTACCTTATATCCATCATACAATCACTAAGTGACTGATCGGTACTGGTTAACTTATGGTAGCTGAATATTACAGGTCATAATAATACCAATACACACTCAGAATATACCAAAAATCACTTATAAATACAATTACTCACAATGTTAGCCAGGTTCACCTAAAATGGAATTACTAGGATTGATAATGCTTCTTCACTTGGGTCAACTCATTTTGAAATATTAGTTGATTATTACCTTACTTACACATCGAAACCTACTAATAAAGCTAACAGCTCACATAATCTACATAAAAGTCAACGTACAGTATTGCGTACAAAGATAAGTAAACATGTGGGCATGTGTCATTGACAGAAACCTAGCCCTAATGCTTAGTTTGAGATGGGGCATAAATAGGCTAGTGACGAAATGCTTAAGTTTGCCTCCAAAAATTAAATACGATCGACCAATAGGAATTCAGTCAGAAACTGCGCAATTTTCGACGGTTACTGTTATTTTGTCGTAAGTAGATTGATTGCGCTAACTTCATTGGATCAACACTCAGAGTTTCATATTTGTACTATGTAAAAGCACTATAAAATATACTACTCAGGTAGTTTATGACTGAATATGTTCCCATATCAAGAAGTGTGACGTGCATAAGAAAAAATTATATATATTACACAAGATAGCGGAATATGGGTGAATGACTGTAAACAAATGGGAAAATAGGGAAGAAGTAGGAGTTGTTAAAAAAGGCTAATGAAAGGAAAATTGCGACGGTTAGGCTTGATTTCCTCTTCGCTGACTTTTTCCTCTTTATTGCAGATGAATCTCTCCTTTATGCCAGACTTGTTCCTCCACTTTCCCATTCATCCCTGGTTTATCTAGCCTCTTCTTAACGGGTTTGACGTTATATGTTATGAAAATTCTATATACGTGTATAACTCGTTCATAGTTAGATGACGATAATCTACTAGGCCACAACAAATCAATACTCAGTTGTAATAGCGTGAGTTTTAGGCAAACAATATATAAGGACGAAGTTTATTTTAGAGCAACTCCAAATAAATGCACACAGTGTTGTGATCGGATATATTCATTTCATCTCAACTGTCTTCAGGTTATTGTTTTTCTTGTGAATTCAGGAAAATTTTTAGTTATATTTGTGAAATGATTTAAGTAAAGCTATTTGTGAAATAAACGTATAAGAACTCACAATTGTTTAGTCAGTGTCTGACTAATTGTTTAGCTGCTAACTACAGTTAGCATCAAAAGCGTAAACATTTATCATATAGTTAACTATGACAATGAATACAAGATATTTCACATTGTAGGATACGATAACTTCTTGTTCCTATCTTTTCGTTTGTCTATTCTGTCACGCAGATCGTAAAGTACGACTTCTTTGATACGAAAATGCCATCAACAACTTCATTCTATTTTTTCTGAGGTTCGACTAAATGTGATATCATTGTGGCTAGAAAGTAGATAATTAATCAACGCAACACTTCAATAATTTAAAAAACCGAAAATTGTTATTCCCAATGCTGTATATAATGTCCCCAGGTCTGATGTATGAATGTAGTTCGTAAGAGCCTTCAAAATTAATTTTATTTCATTCGAAATTTTTGTCAAAAATGTTTTGCACTACAAAGTGTAAATTAATGATACATCTCGTAAATGTTTGTCTTTCAAGGGATTACTAAATAAAACCAACCTTTCCTCGGTCGTCAGGAGAAAGTCGAATTGGTAGTTACCAGTCGATATTGTCCTCGACTCCTCACTACGCTCTGACGTATGATATAGTAGAATAAGTTGGCAAACCATAGTTGTATTATCGGTTATTGTATCTACAAATTGTCTTACAGTATCGGATTTCTTACTGTTCATGTTGATAATAAATTTAATCTTTTATATCTGACTGTAATCCTAGTTCACTAATTGGTATTGATGAAAAGAAAAACACTCGATTTGGATTTAACGTTAAATGTACAAACCTAGCTATAGGTGAAGGTGGACCACTGCTGATGATGTTTATGTTCGCATAGTTTAATGGAATACAATCCGGCTGCACATCTTTGATTTCTATCTCAGGTGATGTGTAGAGATAGTCAACTTTACATTTCTTTGTCTGACTATAGTCATGTTCTAAACACTGAAATATTCTTCACCGATTTTTGCTTGTCCTTGGTAAAGGTGATGTTTCTTCATTAGTTTTAGCATAACGATAAATTTCGCTTAGATCGAGTTTTACTTTATCAGCCTCGTCTAAACAGTCAACAAAACTATGAACTATCTTGAACTTACTACACTCATATAACTTGTTGAATGTTCTGTCTACTACATCCTTATTGATTTGGTGTTGTGAGATATCTTTGAACATGCAAATGGAGTCTGATATCACCCAGCTACTGGGGACCATCAGCATTCCTCCGTCAAACGCCTCGATTATACAGAACTGGAATATTTGTTTCTAAAAGAAGTATTGATCAATCAGTACTTGTTACTATTATTACCAAAAAGTATGTAACAGTGGAACTACAATTTCATAGTTAACCATGGGGATGCACATTCATTTACACAACATGGGTATCAAAGACAGCTATGATGTTTCGTAACTGGCTGTGAAACAACGGAATATTACTGCGTTGGATGATAAGATCGGCCAATTGAAGACCTCTTCCGGATCTTTGTTTAGTCTAAAACAGAACATCTTGTAGTTCACTATTAACGAAATCAAACCAAGTTTACCGTTGGTAATGATTACATTGTCAGGAGCATAGGATTTAATAGTAAATTTTCGCACATTGGTGACCTTTTTGACATCAACTGTTACTGTCTGATCGTCTAATTCCTTAGATTTCAGGGATCGACTAAGTTTTCTCCCCAGATATGTTTCTTCGATAAACTGTTCTTCTACGTGCTTTTCCATAGCGAAATCAGAGTAAATAGACCTCCGTATCCTACTCATATATGATTCAAAAGGAAATGATGAAAACGTCACTGTAACCAATTCTGAGCCATGTCGCCAAATGTCTCCAGCCATTTATTGCGATTATCACGCGGACCCGAACCAGGTAATTTGCACCTACCAACATGGCTTAGACCAATAGTCAAAGACTTCATGGACTGATGCCATGTTTTAGTTTTGCCGCCCCTACCCTTCTTCCATCCTAATTTGACCCTAGCTAACATCTCGCGACGTAGAACGTGGGGGTCGGGCACTCGCAACACATCCCAACCATCTCAGTCAATGAAGGTTAGTGACCTCTTCAACTGATTTACCATATTTCCCAAGAACCTTTTGTCTAACCTCCATATTACCTATTTGACTGTTCCATGATTAGCGAGAGATGCTACGAAGATTTCTATGGTCAAATACCGTAAGTTGGCGCATTACTTGGGTTTTCATGGCCCAAGTTTCGCAGCCATATGTTAAAACGGCGCGGATCGCTTCACAGTACACCCGGCCTTTCGTTAAGAGATGGATGTCTCACCTGAGCAACAAGTGGCGTAAATTGGCAAGTGCTGATATTTCGTCAGACACCGACTCACCAGGGATGATGAGACTTGAGATAATTGAAAGGGCCAACGTATTCATTTACTTCACTCCCTATAACTAATCTAAGTAAAGAAGCAGGCCAGTCCTAGAGTAACATTTTATATTTAGAAGGGGAGAAGCTCATCCCGAATATGTTTGTATTTTTACTCAAAGTGCTCAGAGGACTGCATATTGTCAGCGTCTTCACCAAATAGGATTATATCGTCTGAGTATTCTAAGTCGACGAGAGGATCTGGAAGGAGGTTAGTTCCTAAGGAGTTACAAGAAGTGAGTGAGATTTCTAAGAGTATATTTAAGACTTATAGCCTTTTCAACCTCACTGTGAGTTGGGGAGGGGAGTGGGCCTGTCAGTTTTCCATTCAGGTAACTTGGGGGTAGAAGTTAAGCTAGGAGTGGCTGGAAGCCAGTTGAGCTCTACCTAAAAGTGTTCCGCCCATCGCTCTGATCTTCTAGACTAAGAGGGAATCATAGACTTATCTTTTTCCGAGATAATTTCACTAACCGCCGATTTCTTAATAACGGTGTCCTTGATAAGTTGGAACCTCTGTCTTCTATTGTCCGCCGCTGCCGATGCTTCTATCGCTTTTGTTGCCTATTATCCTTACGCAGACTCTTTGTCAGTCTTCGTTTCAATTGTCATCGCTCTTCATCATTCTTCGAGCCTGCTGGAATGAGTTTTTGAGCTTCCATCCGTTTACTAGAAGATCCAGAGATCCAATGGTCTTTCATAACCTTCGGATTGGAGTTAGGTGCAGATAACACTGCCGCGTTTACACCTGATTTAAAACCATTCCAAACTGTTTCGGGATGAATCTGTTGGTTGCGGGCGACTAAATGCTTAGCCAAACCACTTCTAAATGCAATCTTGGTATTTTCAGTCTTGAATTGTTATCTAAGGAGTTTGTCTTTTTCCACCTTTCTGCGACCAGCAAAACGCTTAGAGATACGTGCTCTCACTAGGGCGTGGTCAGAATCTAAACACGTACCCCAAAAAGAGCGGCAGTCCTCTATACAGCTTCTCCAACGATAGCTGATTCCAATATGGTTGATTCGCGTTCATCGTTGTGTAGATGTTGGAGGTAGCCGGGTTAAACAATGTCTCTTTCTATGCTTATGAGACGTCTTTTAAATCCATTCCAATCAAGGCTATCCTTTGTCACTTTAATTTGTTACTCGTTTAGCATGTTAGAAATATTTATCTTACTTTTAAAACCATCTTAAATGTGTTCATTTTCAAGGGAATCAATGCTCGATGTATATTTGTGTATGGTTGTGTGGATCTAGAACATGACTATTAAGAGTAAACGACATTCGTGGATTATTGGTATTTGATCGTCAGTATCTTCGAAACATCGCTAGCGTATTCTTAAATAATCGAGTGAGTTATAATGAAGTTAGACTCCGGGTATTATAGAAAAATGGTATATCAGTTGATAAGGCTGCAAATCTTCATCAACTTAAGTGACTGAGACATGTGCTATGTTTGCCTAACCACCTCCTACCTCGATGTGCGATACCAGCTGATATTACAGTAGGATGGAAAAATGTTAGAGGCTGCCAAACCAGAACATGGTATCAGTCCATGAGGTCACTGACTGGTAGTCTGAGTCATGTTGGTAGATGTTAACTACCTGGTTGAAGTCCATGCTAATGCTGTATCCAATAGCTGGAGACTCTGGGTGACATAGTTCAGAATGAGTTACAATGGTGCAGGAATATTCACTCTCTGTCTTTCCTTAAATCGTAAGCTTATAATTATTTTGTACCTTCCTGTGCCATATTCTATATACTTTCTTTTTTATTATTATTATTATTATTATTATCATTGGAGTAACTACTGTTTCTGCTAATTTGGTGCTTATCTTACTGTACTGTTGAGGTTTGACAACCTGGACCGATGCACATATGTGCCAAGTCCTATGTTATGCATACATTTATACACATAGTTAGACAACGCCAAGTTTTACGAAAACATACTTTTAAAATCTGAATTTAAATGTATTTGTTTTCGTCTTTATTTTAGTTATAATCTGACTTGGAAATATATTCTATTACAAGAGATTTGATTGTGTATTGATAAATGTCAATGAATACACCAGATTCAGTCTTAGTAAGTTTGATTCGTCCACTTCTATTGGTATCAATATACATCTTACAAAAAGAACTTAAGGACGTTTAAGTTTTCACACGTTGGTTATATGCTTTTGTCGGGTTTTTTCTCACATCTTTGAGGATCATGGAGCACTTGAAATTTATTTTACAGTAAGAAAGAACGAGTGGAGTGGAGTATAGTGCTTTGATGAAAAACTAACTGAAAAACATTTTCCTCGCTCCTTTCGTTCTTTTTTAATGCCTGAATGGGAATTTTTTCGTTATTTTACAGTAATTTGGCACTCTTCTGAAGTGAGTATTTATGACCCTCCTGGAGACTAAATCCAGAAGCTTCAGGGCTTTGTGGTGCGTAAAGTACACCTAAATTACTGAACCGTAATACAGCATTTTGTAAATTCACTCTCATTTAATTTATGGTGTTGGATGATCTTCATCTACTCCCACTCTGAAATTCACATCTGTCTCAACTTTTCCATGAGGACTTTGTAACTTCCATCTCAAAGATAGTGACTTGTAAATACTTAGTTTTTAGTCAGATAAATTGTTTACATAAAGCTTAGTTAAATTTGAAGACTGAATTCATTTTGAAATGATATCTACATTGAATGATTATCGCGTTACATATTGTTAGTTAATTCAAGTTACAATTGTAGAGAATAGAATCAAAGCTTAACGGTCCAAAAGTATTTCTTCTCATCACGAGACTTGAAATTCCATGATTTCTGATGTATCATATGAATTCTAAGCTGCATACTGTTTATGAGCCTCAAAGAAGGTGTATTGTCGACGGACAATAGTATTTTCAGAAGTATGTGATACTGATGAATAAAATGAAAGGATTTTGTAGATGGTTTTTGTGTGTTGCGTTTGTTAGAGATTAAAAATCGGAAAACATTGTATAGTTGCTTTATCTAAATGTTGGACTCCTTATCGAGTGTGCATACCTACGACGTCTCCGGGAATCAAGGTCAAGATCTTCTGGGTAACGAGTGTTCAATCATTAGAAAGACTGGGTATAATTCTACCTTCGATTGATGATTATTCAGTACCATTGGTAACAATTGTTTTAGTCATGATACCCACTAACCAAGACTTTTCACTAGAACTTTAGAAACAGCTTGCTAGACGCCGAACACAATGATACCGCGTGAGAAACACCAAGACTAGCTGTCGAGTACTAGGCAAAAATGGTAAATTTGTTTATTGGTATGTCGATTTTCATCGACTGAGGTGACAAATATATGTACCACTTATACCTGATCACTGTCTACAAGCATATGGGAGGAATGTCTAGGTTTCTGAGAAAGTTTGAAGAAAGTTAGGTTCGGTCTAACCATAGCATGATACCAGTTCACGAGGTTATTGGCTATTGATGTAATCCACATTAGTAGGTGTTGAATACCTGGTTGAGGTTCCCTTGATTATCGTGACCAGTTACTGGCGACGTTGGGTGATGTAACTCCTAATTACTCACAGTGATACGGGTGCACTCATTGTTTATTGTACGTGGACTTTTTCATGAAATGTTAGGAGCATAGTGGATTAGATGCCAACTCAGTAGTTAGGAACTCATCACAAGATGTAAAAGATCTGATTTCGATCCCTGTCTGGTGTTTACTTGTGTACACTTCCAAAGGGTCCCATACTAGCACTTAACAGGTATTATACTTAGCATCCTAACCAAACTCCTTTTGTACTAGTAAAGTTTGATTTCATCATTTTCTTTTACTTTTTAGTCTAATACCTCTCGAAGCAAAAATCGTAACAAAACTCCACTTGGTGATAAAGATATACCAATTTTATTTTCTTTATCGGATAGTAAGCATGATGTAAGACAAATAATATCACTTTTCTTCTATTAATCTCTGTTTGCTTCTATCGATTATTAAAGCATTACGAAAAGCAATTTTCACGTAATAAAAGGTAAGTTGTTGTGTTTTCATGTTTTTCAACGTCTTGTTTTTTTTTTTTTTTTTGATGGGGTCGTATAGAACTGCTTTTGTATACGATGAACGTATGTTATTACATAAGAATATTTGGTTTCCGGATTTTGTGGAATGTCCTGAACGCTTTTCTACAACGTTAGATAAATGTATGGCTTATGGATTACTATCACGTTGTTTATTAATAAATGTAAGTATTTCCTTTACATTTATTTATATGATAAATTTTTACATTTTAGTAGTATTTAGATGGTTGGAGATAGTTGAAAAAAACCCTGGGAGGGGCGGGTGAGTCTCATGCTAGTCAACACTTGTGTCACCAAGGTGTACACATAATCCCTGGGTATGGGTTATAACACGTTTCACGAAGATTCACAGTGTTGAAGCGTTGCTACTGAGGTATTTACACTGCAGCTAACTTCCTCTCAGTCAGTCATAAGCAGTGTATAATAGATTAGTAAACTAGATATATGTCTGTCTGTTGACTACAGATTTACCTGGATGCCACGCTTCTAGAAGTTCTTTAGCATTCAAGTAACTCTGTTCGATCCAGACTTTCGACTTTTTTCTAGTGTGTCAATAGTTGTTAACATGCATTAACATAGGTGGTACCACATCATATTCTTCCACTGCTAGTCTGTGTTTACTTGTACGTAGGTAATGAGAAGGTATCCAAATTGTCTAATATAGTATTTAACGCAGTTGCTACGATTTATGTTTTAGTTGATGCATTTTTCTTCCTTCACAGTTACATTTTTTTAGTATAGACTTCGATTTCGGAGTTTTGAGCGACATCGATTTTGAAAAGTCATAAAATTATTTTAGTGATTTCTGAAATATTCTTCATATTATGGTAGAATAGTGTAGTTTTCATTTATAGAGGGATAATTTTGTTATTATATATCAATTCGCCCAACTCCTTTTTGCAAAATTGTAATAAGCATTTTTACTAAGATCAGTCATCGTTCGCTTATGTATAGCTTAGAACCCGGAACATATGTGCATCGGTTTTCGTTGCTATACCACTTCAGCACAAAAAGATGAAAACCAAGGTAGTAGAAATATTGGCGATATTACAGATAGTTCGAAAGATTAGATGTTGCGATTAAGATTCGAGGAGAAATAATAAATTCATGGAAAGCTGCAAAATAATTTTGAAGGTCAGAAACAGAGGGAAGAGAAAGAGTTAGACCTAAGCCATGTCACCCAACGTCTCTAACCGTTGATTACGACTAATTTCACACATCCTAACCAGATAGGTTAGCCATACGTAATTTATGTCCCAGTACCTCAGTCGATAAAGGATTAACAAGTCTGATCAATTGTTGAAGGACGACTTTTCCACATCCATACAGTAAAACAGGACGAACTGCTGCGTAGTAAACTCGTCTTCTGATTGATAGACAAATATCTTTCCTACTACATAATTTTTAGAAATCAAAATGTACGTGCACACAACTGCAGCACAGTTGTGGTCACCAACCAAACTGATTAGCAGAATAAGCAGTTACAGTCAAGTTATGAAGAGATCCTAAGAATTCACTTCACTATGAAGTATGTAATGTTGATGATACCGCCTAGTAAAACAATGAAAGCTTTGTAATCGAAGCATGCAGCTCAGAAATCATAACACATCCATAAATGAGTTTATTTGTAAAATTTTGTATCCGCTCGTTGTTGGTATTTAAGATCGTAGTATTTGGTCAGTCTCTATTGGTACTATGTACATGTTGAGCACATTTTCTGGATATTATAATTTAATCACTATGTTTTAACTAAAGTTGGATTGTAAATAACAGCAGGCTTACATGGCTCACTTTTCGTTCCTGTTTGAGACTCATCAGCTGAATGTATTGATGTTCATACGAAGTCCTTTTTCTTTAAAATGCAGAATTGTACGTGATTAACTATTGCAAACACTACTGACAAGTGTCTTCTTAATTCTTCTAGCCGGAACCAGTTAATGAAGAATTATTGTCACTTTATCATCAAACAGAGTATATTGAACTGATTAATCGGACAACAACAATGACAGACAGTGAATTAAAAGCATTAAGTACTACATTGGATTCTGTTTACTTTAATAAGGTAAGTGATTTTTCTCTCATGTTATATGTGTGTGTTTATGACTAAAGAGTCAGACGACTTCTTTAAATTACGACACTCATTAGTTGGAGGGATTTTGTGCACTATTCAGAAATTTCCACAGAGCTTGTTACATTATAATTCATCATATAGTTACTAGTAATTCATTCCAGTAATTAATCCCTGAAGATTAAGGGAGAAGGTTTGTAATCGATGATATTCACACAATATCACTATTTCACAGAAGTCTACGAACACGCCTTAGACCAATGACCTTATGGACTAATGTCATGGTTTAATTTGATATATTGACCAAAATTGTGCATTGAGATAGGTGTGTGAGGGGCGAGGGGAATTAGATTTTTTTTAAACATCTCAGTTAATGAAAATTCACAGCTCCGTCAACTGATTTTACACGATTACGCAATAATCGATGTATCACTTCAAGATTGCTTATTCAGTCGTTTAAGGATAGGCATACATTGCTTTGAAGTCACCTATGATTACTGTCATTCAATCTACACATAGTTCATGTTTCAGTCAATAGTTAATATAGTATAGATTGCTATGAGGCATAATTATTTCTCAGTTGGTTGACGAATATCTCGCCTAGACCACAAGTACAATTAGGCGAAAGCCTAAGGGATCTTTCCTAACACTTACATTGTTATTCAAGACATTCAGATGACTTAGCATTTTGCCGAAATCTTTACTGAATGGGACTATTTCGTTTTCATATTCTAAGTCAACAAGTATAGCGTTTCATGTATCTATTTTTCAGTTTATATTGAGTAACTTGATTTTTCATCCATTTCTGACGTTGAGCTTTTCACTTGGACGTGAACCAGTCCCAAGAGGGACCGATCATTTGTTGTCAGTTTAATAGTAAAGTAATTTGCCCATGATTCATTGAAATTCAAGACAACATATTTTTTTTTATATTTGCGCAAAATTCAAGACTCAGTTAGAGATAAGTATAACTTATTCAATTAATTCCTAAGACTATTAAGATCAAAAATCACAGCGTCAGGATCCCTACGTAGATTATAACTTAACCTACACAGAAGACCAACTTTAATCCTTTGGAATCTTTCTTGCTTTCTGTAATAAATCACCCACTAATATAATTCAGAATCCTATTGTCTAATAACGAGGTGACGATCTCACAATGTCATTTGATCCTCACTCAATATCTACGGTAAACTTTAGTGATACTGAATAACTTATGTGAGAAATGTTTGTTTTCTTTTTTCTTTTAAGGACACCAGCCTATCTGCTAGACTATCTGTTGGATCATGGATACAAGCAGTTGACTTAGTTCATCGTGGTGATGTGAGAAATGCCTTTTGTTTAGTTAGGTATGTAATTTATAGTTCCTCCTGATTTATTGCAAATTAGTGCTATTGTTTTCTTTTGAAGTTAATTTAATTTCTAATAGTTGATAGTAGCATAATAACAATTAAGATCAATTCACATTAGTGTCACGTCAATTATGAATAAAACTGTTGAATATGATTTTCAAACGCATAATTATCAGAATGCTGGCACTGAAATCTCAACTATTCTCAAATTTATAATTTGTTTTGAGATATACTACACTTTGTCTCTGAAGTATTTATACGTATGATTGAATGAATGATGTTTTGCGTTCTTTGTACTTTCCAAAATTTCTTTCTTCATACATTTTTGGTTCCAAAAGGATTTATCAGAAAGTGATTTGGTGTGGCTGCCGAGAAACCATCTGTGATTTAAGCTTCTTGCTATTCGATACTCTTTGGCATCAAGGTGTACCTGCAATCGTGAGGAAGCTGATGTTCCCTGGAGAATTTGATCTCGGGCCACATTCTGACGTTCAGCAGTGTATATTCAGGTTTACTGATGATAAGTGAACTAATGTCACCATCTGGCTTAGTCATATCTTATGAATACTGTCTCACAATGATCTGCATTGTATATTATTTACCTACTCTAGGACTGAGTCTAAAAAGTGGAGGTGGTTAGTTTATAACTTGACTACGAGGTACGAAAGATAGTCACATCAGTCTGTCATCTATCGCGTCATTTAAGACCCTGAGAAGCTAAATTGAATGCAGACGCACCCACAATCCCACGTAGAGTCGATTGTAGAATTTGTAAATCTAATTTGTGATTCCTGTTGAGTTAGTTCACGATATACAACTGTTATTTGTATACTTTCAAAGTGATTTGTATTTTACTTATTAAAACAACTCCCAAATGTTGATTCCTCAACTTAGTGATCAGGTTATATTGACCACAGTAACTTTTCACTCAGGTCCTACCATGCTAGACAGGTCGCTTGAAGAGCGGTTAGGCTGAAGACAGCATACATAAGTCCCTAGGGCGTAGATGCACCACCAACTGCACGTGTGTGTGTGTGTGTGGCTGTAGTAAGGTGTTTCCCTCAGATAACCAGCTTTGCAGTCATGCTGCCTTCTCACAATGTATATAGAGTTAGAAAGGTCGATTTTTTTTAATTGCACACTTCATCTTATTCTGCCGATTTCCGTTCCTGAAAGTAAGTTTTCCACAAGTACGTGAAAAACTATCTATAGAAAGTCATGTGCAGTTGTCCCTTATACTTCTCAGCCATTTGCCTTGATTGTCAAGGAAGAACCGTTCCACAGTGTGGCGACATAGAAGTAATAACTACATTCATACTACTACTAGTAAGTAGTATATCTTGTATTTAATAGTTTTTTAGTGGTTTTCACACATCTTCCATTTTTTTTATTTACTTTATATGATCAATTCTCAGGCCTCCTGGGCATCATGCATTAAGTAATGAAGCATGTGGATTTTGTATTTACAATAATATAGTGATTGCAGCGAATTATGCAATTGAACAATTGAATTACAATCGGTTAGTTTTTGTATGTATATTTTGTGCATATATCCTATTCTTTTCAATGTCCTTTATCGTTCTTGATTAAATTCTGTTAATCAAGTTTAATATGATGATTCAATATGATCTATTAACTGAGATGATAATTACTATGCTCTTAACACTTAATCTTAAACTATCAAGATACTGTATGAATATTTTATATTAGATAGAAAATCATAATATCTGAAGGGAAATGCGACTCTATATCAAGTGCTAGATATATTGAAACAGTCCACTAAGGATGTATATCTGACAATGGAGGCTTATCAATTGCAGTCTTAAATAGAAACAATTGAGAAATTGTAAACTCTTACTAATGTTTCATTAGAAGTTATTTTTGCTATAGATAAAGAAAAGTGCATCAGTTCAAGTTTCTACACTCTTATTAGCACACTAAAGGTAAATTGGACTGTATTCCTGTGAAGTTATTTATGATGGAAACACTAGAACGTATGCCTTTGTTACTCATTTATTAACTGCAAATTAATGTATTCAGCTTTGAGCCTACAGTCTGCATATAAGATTACAGATACTAACTAATTTTCTAAACTGAAGTAGGTGAAAAGAGTTTACTTGAATTTATGATTTAGTATTTGAAAGTCGAATATCTTAACCTACTAAGATTCTATATAATCTTTCAATTTCGTTGTTTCTTCTTCTTCTTATTTTTATTGCATAGCATACTTATCGTTGATTGGGATGTACATCATGGGAATGCCACTCAATATGCATTCTACGATAATCCAAAGTAAGCTGTATTTATATCAACTGATTATTATCTTTTATCTTCTAATTTTTATAATAATCATACATTAGTGTTTATTTTTATTCTATTCTAATCGATAATGTTTATCATGGTTATTCACTCTTCCATCAACAACTCCCTAAATTACACTTTATTTCCTACTTCCAAGAAACTGATCATTTTGTCGATTTCAAATATTATGACACTCAATACTACCTTGCATGGTGATCAGGATTGTCTTATTCTTTCTCTTAGCCAATTCAGCTAATCAATTTTGTTATGTAATAACAAGTCTAACTAGAGTGTATCCTCCCCAACTACCAATTAAGTAAAGAGACATGAATTTTGAAAATATTTGGTTTACATCAATAACAAACTAAAATAAGTGGTCAGTAAGATAATGACAGAGGGTCTCAATGTAACAGTATGAAGTAAACATTACTATTGATTTGTATTATCATCAGAGTTATAGTTAATAACAAAAGATAGTGGTTAGATTACTTAGTACCTTTCTTACACTTTGACTTTCCTACTTGACCTTTATCCAATTATTACAACATTTTTCTTGTATATTCTCGAGTTGAGATGATCTTGTGGAGGTCAGTTTTAATTTTATGTTTATATTCATCATATCTCGGTTGGACATCAATAAAAGCTATAGGGGGGGGGTTGTGAGTAGCTATTATGTTCTAGTGTAGCGGTTCCTCATTAGTTGGTACCCCTCAATCCAGCAAGGGGATCACCATTCTGACAATATTAGTGTCTAAGGATCTTCTATAATATCCGAGGGTTTTGTATTCGATCTTTGATGATATCATGGTTGCACACTATTGGGATGGAATCCCATACTATTACGAAACTTTTATCTAGTGTTTCTTAGTTTTCATTCGCACTTAACAGTATCTTAATTTTTAACTATGCATAAATTCTCGTGTCCTCTTTCATCCTTTAAAAATGCACAGAGTTCTTTTTATATCAATTCATCGTTTTGATAATGGAGAATTTTGGCCTAGTCTACGTGAATCCAATTATGATTTTATTGGTATTGGTCGTGGTCGTGGATTCAATGTTAACATTCCATTAAATGATGTATGTGTTATTTGTTTATATTTGAAAATCATTGATTTATACTTTCATTTCAGTTTTTGTACATTTGACAAATCACAGAGCACTTGTATAATTGTTTCGTCCGTTTTTGTATGTCTTCATAACTGCTGATCGTAGAGACAATCTATATGGCACTATCTCTGTAACTTCCAGGTCTAACACTGTGCACGATTCATTCTATTGGAGTTCATTTAATCTTAAGTGGATGGTTGAAATTAGTTTTTAAGAAGTTTTTTTTCGACTTAGGTTTCATGCTAGTTGACAATCTTGAGGGAACTGACTTTCTCAATTGGTGGTTGTGCTATCGTCACCCAGCTTTACAATTTGAAACAAATAGTCAAACGTATTCCATGAAAAGCATCACTTATTTAAAGATTGTACGTACAACTTACTATTTAGTGCTAACTAGCATGAAATCTAAGTCGAAACAGAATATACTGCTGGTTTCTTAATCACTTTTGTGTGTGCAGATTTCTTTTACTCCTAAACTTCTGAAGAGAAAACAGTTGTGAAATATGTAAGTAGCTCTATTTCCAAAGTTTTGTTTGTGCAGAGGGAAAGCAAAGGTGTTTCTAAGATTATTTCTGACTCTTAGACTTCAAAATGCTTCTGAGAAAACTATGCTAACTTCATAATAAATTCAGTATTAGTTCATTAAAGATAATAAAAACATAATCTATCGTCATTTTCGAATCTTCTTGAAAATTTACTTAAAATACTGATCACTTAACGTATTCTCATCATTTTCGTAGCTTTGATGATTAATACGACGAAATTATCAAGAACTCCTAAACAGTGACAGCGGATAGGGGGTGGGTAGGTTCTAGAGAGGGAGAAATGTAGTAATTTGATTCCTCTTTTGTCATACATTAACTGAAGTTATTGACTTTATTTTATGCGTGAAATCATTGATGAAGTAGTGAATCTTCACCGGCTGAGGTGGTTAGGACATGTGTTGCGTATGCCTGACCACCGTCTACCTCGACAAGCAATGTTGTCTGGTGTGGGAGTAGGCTGGAAGAAAGCTAGGGGCGGCCAAACAAAAACATGGCACCAATCCATGAAGTCGTTGACAATTGGGCTGAGCCATGTTAATAGATGTAGACTACCTGGTTGGGGCCCACACGATGATCGTAACAAATGGTTAGAGACTTTAGGTGATATGGCTCAAAATCGTTTGCAATGGCGCAGGTGCATCCACTCCTTGTCTTCCTCTAAATTCTAATTTTTGAGCTTATTATAATTTTCTCTTTACTGAATCCCTTTTTATCTCAAATCGTATCTCTGATCTCTATGCCTTTCTATTAGTACTTACTCTGTTACTACCTCCCCTACTCTGGGATTTGGTCCAACAATTTAATCTCTATCTGCTAATTGAGGCATGGCAACTTGAACTGATGTACGCATGTACAAAGTTCTACGTTGTAACTGACTGACTGACTGACTGAAGTTATTGACTTTATTTTATGCGTGAAATCATTGATTCATACATTATGTAATCAGTCATAAATATTATTTGTGTTTCTCTCCTTTTTATATTTGTATTTTTAGAAGGATGTTGGTGATTCAGATTATCTCACTATATTTCATCGAATAGTTCTTCCTATGGCGTATGAGGTAGGATTTTATTTTTGCCTATCCCAATATTTTTGTGAATTAACATTGTTCAATTCAGTCAGTATATACAACATAGAATCTGGTACACATGTGTATCGGTCGAAGTTACTGCACCGCACTAGCACATAAAGGTGAATACCAAAGTAGTAGTAACAATAGTCATGAAGATTATGTATATAAAAAACCTGATTGACAAAAGAGAATCAATGTGTGAAATGAAAGGTATGAAATTATTTCGAGCCTCAGCATATAATGGAAAACAAAGAGCGACAACATCTGCGTCATCTTGACTGACTCTGAGCCTTTTCACCCAGTCTCCAATCAGATAGTCTGCACTCATAAATATAGTATGGATCAATAGTCAACAACTTCATGGACTGATGCGATGTTTTTATTATTCAGCTCACAGCTTTCTTCTAGCCTGTTCTTACTATAGCCAAAATTATGCATCGAGATAGGTGGTGATTAGGCACCTGAATTACATAACCCAACTATCTCAGTCAATGAAGATTCACAATCTGATCAGTTGCATTATCGCCTTTCCCTTCCACTCTTTGTCTAACCTCAGTGTTTCTCACTCGGTTTTCACAGCTAATGTGTTTAGTACTTCGAAGACATCTACACCTAATACTAGTAATTGACAGATATCTTCTACCTCTAACTGATTGTTTGACTACTTGATTGGGAGAAACAAAAGATTTGCATAGAAGTACTCCTTAAATCTTTGCTTTTGTTTTGAATTATGTACCATGGATTGCTTTGGACAACTATTCACTCCGTTTAGTATATTTTTACTAAACTATTCAATCAGATATATTCTCATTTTTTCAAGTAGGCTGCTGTTTTCCCCTAATTTGACTATCACTAATAATATCTATCTCAACTTTGGGACTTCGTATTTCACTTAAAAATGTACGATTATTATTATGTACGATGCCAGCTTTTGCATCCTGGTTACTCACGTCATCGATAAATATTTCTTCTTGACAGTCTGATTTTTGGCAACTTGTGAACGCGAACTACAAAGTCCATAGGACAACTGCTTAAAGGTGACCGTACAGGTGCTTTTTATTAGTAGTGTTATCTCCAAACATAAGTATGACCTTACCACTGACTTCAGAAATTCGATTGACAAGGTGAGATGTGGCATTTTCAGATCCGACTTTTCCTAACCCCAATCCTTTTGTCGTGAAGATTCAGCGATATCGTAAATGCCTGGTCGTTAGAGGGAACCTTATTATTGCTTTCACACCACTGTATAGGCAGCAGTACAGCTTCACTCTTGAAGCTTAATTTGTTGCTTCTAGTCCTACGGCTATCCAACCAACTTGCTTATAGTAGAACCTGAGGGCACAAATGTCACAGTTATTATATCTCGATCGTGAATCTTCATGATATTTAAGCCGAATATGTATGGAAATTGTTGAAAATCTTATTTTCGATCACTGATGGAGTCATGAATGCCCACTGCTGTAGGGCCTTAGGTTAGAACGAAACTGCTTTCCACAGTTTCCTGATTTCCATTAGTTTCATTAACTAAAGTCAATCCAGTGATGTAAAACTACAAACTTAAAAAATATTCTTATAAAATGCAGTCAGTCAGTAATTGACAGCATTCAACCTGACACATATAGCTTGTTCGCACTAAATTTAAACACGATAGCCCATGGTTGATTTAAATGACTGTTGTCCGATCAGTTTATTTTGCTAATTTTTATGAAATTTCCCTAGTCGCAGGAAACCTTTTAAAAGTTCTTAATCATGGGAACTGTGTTTATTATCAACTTGTTGACAAGGCGCATCTGCTACATTTGGGGAACTGTCATCACTGATCAGAGATGTTATCACTGATATACTCAGACTCGGTTACTTTCCTGATATGACTGAGTTCACATAACACAACGATCAGTGTGAATTCGCTCTGATAGTCCACAAGCCTACTTTTGAAAGCCTATATCTCACCAGGCTAATAAAATACTAGATGAATCATGATAGTGCTGCATGCTTCAATAAAGCTTTTTCTGACCATATCGCTGCATCAGAGATGTCTACTTTACTGAACAATGACCTTAAATGTCGATTTGTATTTTGCTTTATATTACTCCTAACCACGT
Organism: Schistosoma japonicum; assembly: GCA_025215515.1. NCBI lineage: Eukaryota > Metazoa > Platyhelminthes > Trematoda > Strigeidida > Schistosomatidae > Schistosoma > Schistosoma japonicum. Next base: position 49,103,428 of record CM046063.1, on the reverse strand, counting down.
AGCATCATAATATCGAGTTGCTTAAAGTACTGATCACGTTTCGGATTTGGTCAATATGATTGTTATGACGGAAAGTTTGAACCAATCACGCATGATCAGTTATAGAAAAGGATCTTGTACGATCCACTTACAGCCATCACTGACAAAGCGTCTGTCTACTCGATGCCTTCATGTCTACCCTGGTGCCTACTCAATCTCAAGCGGAAACGATAAAGGCACAAGACCGATGAAATCAGACTATATTTTAAGCACTCCTTTATGTACGTGGTCACATAGTCAATCAATTAAGAAAAGAATGGCACGAACGATAGTGATTTGGAGTAACGTAAACACAATCAATTAACTATAGTTGGTGAATGAAAAATGACATACTAACAATTAATGGGTCAAACGAAAGGTTTAGACAAGAAGGATGTAATAATAACAGAAATAAAGTGTTTACTTTATATGCAACCAAAATAAGTGAAGTAGTATTATGACAAATAGTTTTAGAAGACAATCAATCTTCTTTAGATGCTCGATATAGCAATAGTGCAATCACTACTAAAGATCAAATAAACATGACTGTTATTTAATCTTTTTTGTCTATTTATTCGAATTCCGTTTTTTTTTCTCTTTCAGTTTAGTCCAGAATTAATATTGATTTCTGCTGGATATGATTCTTCATTTGGTTGCCCTGTGGTGAGTAATGAGTTTCATTGAAAGATTAATATGTAACTTTTAAATATGGTTTAGCTGCATCTATATTTGATGTTAGGTCATTAGAAGTATTTAGAAAAAAACTTTGTATCTACATTTCATATTACTTTTGTTATGATGTTAGAAAAGGCTACTATGATTAATGCGTATTACCAATTATTCGATATGACCTTGTACTCTCGAAGACCAATTTGGACTCTCGTGCTTTTGCGTTGTATCTGTCTGTCTGTCTCTGTACTCTCGAAGTCACAATGACAACGCCAATGAGAATGCCTAATAGGTCATTGCACGTTTACCTGACGACCACCCAATCCCTAGCCAGAATAGAAAGAACACAAGATTTATGAACAACCTGACAGAATTAAACTATTTCAAACAATCCTTTGCATATATATAAAACCCAACGATTTAGTCAACTAATTAGAAAATTTACATTAATACAAAATAAGAGTAACAGTGACTGTAATCTGGAGTAATGTGTAAACAATTGATTGACCATGGTTTATCAATGGATATCAATCGATTAGTGTGTTACACAGGAGGTTAGGTCAGGGAGAACGTAATAGTAACAGGAATAAAACATCCACTATATGTACATCTTAAATGAATGAAGTAGACTACTGAATCACAATTCCAGAAGATAATCAGTCTTCTTTAGGTGCCCGACATATCAAATTTACGCTTGTTAGAAACATAGACTGTCTGTAATATTAGTGAAGATGATCCACTCTCTAATCGGACTCGATCCTAATAAATATGTTGGATCCAGTACTTCCAATTACTTTTAACTTAATTTAGTTAGTGAATGCTGCATTATTATAGTACGATTCTTTATTAATGATTTCATTTCAAGCATTCGAAGTTATCCACAATTGTTTTCTATGAATATGTCAGTATAGCGCAACTTGATATGAAGCTTTACTAACACAAATTTACAGATTAAGTTACACCTTAATATGTAATACTTACTCACTAAATAATCGAAGTGGAGGGTGGAGAATAATTGTATTCATTAACTACGATGCACTTAATGAGAACGTTATGAATAACCTGAGCATATATATATATATATATATATATATATATATATATATATATATATATATATATATATATATATATATACGTCGTTTACGTTACTTGGCCCAATCTGGTTATAGGATTGTTTCTCTTGGTTGTCTCTTCTCCTACGTATTGTGATCTGGCTTTGCTCCCTGCCACTCCACAGTTCACGTTGTATGCTGTTTTCACTTTCCTGTGATGTCCCACTATCTACTACTTAAGGATGACGTTACAAGCAGCATTCACTACACCGGTTCACATCAGTACAGCGATCAAACAAATTTATTAGATGACTATAAAAATAACCCAAAGGAACATCATTATGAAGTCGTTTCAAAATTTCTTAGCCGAAAATTATGTTACCTCTGGAATCTTGAAATATTAATTTGACTTTACGTTGTAAAGGAAAATAAGTAATTAGACTTAAAACAATTTAATCTTAAGATATCCAGAATTCAATACCAATGTTATAAGCACAATTGAAACAGTGTGTTCTCCACATCAGTCAGTTACAACGTAGAACTTGGTACATGCATTCATCAGTTCAAGTTGCCATGCCTCAATATGCTGATAGAGATTAAATTGTCGGACCAAATCCCAGAGTAGGTGAGGTAGTAACAGAGTAAGTACTAATGGAAAGGCATAGAGATCAGAGATGAGATTTGTGATAAAAAGGGATTCAGTAAAGAGAAAATTATAATAAGCTCAAAAACCAGAATTTGGAGGAAGACAAGGAGTGGAGACACCTGCGCCATTGCAAATGATTTTAAGCCATATCACCTAAAGTCTCTAACCATTTGTTACGATCATCGTGTGGGCCCCAACCAGGTAGTCTGCATCTATTAACATGGCTCAACCCAATTGTCAATGACTTCATGGATTGGTGCCATGTTTTCGTTTGGCCACCCCTAGCTTTCTTCCAGCCTACTCCTACAACAGACAACATTGCTCGTTTCGGTAGACGGTGGTCAAGCATACGCTACACATGTCCTAACCACCAGATAATAAAGAATTATCAAGTAAATTATAACATGTATCGTTAATTAAAGTTCACATACTAGCGACATTAAGTAAACACTGTACTGTGAAATTAGGTGGAGTATTCACCAGTTAATCAATCAATCAATTTCTGTTACTCCTCGTGGAGCTTAGACTACCGACCAGCATTCTCATAATAAGCATCGAAAGCACAGATACGAGACAATCAATAATTAACGTTTTGAAGTCGTTGCGTGTTTTTTCCTAGATTTTTTTTAATTATTTGATACGAAGTTTACCTATTTCTAAATTACTCAAAATAAATTACACAATTGGGCAATCAGCACTAAATTAATTTTGGTGTTCATATTCACTACAGAATGATATAGGTTGTGTACAATTGAAAACCATGAGGAAGTAAATGGCTGTTTCGTTTTAGTATGTGACTTCTCAGTAGTGCATAACCCTGATTCCTCCAGGGCATCGAACTCATAGCCTTCAGTTCTCAGGAAGTAGACGCTTGAAAATCTTCATCTCTTGGCTGGCACCAAATAATAAATTCCTACTTCCATCAATTTGTGATATAGCTCGATAATAATCTATAATCATAACTGTTTCACTTGCATTTTTAGAAAACGAATAAGTAATGCGAACTTTTTGTCATTCATTGCAGTTAGGTTCTCAATGATTACTGACAGTTTATATTAAGAAAACTGTAAATAGTTGACAATTAATAAAAATCAAAATTTAAAGATTCACATGAATTTTCTGATTTTACTTTCTTTATACTATTAGTAGTATCTTTAACTGTAAGAAGTGTACCATAGTACCTATTTTTAAGAAAACATATTCCTCTAGATATTTGAATACACTAACTGTGTCATTCATAAGCTACGATTTCGAATATTTCTACCAGAGCTCACTACCTTTACGTCACAATCTACGATTATGGTGTATAACATATGCTACTGAAAATTAATAAGTAGTATATTATAATAGGATAAGAAAAAAATGAGTCCATTAAGTAATTTAAGCATTTCCCGTTTCAGATGTCAACTTGCTGTTTGTGATTAATTAGAGTTGTTCCTAACTGAAATAGACGTCTAGTTTCTTGAAATTAGATGCCTTCATTTACTAGAATCTTCAAGTTTCATATAAATAACATTGTAGCATTGGTCTATGAAAACGGTAGCCAAAATGTAGCCCAATGACTCTCACTTGGTTACATTTGAAGACAGTTTGCAATTACAATAATTCAATGTTTCTCATAAAATGATTGAACTTTTCGATAATTAAATTTATGCATTAACAACTCTCAGAGTATATACTTGTCTTTTACAATGAATTAAATGTACAGAAATAAGTTTTTTTTACAGTTACCACTGAAAGCGATACTACGTCTATGATAGGCATACTGATAATGTCTACTTTCTATTTTGATATGTTGCAACGAATTGGAGCGAATCATACATGTTCCATGCTCTACAGTCAAGCTTAAACGGTGCAAAGGGAATGAAAAGTGATATCTACTCCAATACTTCAATGAGTAATGTTACGTCCTGTTTTAGACTGTTTTGCTGATTACATCGGCAAAACTAAACTATACGACTGATATGGAGCATTTCTTTAAATCATTTCGAGTCAATTTTTATCAATCAGAAACATTTTATGAAAATAGTGGATTCCTAAAATGGAAATAATTTAGATTTCGGTTGAGATAGAAAGTTATTATGTTGTACGTCTTTGCGGAAATACTCAATGGAAAGACCATGGATTCATTCACAGACGAAGGGATATCAGAGTTGAATTCATATACCACTTCTAAATAATCTCAATAAAATAACTCTAATCCTAATCTTACTCTTAACTTCAATTTTAACTCTGAATTTCATTTCTAAAATCTACTACTAACCTTAAGTACTAACCGCAACACATAACTAGCTACATCTTCTAAACATTTCTTCAAGAGCACCGTTAACATATAAACACATACTTTCCACGTTTCTCTTCATACTTCATTTCAGTCATTTCCTGTCTGTGATCACAGTAAATTGTCTTTATAACACTCTTCTGTCGAAGATACATAATTAACACTATTTCATCTGAATGAGTAACATTGCTCTCTAATACTAACTTCATTTTTTTAATGCCACCATAGGAAATCAATGTAGGTTATGCATGAATACGATGTGTAACATGTATCTTAACAATGTAAGTATATTTTAAGGTGTGAAACGTCAACGATTAGTTAACCATTTCTACTTCATTTCCTTCGATTGACATGAGTTTTGTTTATCACTTGCTTGCTCTGCCTTTTCCGATTTCAGAACCACTTACTTATTATAGAATTAATGATCAATGATTACCATAATTGTTTCTTGTTTCCCTTTAACTTTTTCCAGGGTCAATTAAATCTTAGCCCTTCTTTATATGCCCATCTTACGCATAAACTTATGGCACTTGCTGAGGGAAAGGTCATTGTCGGCTTAGAAGTAAGTTACATTATATGTATACATAGTTTTATGCTGATTGACTCTCGTTAGAAAGTAGTAATTATGATAATCACTAAATAGGACTAGACGAGTTTGACAGTGGTCGCCACTCTGTATTCTATTAATGTAAAAATCAGATATCCTTACTTGCTCATATGTCAGTTGACTGACTGGTGATGAATTTAGGTATTAATTTTGGATATAGATTTCTATAAGTTCATGTTGAAATGAACAATCAGTTGGGAATGGGTGAATCTCTCCTTGATGATATCACTTGAAAATTCTAAGTTTATCACAAACAAATTTGGTTAGAAAACTGAGATAGTTGAACTCCAGTTTCAATTATTCATGATCCGTCGTACTAACAACGAAAACTAGATATCCTCTTCTAAAAATCCCTTAGCAAAACTTAAACAAGTATCTTGGTTCTTTTATAAATTACTCTATGAACTGGTTGTTGTTAGATAATCGTTGGGAATCAAATAGTATTGGACAACTGTATGGGACCTAGTGTTGGCTGTGGATATTCGACTCCACCAGGAATCAAACCCCGAAACCTTCAGAATATAGTCCCGTTGATTTATCAAGTTTTTATCCACTTAGTTGATATTCAGTAGCTGACAATGATAACCTCAGTCGATTTACAATAATACCAAGACATCATTTAATACTATTTGTGCGTAATTTCCCCACTCTCAACATTTTCCTAACATTTTAATGGTTCTCAAGTTACTACCGATTTCTGTTAACTATCGCTTTTATAAATATAATGTATGATGTAGTTCAGTTTTCTTTCATTATGTTGCTTTTTCTATATCTAAACTGATATATTATATTTCCTGTTTCTTTTTATTCAAGGGCGGTTATTATCTGGATACTTTAAGTGAATCCGTATGTCATACATTATCTGCATTGTTGGGTGATCCAATGCCATCCTTAGATCCTATGCAGCCAATTAATCCAAGGTTGGTGTGTGCAATTTACGTACACAGTAAATTTACAATATACATCTAGGTTGAAATAGCAATTCGGTTAGCGTCTCCATAAATGTGTATCGACTTGATATATTTAATATATTTTAAGTACTATTAACAGAGTGACTGCGATTATTACTTTCAACTTACTCACACTGTGAATAGGATTTTCTTCTCTATGAAGAACTTAGAAAAACAAACAGGACTACGAGTAGTATTTCAAACAACCTGGAAACGTAACCACATTACTAAAACGATAAATTCTCGAAACCGGTCACAGACAACAACCTTTCGATAAGTACTCTCAAATGTGTTTACTTCTTACTTGTAAAGTCCTTACCAATAGAAACAGAAATGTGTGGACGAAGATGAGGTGTGTATTTTTATAACTGACCTATCCTAACACTATTCTCACATTGTGGATTAGAGAATCGTTGCGAAGTATTGTGTGTGAAAGAGATACTTTACTGTTGTCACATCACTGTACAGTCTACATTTTTAACTATGCTGTAAGCTTTTAGGTGTTATGCTTCTAGTCTCACTGCTCTTCGATCGACTTATCTTGAATGGTAGGATCTAAGTAACCAATTGTTGTAGCCAGTACAGTTTGATTGGCTCATTACAACATGGAAACCTGATCATTACAGGTTAATACCTACAGTGAATCGTTGGGATACGTATTATTATGTACACAACTTGCCTCAAAGCATGGTTTGTATGTGCCATGTGAGTTAGGTAGGAGTCTAGAGGTAACAAAATCAAATCATCATACTAGTTCATGAAATTGCTAACTTTTGATTTGAGCCGTTTACGGAGACTCGATATTCCTGTATGAGATACACTTAATAATCAGGAACACTTAGATTAGTGACTTATCTTTTAATAGCATTGATTATCAATTAAGTAGCTGGGAGATTTGAACCTCGTTAAACCTACTACAGTTTAAGTGATTGAGGGGTTTGGTTTCTAAGCTTACATCAATATTTTCGTCACTATCTTTAGCGCTTGTTTGACGTAGATTTGATCATTTTGATTATTCTTTGAGTTATTAGTCATTCTCTTCTGATGACTTTATTTCCAATTGGTTGTCTTAACATGCTTTATTATATTCGTGTATTATTTGGTCTTCCTTGTCTGTTTGTTGAAGTCACTTCTTAACTACAGTCTTTTGATAACCATGAGCAACAATCCAAGCATGTTTAGGATACGCCTTGTTCCCCTCTAAATACAAATTGTTACTTCAGCACTTGTCTGCATCAACACTTCAATTACAGATAGGGAATGATATGGTTGATGGAGTTGACCACTTCACTTATCTTGGAAGTTTGATCAGCCCTGACAGACTTATGTCTGATGAAATTTCGATATGTATTCAAAAAGCTCGTTTGGTTCTTGCTATCTTACTTCATCTATGGCGTCAGCGAAATATCTATCAACCATCATAGCAGTCTGTTTTTTCTTACTAGATGAATGTGAAACGTGACGATTAAGAGTTGATGATATTCGTAGGTTATTGGTATTTGATAATCGGTGTCATTTGAAACATTGCTTGCTTTTTCTGTGATCATCGAGTAAACAATAATAAGTTTGGATGTCGAGAAAGATAGTAAATCAGTTGCTGAGGTAGTTGGAACATGTGTTACGTATGCCTAACCACCGTTTACCTCGACGTGCGATGATGACTGATAGTGAAGTATGATGGGAGAAAATAAGTAGAATTAAACCAGAACGTGCCATCAGTCTATGAAATCACTGACTACTGGTATGAATCATGTTGGTGGATGTTAACCACGTGGTTGGAGTCCATGCTAATCCAGTATCCGATGGCTGGAGACTCTGTAAAACATGATTCCAAATGAGTCAAGGTGGTGCAAGAGCATTCACCCTTTGTCTTCCCTTAAATCATGAGCTTAAGATTATTTTATACTTTCCTGTAAACCAACTTTTTTTCCTGTGTACCATATTCTATCTATTTACTCTCTTATTGTTATTATTATTATCATTTGAATAACTACTGCCTCTACTAATTTGGTGTTCATCTTGCTATGCTATTGGTGTGTGGCAGCGTGGACCTATATATATCTATCATGTTCTATACTGTACATATATACATATATCCGTTGTTTTTGTTCAGTGATTGGCTGTCCTATTTCATATTGGATCAGTAATCTAATTTAATACCGATTTGTCTGTTGATTGCCTTGTCTTTAGAAATTCCCTAATATTCTTGGAATTTCCTTTGAACTAAGATTTTAACTTATTAAAATTTATCATTTCATATTGGAATGATCAATTAATTACATGCCTGCAAACCAACTAAGCAAAACAGCTCATAAAAGATTTGAGCTTATTAACCTAAGAGACAATAAGTAAAGTAATTTGAATAATTAAAAAGGAATAATTCCTAAAGTATGTATTGATTTAAAAATGATGTCTATTAATACTTAAGAGAGAGGCATCTCATAGACTGCAATTACGAATATTCTTTATATCTATCCATTTATGTACTTCACTTTTAAGCAGCTGCATTTTCAGTATTAGAGGTTGCTATATCACGTTGTTGTTTGTCCAAATCAAGTGAAGTGGATTTCATTTCTATAATTTTAGTATCTGAGTATCAAACACTTTAACCACTAGGTCACCTTTTTCTGTCGGTCTCTATATTTACTGATAACTTCATAAAGACGAACTTGAATATGTTTATCTTCATAATGTGTTGTGCATTTTTAATTTATTGAGTAGAAGTTGTGATGTAGAGATTTTTTATTGAATCGTATTAATTAGGATAAACTTGCATCTTCCCGTTTGGTTGTTATGAAATAAAACTGATTAGTCTCTATTGCTATATGTTCATCGTGATCGAATTGCTTCGATATAGCTGTTAATCACAAGTATTGTTTTTAAATTGGATTATGACTGGCATGCAGAATTTAGGATGCACGTTACGTCCTACTTAGCACTCATCGGCTGGATGTACCTGCATCACAATGTTGATGCTCATACCAGTCACAATTCAACTTAAAAACAATACTTGTGATTAACAGCCATATCGAGGCAATTCGTCCTGGATGTACATATAGCAACAGAGAGCAATCACCTTCAGTCCGTAACAAATCAATGGGAAGATACAAGTTTATCCTAATTACATATACACCCGAAGCATAAATGTGACTGCATGGACCCAGTAGCCTAGCGGTAAACTCTGTGGCGTCTGACACGGACTGAGTTCGTATCTCGGTGTGAACATCAACATTGGGATGCAGGTACATCTAACGAACGAATTCCGAAGAGGATGAAACGCGCATCCTGGATTCTGTTCGCCAATCACAATCTAACTTAAAAACAATTGAATCATATTATTTATCATATACTGAGGTCAGTTGCATAACATTGAAAATCTAAGAGCCCTAGATAGTCATTTCGTCTTAATATAAAACTCCTTAATATCAATCAATCTATTTATTATTAAATTTAATCTTTTTTCTACATTGTTTTTCTCTTCTTCAGTGTTTTCAAATCAATATCTGATTGTATATCAACATTGAGTGTTCGTTGGAAATTTCTACACATTTATCCTTTATTAAATGATAATGTCCTCTTGCCTGATATAAGTCATTTAAAAGTGCAAAGTTGGTAGGTTATGCCTGGTAATGTTTTCTTTGTTTTACATTTTATTTTATTATTATTCAAGCAAAAAATTTGTTACATAATGCCATCAAAAATATATGCATCATAGAAGTATAAAGGGTAACCTGATGAAAATGGGTAAACATTACAAAAAAAAATGTGATTCAGTAGGATACTAAGAGAATAACAAGCCAGGAGATACAGTTGACATAGATACACAAACAACATTTCATTTCTATTAAAAGAAATTATCACACTTTTATGAAGACTTTAGTAAGTAATTACAGCAAAATCATCACTGGCTTCTATTCTTTGTCATGTTTGATAAAGTCAGAAGGCACTGATTTACACTATTAAGAACCCCAACAAAGAAATCGGGATGGATTGACAGAAGCTAGTCATATATAGCTTTCTTTCATTCCACGACACTATGTCATAAACTGATCACCTCTACACTTTTTCCAATCAGTCTGCGTTGGCAAATAATGCACGATATGAAAGCTGCTGGGATGATAATCGTACAAGGTGACAAAGCCACTAAAGCTGGTGATACCAATGGAGTTGTCATTACAGCACTCGAAGACACGAAGCCATAATTCAGGATTACTAACATGATGTTTTCACAGTATGTCAATAATTCTTCGGAGATGACGATGGTCGAAAACAGAGAATTACCGAACATACCCGGTTTCGACAGAAGATGTTTCACAAGCATACAGCAAAACTCACCGAAGCGTTGTAAACCGACGTTGTATAATCAGACTCACATCACGAAGGCGCCAAAGGTGACCCAGTTCGGCATAAGCCAATCTGGCTTTAATTATCTGTAAATTGATTTCACTTAAAACACTACTACCAGCACTTACACAAGTACCGAATTGTACGAATTTTTAGACTACTTCTAACAGTTCACTACTAAAAGTGAAGGCAGGTTCACATTCCTACCAGCCTTGAACTTAGGCAGTTCAAAATATGTGTCGTGCTTACGGATACTAATTGCCAGCTAATTAAATCCTATTTATATGGCTTGTGTGTTAGCGTATAATAAAAGAATATCATTCACATACTCAAGATCAAAAGGTTTTTCTGCAGGTAACAACTTCACATTACCAGCACGCACGTTTTTGAGAGCTGTTTCTAGAGTGTCACCGGTGGCAAATGTTGATGAGGAAAGGTGAAATTAGACAACCCTGCCTAACCCCACATTTTTAATGCGTTTCATGTTGAAATGATGCCTAAAGTTGTTATTTCCAGTTTCTTTACATCATTTTTCTATGCTTTGAGTGGGTTATGGGCTGCATTCCGACCACGAATGCTACCTTGATGTGGTGGTCAGCCTTTTATGTTGTATTGAGCCAATCAAACTGTACTGGCTACAACAATCGGTTACTTAGATCCTACCATTCAAGATAAGTCGATTGAAGAGCAGTGAGACTAGAAGCATAACACCTAAAAACTTACAGCATAGTTAAAAATGTAGACTGTACAGAGATGTTACAACAGTAAAATATCTCTTTCATACACAATACTTCGCAACGATTCTCTAATTCACAATGTGAGAATAGTGTTAGGATAGGTCAGCTCTGAAAATACACACTTCATCTTCGTCCACATATTTCTGTTTCTATTGGTAAGGACTTTACAAGTAAGAAGTAAACACATTTGAAAGTATTTATCGAAAGGTTGTTGTCTGTGACCGGTTTCGAGAATTTTTCATTTTAGCAATGTGGTTACGTTTCCAGGTTGTTTGAAATGCTACTTGTAGTCCTGTTTCGTTTTCAATGTTAATTATAATATGGAACAATATTGAGCTAGTAATTACCTTCACACTGTTGACACCACTTTAAATCACATTGTGTACTACGTGTTACATTTCAATTTCCTTTTAATGACCCTAATGATTGTGTGCGTCTAGAGCAGTACCATGTTATACATTTATTCCACAGTTTTCACGAAGTTTGGTTGCATTTACATACAATGCCCAACTCATTTTATGAATAGAAATTTGCTATGAATGTTAGACTTAACCTTTATTGTTTTTCTTTGATTCGGAGAAGTATTAGTATTTTACGAAATTGGAATTCTATTTGTGATCATGCTTAACTACTTTGACTAATGTTTTCAGCTGCAGCTTACACGCAGCTGTGATGAGTGTGACAAAAGACAACAATAACTAGCATGATTTCAACACGAGCGTGTATTTGAACTCATCCTATGAGTTTGAAACCGGTGGAAGCAAATTTTGTTGCCTCCTACTCTATTCAAACTTCTGAATTAACTCTAAATCGAGGCTGCATTCTAGTGATAAGCCTGTGTTGTCATATACTGTTACTTAAAGGCTTTTGTATTAGCATAAGAAAGACATTTGCATTTACAAATTAAATTGCTTTACCTTAGTTAATTTTCAATTAATACCTGTTGACATTTGTTTCATCTGATTGTGAATAATCGCTGTAGTTGGAAGTGTATAACATTAGCACTAGTTCAATACAGTATTGATTCAATTTACTGATAGTCAATCTTTAAGTTACAGAAACAATACCTCCTCTAGTAGAATGAATTTGTATATTCCCATTGATTTATTATAGACTGAAGCTGGTCAGTCACTGTTGCTATATGTGCATCCTGTGCGGATCGCCTCGATATAGCGATTATTCGTAATTATCATTTAATTTGTATTGTGACTGGCAAGTGGAATCCAGGACGCGCGTTTCGTCCTTACCTCCTCTACTTCAATCTTTAAGCTGTACAGGACCTTGAACTTATCTAAATCTAAGTAATGTTTTACATTATATTGCATTGTATTACTTTATTACCATCATTAGTTTAAAGCTATAGAATAATTAGTTTCTATTTGGTTAATTTAAGAATTACTAACATATTACTGATTGACTAATTACATAACTCATAGAGGACATTTTAAGAATCGATTAAATCTCGTCAATAATACCTGAACTGTTCAGTGTACAGCATTCACTTATTTGTTGATTCATAATCTTTGAAATATAAGTTACGTAACTAATTCTTTGTAATCATCAATTGGTGAAATAATGTTGTCTACTGTCCTCCTGTAGCATATTATGATTGCACAAAATTGTTATGCCTATTAGTCTCGGTAATATTATGTATTAATCCCGCTTAGTATTCCACTATTCGATGACGATAACAACAACTTGATCCCAAATCAGTACAAGAGAAGAGCTGGTAGCAAGATGTATTGAGAAAATAATAGCAGAAGGCAAAAGCAAAGTAAATAATTACACTCAAGTTTATATAAACAGTGGTATAAAGTATTCTAGAAACTTCGTGATTAGTCGTTGATTCTGGTTAGCTAAGAATGCATTAATCACAACACATCTTCATGAGTATGTTTTGAGCATGCATTAATCAGGCTTGTTTTGTGCTAACAAAAATATTTAAATTTACTTTTTTTCCTTATGATATATTATCTTCTTTGTTCTTTTCATAGAGAATAATGTTTCATTGTTTTAATCGATATTTTTCAGGTCTGATGTTAAAGTTCCAAATTTTGAACCTACTGATAAACATCATAGTCCAGAAGAAAAATTGATTATAGACAAAAAATTTGAATACTTGAGAAGTACTCATCCAATTGCTGGTAATAATAAAATATCTGGGTAAGATGAAATTACTGTGTGTTTATTTGTTTATTCTCTTGTATACTTTATAGTTTACTGTGCAGCAGTCAGATCCGTTTTACTTTATGGATGTGAAACATGGCCTTTAAGGATAGAGGATATCCGTAGGCTCCTAGTATTCGATCATAGATGTCTCCGAAACATTGCTCGTGTTTGCTGGGACAACCGAGTAAGCAATGCATGGGTTAGGAATAGAGTACTAGGTAAACACGGTAAGGCTATTGATGAAATAGTGAATCTTCACCGGCTGAGGTGGTTAGGACATGTGTTGCGTATGCCTGACCATCGTCTACCTCGACAAGCAATGTTGTCTGGTGTGGGAGTAGGCTGGAAGAAACCTAGGGGTGGCCAAACAAAAACATGGCACCAATCCATGAAGACATTGACAATTGGGCTGACCCATGTTAATAGGTGCAGACTACCTGGTTGTGGCCCACACGATGATCGTAGCAAGTGGTTAGAGACTTTAGGTGATATGGCTCAAAATCGATTGCAATGGCGCAGGTGCATCCACTCCATGTCTTCCTCCAAATTCTAATTTTTGAGCTTCTCATAATTTTCTCTTTACTGAATCACTTTTTATCTCAAATCTCATCTCTGATCTCTATGCCTCTCCATTAGTACTTACTCTGTTACTACCCCCTCCCCTATACTCTGGGATTTGGTCCGACAATTTAATCTTTATCTGCTAATTGAGGCATGGCAACTTGAACTGATGTACGCATGTACCAAGTTCTACGTTGTAACTGACTGACTGACTGATACTTTATAGTATTTCTATATAGGTTTTTTTAAACAAACTAGTAATATATCATTCAATGATAATTGGCATAAGGCTGTGGATAAGCATGAAATACCTCAAGTCTTTATACTACATCATCACAGCTAGATGAAAATGACAAAATGAATAGTAATAGTATTTGATTGGCTCCAAAAGAAGGGATGTTAATTTGGCATTGTATCCCCTAAAGTAAACAGTTTAGTTACATTGCTTTTTATTTTCTTCCTCATAAGCTTCACCAACACTTACTTAAAATACGCAGACGATAGAGTCTTATTCGGTGAAGATGCTGTCATTTTTCTGTCTTCTAAACACTCCAAGTAACATTACAAGCATGTTAGGGATGCATATTTCTTTACCTAGATAAAAAACGTACTCCAGAACTAGTCCACATCATCATCTAGATTGGTAGTAAGCAGTGAAGTAGTTGGGCAAGTTGACCACTTCATTTATCTCAAATCACATCACCTATTGAGAGTTGATTTCTATGAAATCCAATCCTGGATTCAGAAATCTCGTTTGGCTTTTACTAATCTACGTCACTTATGACACAGGCGAAATATATCCGTTCTTCAACGAATGGTTTAGTGTACTGTGTACCAGTCCTCTCTGACCTATTTTGATACGTGGAAACGAAACATGGACCATGGAAAGCACAGGGGATATACGAAGCCTCCAGATTTTTGATCAAAGACATCCATGTAATATCACCCATATATCATAAAATGAGCGAATAAGTAATATAGATGTTAAACAGAGTACTTGTCGAACATACCAAATTTGTTTAAGTGGTTGTGGACCTTCATCGATTGAGATGGTTAAGACATGTGTTGCATATGCTTGACCACCGTCTATTTTATCGCGCTATGTTGTCTGGAATAAGGGTGGTGTGGAAGAAAGGTAGGGGTGTCCAAACGAAAACATGCATGGATTTTTTGAAGCTGGAGCCTATCCGTCAACATCTGTCTACGTTTTCCCTGAAAGACTCCTTTCACTTCGTTGAAATATTGGATAAAATTGACATTTCCGACAAGTCTTTGGTTTCCTTCGATGTAACATCCTTATTTACCAATATACCACTCCTTGAAACCATTGACATCATATGCCAACATTCTGACCTACTTCCTCTACCAGTGGTTGAATTGAAACGACTATTGCTTTTGTGTACAAAGGACATCCAGTTCCGGTTTGATAATAAGATATATCGCCAAATTGATGGTGTTGCAATGGGTAGTCCATTAGGTCCTATCCTAGCAGACATTTTTATGGCCAATCTTGAAAACACAAAACTAAAAAAGGTGATTGAGGAAATGACGCATTATTCAAGGTACGTGGATGATACTTTCATTGTATGCAATAATAAACAACATGCTAACTACTTATTGAAAATTTTCAATCAAGCACATAAAGATATTCAATTTACCATGGAGTTAGAAAAAGACAATAAATTTCATTTCCTGGATATTGCCATGCAACGTCGAGGAGATGGTTCAGTGCAACGGTCGATCTACAGAAAATCGACGTGGAATGGATTGTTCTTGAATTTTAATAGCTTCTGTCCAATCCACCACAAAATAGCATTAGTGAAAACATTGTTTATCAGAGCCAAGAAGATTTGCACTTCAGATATGATAGATACAGAACTCACTAACATTAAACAGTATCTAAAGAAGAATGGCTACCCCGAAAAATTCATTGATAAATACAGCGAACAAAAGCCTGATAAACTAAATGAAACTACAGTCGAAAAGAAGTCTATTTTCATCCAACTCGATTTTAAAGGTGATGATATTGCTGGAACAATCAGAAGAAGACTTAGCTCAGCGTTAAAGAGAACTTATTATGCTGCCAAACTGCTTATATCATACATAACAACATGTTCACTGAAACAATCAAAAATCGACAGGTATCCTTCTCATGTTACCGCCAACTGTCTATATAAATTTACGTGTACCTGCAGTAGCAGTTACATTGGCCGAACAGAAAGAAGGGCCTACCTACGATTTAATGAACATGTTCCAAAAAATCTACGACTCACAGGAACAAAGACATTTAGCAGCGCGATCGCTAAGCATCTAATTGACACAGGACACAAAATTGATATTAATCAATCATTTAAAGTGTTCAATAGACAAAAAACTTCAAATCTTCTAAAATATGCCGAAGCGATTGCCATCAAACGATTGAAACCAAACTTATGTGTTCAAAAAGAAACTGTTATAAGCCTTTCTTTACCCTGGTAACCTAACTTTTGCGTTATTGTTTTCATTGCTATTATTCTTTCGCTAAGTTTTTAATACGTTTTCTCTTATGATCAGACTTAACAATTCCTTCTCTCCGTTACATCATCGTTTTCAGATGGTTAAGTTCAACTTTCGTGTTTAATTAGGTCATTTAAAGTTTAATAACTGAGTTTTATTCACTTTATTCTCAAATATTTCCAATCACCTCTTACTGTGTAATCATTTGACCTCTGATCTCTGTTTTGCCTTCTAGTACCTTCTCTTGGATCGTATATATATTCACAGCATTTTCTCTAACATTTTAAGCCATGTTCACATGTTTATGTAATCTTGATTTCAACTAACTCCATCCGTTCTCATGAGTATGTAAAAACTTGTTTCAAATATTAATTTTGTAAAAATATTATTCTAGGTTGTATGCAGCTGATGAGAAACCAACGAAATAAAATGAATTCATCTTATTCTGCACAAATATTTGTTCTTGCTCTCATGAAAATAATAAAGGGAACAAAGTGTATGAAATTTTTTGAAGTGTTTGACTGGTAGTCAAAGTTATGTTGTTAGATGCATTCTGTTTGGTTGTGGTGGTGTCCTCATGACAGTCGTGATCAGTGGTTAGAGATGTTGAGTAATATGGTTGAGAATCGGTCACAATGATGTGAGTGTATCGACTCTTTATGTTTTGCTATATCATGAATTCTATTATTCTCTTTTTAGTTTCGTTTGTTTAATTGTTTTATGTAGAGGTGTGATGTTTTGTGAATGTTGTGAATTTGTATTTGTCATATTAATGTGTTATAGGAAGTTTGACCTATCGTTGACTACATAGTTGTCTGGTTTTACGTTTTCCACGAATGAATGATTCTCAGAAGTATTAAATTAGTTTGTTCAGATCTCGTTATCTGTGATTGATTGTCGTTATGTGCTGTTGAGGGGTATTGTTTTTCGTTGTGTTTCTTATTCTTTATTTGAGACTGTAGTTTCACCATGTGACTGATTGACATTCTTTTAATAGGTCGATATCGTTGTGTCGATTGATTGACAATTAGTCTGAATACTATGCTTCTAGTGATTGTCTGACACTGCTAATGTTTCTTCAATTCATGATTTCTATGTCTTCATAATCAAATTTATATCTTTGATTATTCATTTGCGTTGATATCACTGATGACATTTCTATGTCAGCCCACCTGTCAGTGATTGAAATGTCTGCTGTAATACAAATAGTAATAAGATCTGACGTTGCTCACGTTCCTTTATTTGTCTAAAATTTGTTTTATCAACTTTGTATGGTCATTCATCAACTTCATAGGTGTATATTTTATTTTGTCAAAGTTTGCATAATCAGTCAGTCAGTTACAACGTAGAACTTGGTACATGCGTACATCAGTTCAAGTTGCCATGCCTCAATTAGCAGATAAAGATTAAATTGTCGGACCAAATCCCAGAGTAGGGGAGGTAGTAACAGAGTAAGTACTAATGGATAGGCATAGAGATCAGAGATGAGAGTTGAGATAAAAAAAGATTCAGTAAAGAGAAAATTATAATAAGCTCAAAAATTAGAATTTGGAGGGAGACAAAGAGTGGATGCACCTGCGCCATTGCAATCGATTTTGAGCCATATCATTTAAAGTCTCTAACCATTTGTTACGATCATCGTGTGGGCCACAACCAGGCAGTCTACATCTATTAACATGGGTCAGCCCAATCGTCAATGACTTCATGGATTGGTGCCATGTTTTTGTTTGTCCACCCTTAGATTTCTTCGAGCCTACTCCCACAACAGACAACATTGCTCGTCGAGGTAGACGATGGTCAGGCATACGTAACACATGTCCTAACCACCTCAGCTGGTGAAGATTCACTACTTCATCAATAGACTTACTGTATTTACCTAGTACTCTATTCCTAACCCACGCATTGCTTACTCGGTTGTCCCAGCAAACACGAGCAATGTTTCGGAGACATCTATGATCGAATACTAGGAGCCTACGAATATCCTCTATCCTTAAAGGCCATGTTTCACATCCATAAAGTAAAACGGATCTGATTGCTGCACAGTAAACGCGTCCTTTTGTCATTAAACGAATGTCTCGCCTACGCCACAAGTGACGCATGTTGGCAAAAGCCGATCGGGCCTTATGTATACGGGCCGAGATTTCATCGGACACTAGACCGTTAGGACTGATGAGGCTCCCGAGATAAGTAAAACGGTTAACGCATTCAATAGTTTCACTCCCTATCACTAACTTTGGTGCCGAATTAAGCCAGTCCTGAAGTAACATTTTACATTTGGATGGGGAGAATCGCATTCCAAACATGCTTACGTTCAAGTTTAAGGTAGTCAAAAAATTCTGCATATTATCAGCATCTTCACTCAGTAGAACTATATCATCGGCATATTCTAAGTCAGTAAGTTTATCTCCTGGAAAGAGGTCAACCCCAGAGAAATCAGACGATGACAATGTTAACTCTAAAAGTATGTCCATGATAAAATTAAATAAAAATGGAGATAGCGGACAATCTTGACGAACACCACTAGAAGTGGTCAATTCCGAAGACAATCTGCCATAAGCTCTAACACGACATGTGGTATTCGAGTAGAGAGCTTGTATAAGGTTAATGTACTTCTCCGGTACGCCTTTCAATGACAGACATCGCCACATAACCTTACGATCAATAGAGTCAAATGCCGCCTTAAGGTCAAGGAATACAGCTATTGTTGGGCGTCTGAAAGTGTGCCGATGTTCTAGAACCTGCCGTAGTATGAATATTTGGTCTATACAACCACGTCCGGGTCTGAAGCCACCTTGGTTTTCTCGAGTTTGCTCTTTACGAGCTTTAGTTTGACGTCGAAGTATTATTGAAGCTAGTATTTTAGACACTATATTCGTTAAACTGATTCCTCGGTAATTGTCGCACGAGGACTTCTGTCCTTTCTTATAAACCGGAATGGTTAGTGTTCGAGACCAGTCAGATGGGATTACGTCTTGTTCCCAAATTCTAGCCAAGATCTCAGTTAATCTGGCTGCTAAGACTGGACCACCTTCCTTAAATATCTCAGGGGTCAATCCATCTGGTCCTGCCGCTCTCCCTCGCCTTAAGTTTCCAATAGTCTTCACAACCTCACTGAGACTTGGGGGACCAGTGTTAATTTGCCATTCAGATTGTTTGGGGATGGTGGGCAGCAGGGATGACGCCGTGGGCCAGTTGAACTGTTCTCTAAAGTGTTCTTCCCATCGGTCTAATCTTCTGGATTGACAGTGAATAATGGAACCATCTTTTTCGCAGATAGTTTCACTTACAGTTGGGTTCCTGATACCCGTTTCCTTGATAAGTCTGAACAGTTGCCTACTGTTACCTATTGCCGCTGCCTTTTCCATCTCTTTAGCTTTCGCCACCCACCACTGCTCACGATCATTGCGTAAGCTTTTGATTAGTTTGTGTTTAAGTTGCCTACGTTGCTCATCATGTTCAGAACCAGATGGGATGTGTTGCCGAGTATCTATCAGTTCAGCAGATGCAGCTGAAATCCACTGAGTTTTCCTAACCTGTAGGTCTAGTTTATTAATAGATATTACTGCAAGTTTGCATAATACTTGATAGCGAAATGAAAAGAAGGCTGTCTGTTGTGATATGTAAATTCGACGCTAATTAATGATCCAAACCTCTCCCTAAATGAAGTATAAAGATTGTGGCATACTCACACAGCATTCCAACTTTTGCTTCTTACTAATTTTACTGTAAAAGATTGTTGTGACATATTTCTATCAAGTTAAATTATCGAGGTCTAAATGTACAACTTATTTGTTTGACATATGGTTGAATATATTAACATTGATTAATTCTATATTTTCTTGCATTAAGTTACTGTTAATCCCGATGCTTATGTTGATTTCTTGTACTTTTTCAGAACCTGCTTAGTTTATGATAGTAGGATGCAAAATCATAAGAATGAAGAAGATCCGTAAGTTAATTGGTTTTATATTTCTTTCAACTTACACCCTTTATGTTTTAAACGAGATGTCTGTCTACTAATAAACGACGAGTATCCTAAACAACAGTCCACTCTATATTTCTATATGACTTAATTGTGTGGTCATTATAAATAGATGACATTCATAATTAACTAATATTTGATCATATGTATCTTAGAAATATTTTCGGCGTTTATTGGGACTATTGTGTATGCAGTATCAGAGTTAAACGCATTGTACTTGGAAAAGATGGCAAATCTGTTGATGAGTGTGTGGATCTTCATCAGTTGGGTGATTAGGACATTTCCTACAAATGCACAACTACCGTTTTCTTGTACATACAATGTTGAACTAGTAAATGCATAAAGTTGTTGATTCTATGTCTTAATCAAGTTGATAAGTGAAGATTATCCGATTGAGGCTTTCACACTTGTCTTAACTGTTGGTTGGCTATGCTGTGTGACACAGCTCGAGATCGATGGCAGTAACACAGATGCACTCATTCTTTGTCTCGACGTGGTGGTCGGCACTGTCTGTTGTGATTACTCAATTGGGTTATACTGTCTGAAGTGCATGTTTCTCTAGGTCCTACCATGCCAAACAGATCTGTTGGAAAGCGATGAGACTAAAAGCAGCGAATATAAGGTCCGACGACGAAGTTGTACTGCTGGCTGTACTGAGGTGTGACGGCAGTAAAATGTTTTCCTCAGACAACCAGAATAACAGCTATGCTGCCTTCCTGCAAAAGAAGAGCGGGATCAGGAAAGGTTGACTCTAAAAATGCACACCTCACTTTAATCCGCAGATTTTCGTCTCTGGCAGTAAGGCTCCAACAAGTACGGAGCTACAACAACGGAAAATCCTCTCAAAAAGGCCGTATGTAACCGGCCTCAATCAGTTGTTCCTTGGGCACTGTGGTCACACTCCCAGGTCTTTCAGACCAACCCTGACGTACACGATACACTCTTCGTTTATCTGGCGATTTATTAGCAACTTCTCGTGAGCTAGTTGGTGTTGGTATTGCGTCAAGTATGAGAGCAGAACAAACACTTCTTGAATGGATTCTTGTCGACAGTCGCCTATGTGCTGTCCGACTAAATGGTTCAGTTATAACTCAAAAAAATTGAGACATACACCGTTATCTTTTCGTTGTTTCTACCTTCGCTCCCACTGACTGCAGCCCGAATAAAGTGGAAGGTGAACTTAACAAAAAACCTGAACTCCTTCATAGGGTCAAACACTCGGATTCGGTACTCATGGCTTGTGGTTTTAATGCCCAAATAGATAGCTTGAATCAGTCTGAAAAATATTTAGGTAGATGCTTGAGTGTTCCAGCTCATAGAACGGATAACGGCGATTGTCTGCTACAGCTTTGCTCAGACAATTGTTTATTTCTAGCAAACACGAACTTTAAGCATAAGGAGCGATATCGTCTAACATGGCGACCTCCTGGCCCTACTCAACGGTAGACTCAAATAGACAATATCGCCATTAGTCACCGTTGGAGAGGCTCGATAGAAGATAACCGATCTTTCTGGAGTACATGTTAGATTCTGATCATGCTCTAGTACTAGCACGGATTTGCTTGCATCCGGGCGAAGAAAAACTACTACAGGAAAACCCATTAGAAATCAGTTCAGCAACGAAAAAGCCAAGATTAAATTCCGGGAACAACTATAAAATCATTTAGGCAACTATAAAGGTGTGACTAATTTAGATGCTGCTTGACAAGATGTCCAAACAGTTGTGGCATCTACAGTGACATCTATCAAGGACTTAAATCAGTATTACTAAGAAAAATCAGTGAATCTCGATGGCTTCTGTTGAATTGATGGATTCCCGGAAACTTATCTCCTCAGGCTCCGAACATGATGAGAAGTGGAGAGTAATCAGGTACAAACTGACAGTCTGCGAAACGACCGTGAGCAGTGGTGGGCAACGAAATGAAAGGAGATGGAAAAGGCATCGGCTTTGGGTAACAGGAGACAACTTTTCAAGTTAATAAAAAAACCGGGGTTAAAAAATCAAGCATTAGTGATACAATCTATGAAGAGGATGAAACGCTTATCTACTTTCAGTCTTGGCGTTTAGAATGATGGGCTGAACACTTCAAGAAACAGTTCAGTTGGCCTTCAGCTGCTCTAGAATTTCCCATTATTTTGAAACAGCCAGAATAGAAAGTCGACTTAGGTCCGCCGACTCTTGTTGAAGTCGAAAAAGCTATAGCTAATCTAGGACGAGGCAGAGGAGCGAGTTCAGATGGCTTTTCTCCAGAGGTCTTTAAGGATGGTGGTCCCATTTTGACGGTTAGGCTGACTGGTATTCTGACTAAAGTTTGGGAACTTGACATAATTCCGTCTGACAGGTGTCGATCGTCAATCATCCTAATATATAAGGAAGGGTCAAATTTGTCCTGCGATAACCATAGAGGAATTAGTTTGACTAATATATTGTCTAAAATACTAGCTTCTATAATTATCAGAATTTAACTACAACTCGCGATCTACAAATACGAGAAAACTAGGCTGGTTTCTGACCTACTCGTGGTTGTATAGACCAGATATTCACCAATCGTCAGGTTTTAGAACACAGATATACATATCGGCACCTGACAATGGTAGTTTTTCCTTGACTTGAAAGCGGCATATGACTCTGTAGACCGAGAAGTTCTATGGCTATGTTTTTCTATTAAAGGCACACCCCAGAAGTACATAGATCTTGTTAAGGCTCTTTACTCAAACACTATTAGTCGTTTCAAAGCTTATGGCGAACTGTCATTCGAACTTGTAACCTCAAGTGGTGTCCGTCAAGACTGCCCACTGTCTCTATTTTTATTCAATTTCATAATCGATTTACTGTTGGAAATCACACTCTCATCGTCTGATTTTTCAGGAATCCATCTCCTACTAGAAGATCCACTTATTGACTTAGAATATGCTGATGATATAGTCCTTTCTGGCGAAGACGCTGATAAGATGCAGAATCTTTTCACAGCAATATGCACAAATGCAACCATGTTCGGAATACATTTCTCCCCCTCTGAATGCAGACTATTGCTTTAGTATTGGTCTTCGTCAACACCTAAGCTAAAGATAGGGAGTGAGGTAGTTGAGCACGCTAAGCACTTCACTTATCTTAGAAGTCTGATTAACCCTAATGGGTTCGTCTCTGACGAAATCTCAGTACGAATTCCAAAAGCTCCTTTGGCTTTTGCCAACTTACGTCACCTATGGCGTAGACGCGATATTCGTCTCAATGAAGGGGAGAGTGTACTGCCTAACTGTTTGCTCTGTCTTACTGTATGGGATTGAGACGTGGCCGTTAAAGGTAGACGACACTCGTAGGTTATTAGTATTTGACCGTAAATGTCTTCGAAATGTCACTCGCGTCAACCTGGGATCAATGAGTAAGCAATAATGAGGTAGAGATGGGTGGTAGCGAATGTTGTGAATCTTCATCGAATGAGCGGTTGGGACATGTGTTGTTTATGCCAACCACTGTCTACTTGACGCGCGATGTCCTGATATAGGAGCAGGATGAAGGAAGTTAGAGGCGGTCAAACTAAAACATGGCACCAGTCCATGAAGTCACTAACTACTGGTTTGAGTTGTGTCGGTAGCTGTAGACTACCTGATTAGAGTATGTGCGAATACCGTAACCAGTTTTCGGAAACGCTGGGTGGCATGGCTCAGAATTGGTCACAGGGGCGCAGATGTATTCATTTATTGACCTCCCTTAAATCGTAAGCTTAGAAGTATTTGATAACTTTCTGTCCAAACTGCATCTCTTTTCTCCCTAAATCATATTCTATATGTTCACTCTTGTTAGTTTTTAGTATTATTATGATTGAAGTAACTTCTACTTCTAGTGTGTGATGTTAATTTTGCTGTGCTTTAGAAGTATGGCAACTTGGACTGATGCACACATGTGCCAGGTTCTATGTTGAACATACATACATAATATATCAATCTTTGTGTACCGTTGAACTCTAAGTTTTAAATGTTTTTCTCACGTTTTCAAAAACAAACTTTTTGTTCTCCAACAAGGAGCATATCAATTCATAATTGTCTACGTATATACCAAGTTATTCATTGTACATGACTGACAGACTGACGCTTAATGATCTTTGTTTACCTCACTTTTTAACTTCATCTAGATCTTAAATTCTCTTATTCTCTTCTGCACATCTTTACTTACTCTTCCCTCTTGCATTCTGTTATTGTGTTACCTCTATAATCTTGTAATGCTAATGTGGTATGGCAACTTGAAACTATTGGCGTATATACCCGGTTCTACGTTGTTGATGATGGTTATTTGTGTACCTCATAAACATCTCAATTGATGAGAGTTTACAGTTTTATAAAGTAATTTACCACTTCAGACTATTCTCCTTTACCTAACATTCCCTGTTGAATCGTACATAACTTGTGCTTTAAAGATATATATGATATAATAAAATACAAATGTATGCATATATTCAAACTTAAAAGAGCATATTTCATAGTTACTGAGTTAATAATTGATGAACTCATTGCTCATACAATTCATTGTGTATTCCTTTATATTTGGACTAACATATCACTCACCCGAAGTCTAAAGAAAGCGGGAAAAAGTGGAAAGTTTTATTTGAGTTTATAGAAATGTTGGTATTCATTGAGTCAACTAGACTGATTTCATTTCAAACTTAGTGACTTTGTGGTGAAATGAAGAACACTGAAAATGTATACATCTCGTTACTATCATTCTTATATCACAGGTTTTCCGCTCTTTCATTTACAACAACTCTGAACAACTTGACTGACAGCACTATATCTGCCTTTGAACTATCAAGTTACAAACAAGCAACTTTACTGCAGGTAGTCCAAATGTCGACTCGTCATTGTTGATCTGACCGCTCAAAGTCACAGAAACTAGCCTAATTCAGTTTAGCCTATTTTTAATACATCATATATGTATTATTACTGTAGTTGATTTTGTTTCTTCTTGTTATATTTCGTGTTTCATGGGGAAAATAAAGAACATATCCTGAAAATCCTGAACGTATTAAACATTCTTATACAATGTTAAAAGAACTAGGACTTGTACGCCGTTGTAAACGTATCGATGTAAGTTGAAACATTGAACATAGAGAATATTTATTAAGATTTATTCAATTTGAAATGTGCTTTTATCATGACTCTAATTTGAACTAGATCGGTATATGAGTCATTTCAAGTTGCCATACTAAATTGTATATCGGAATATTGTTTAATCCAAAGTGATGAAGCAAATGTATGTATTGAAAATAAGGAAACGTAAGATCTAGAATACGGTAAAGAATGAATGCACCTACCCTAATCGACCAATTTTCAACTATGTCACTGAATGCCTATCCAAACACTGATGATTATTATCGAGCAGACCCTAATCAAGTAGTTTGCATTTACTAACATGGTTCAGATTAACTATCAACGACTCTATGGTCTTATGCTACGTTTTGTCTTTTCTACATTTAGTTTACTTACATCCTTCTCCTACACTAGCCGGCATCATGTGTCGAAGTTAGAGGTTGTTAAGTATATTTAATATTTGTCCTATCCACCTCAGTCAGTAAAGATCTACAACCCCATTAACACCTGCTTGCCTATCTTTGTCCTGCCACTTTGTGGTTAATTCCATGGCTGATTATTTAATTGACTGTGATACTCTAACGATGCATGGAAAAAACCTATGACCATAGACTTATAGTCTTCACATATCATCTACATTCATAGACCATCCTTTACAGTTAAAGGTTAATATAGTGTTTGACTTATTGCGTAGTATACACATCTCTTGATTTGGAAATGGATGTTCCTCCTACTTTACCGAGAGTGATACTTAGTCGGGTTGTATGGAAGCATCTTTACATCATGGTCGTGTTTTAACTCTTCCTAAACCCATACCTTGTGTGTACAGAAATCCTTTCAATACTCATATATTTTTCACTTTCAGACTTTATACTGTGTAAAGGTGTATGTATGAATGAGTATGCTTTCTCCATCGATCAAGGTGGTTGGATCATTTATTCTTATCCACTGTTTATCTCTATGTGCAACATTAACTGGCGTAAAAATAATTTAGAAGAAATCTTGTGGCTGCCAAAATTAAAGCCTGATATCTATCAATAAGGTATTAGTGTGAACCACGTTGAATGGTGTTGATGACATGGTTGAATACATTGGGTAACATTACAGTTGAGAGTCAGTCACATTTGTACAGATGAATTCTTTACTAGTTGATTTTTCAGTTGGTTGTATTATTTTTCCCCTTTACTTTCTGTCTTTATCTTAAGGCACGTTATGCAACTCGAGCAGAATTATTACGTGTACATACTGAAGATTATGTGAATACAATAGCTTCAACTGTTAGTATGGAACAAACAGCTTTGAATGATTACGGTTCTACAGAAGATTCTGTTTATTTTAACTCTGTAAGTGTTTAAAGTGTTTTTTATTTAATATTTTTTTATTGATACTCACCGGTGTTTCATCTACTTCGAATCTCGTCAACCGGATGGCACTAAATTCTAGTGTATTCACTTTTTGAAGTTAAAATTCATCACTTCAAACTTCAGTAAGTAATCTAGTAGATTACTGAATCATTATAATCATCAACTTTTTGAATAATCATACAGTTAAGCAAAATGGAAACAAAAGATTACTGAAAAACAATAATCTTGACCACTTGATGATCTTGCCTAAAAAATAATTCATCTCATTCTACTGCATAGGTTGTTGTTACCGTCATCAAGGTATAGAACGTGATAAGCTTTCATTTTAGAAATTCTAATAAAAGAGTCATGTTCGTTAGACTTTCAATCAGTCACTTTCATAGCGCTGATATCATACATTCAGATTTCCTTTCTTATATATCTCTCAATGAAGAAATGTCTATGCATGGTATAAGCAACTGTAAGTTGAAAACTATTTAATACCAACACGCTGGAAAACAAAAACAGTCATTTTGCTTCAAAGTAATCAGAATAAGCATATTAGGTCCTACTGTATGAGACTTAAAGTAAGTAGGACTGCGCTTGTTTATGCATTCACTTCTAGTAATCATTCAGTCAACATATAATCTAACTCATTCATATGTTGGTTCAAGTTACCATGCCACATTGACACGGCGAGATCAAATTGACAAGATGAATACCAGTACATAGTTCAGCATGACAAGATGAAGCTAGTGTATGTATGTAAACATAATAGAATTTGAGACGTAGAATTAATAAATATTAAATAAATATTCACTATTGTCACCGACTCTGGACCATGACGTCACTCCATGTCTACAACTACTGATCGCCTGAATCCTAGTCAAGTAACTTATGCTTACCAACGAGGTTCATACTAATTATCAACGAGTTCATAGTTTAATGTCGCGTTTTGCTTGTTAGCACTAAGTTTTGTTTCGTCTCTCTCATACACTAACCAACATCATGTGTCGAAGTGAGATGTTGTTGAGTGTATATGAGTATACTTGTTGCAACTACTTCAGCCAGTGTAGACTCATAACCTTGCGAACTTATTTACCACACTTTTTCTGGTACTCTAAGCTTAACCTTGACACTGGGATATGTGAATGATGCATGAAAGATACTTATTATTATATACATACAACCCACTCATATGTTCTGTTTTCATAGACTATCTTTTGTCCCTTCATTAATAAATAGATTTTTCACATAAGCCACATGTGACGCCTGTTGATTAATATTAAACAGTCAGTTAGTCATTAACAACGTAGAACCTGGCATATATACTCATTAGTTCACGTCATCATGCCACTTTAATGCGACTGAAATCAAATTTTCAAGAATAGTCCGATAATGGAATACAATAGGATAAGATAAAGTAAAGTTGTGCATGAGAGAATACTATAACTGAAGATTTGGATGAAGATAATGAGTGAATGTACTCGTATCACTGTGACCGTTTCTTATCCAGTGTCACCTAGTATCTCTAGCCATTGATTGTGATTATCATGCAGACCCCAGTAAGTTTGCCTTCATCTACCTAACACGGCTCAAGTCATCTTGTCGAAATCTTCATCAACTTCTTAGACTAATTTGGCATGTCCGACTAGTACTCTATGTCTTACATCTATATTACTTATTCGCTCACTCTATGATATATAGGTGATGGTACATAGATGTACTTCATTAAAGACCTGGAAGCTCTTCTATCTTCATGGTTCATATTTCACACCCATAAGGTAAAACAGACCGAAACCGCTGCGTAGTACACTCGTGCTTTCGTTGAGAAATGGATATTTCGCCTGCGTCACAAGTAGCGTAGATTGGTGAAGTTCAAACGAGTTTTGTGAATGCCGAGTTGAGATTTCGTCAGAAACCGACCCTCAATAGGTGATGTGACTTGAGATAAGTGAAGTAGTCAATGCGCTCCACAACTTCACTCCTTATGACCAATCTAGTCGATGATATGGACTAGGTCTGGCGTACTTTTTCATCTAGATAAAGAAATATGCATTCCCTTAATATCCTTGCAATGTTACTTAGGAGTGTTCAGGAGACAGAAAAATGTCATCATCTTCACCGAATAGGACTATATCGTCTGTCTATTCTAAATCGAGGAGTAGGTTTTTTAGAAGGGGATTAATTCCTGTAAAGTTAAATAAATAAAATTGGGCTTCTAAGAGAACATCTATGGCGAAATTAAACAGAATTGGTTTTTGATGAGTTGGCTCCTTGGAAAATCCTTACCGCCGGTGACAGAAATCCGCAAAGCAAGTTGAGGTGTGCATTTTTAGAGCTGACTTTTCTTTACCCCACTCTTTTTTGTAGGAAGGCAGTATCGCTATTATGTTAATTACCCAGAGAAATCTCCATTCTGCCGCCACATATCTGCACAGTAAACAGTTCGGCTTGGCTCCTAGACTATTAGTTTACTACCTTTAGTCTTACCTCTCCTCAGCCGACCTGTCATAGTAGGACCTGAAGGGACGATATTTTCAGTCAGTTGAGTTCGACTGGTTCATCACGACAGGTAGACCCGACCACCACGTTGAAGTCGCAGCAACGGTTGGGACAAAAATTAAACAAGCTTTCCAAGTCCATGTAGACACAAACTCATAAGGATCAATGAGACCTCTAAGATAAATATTGACACTATTATTCTCGTTTATTTCTCTTTGTTGTACTGAAGGTATCGACAATGATTGGTTTACTCGTTCAGATTTATGTACACAGTTTCAAGCTATACTTTAGTTATGGGAGAGCTATCGATAGTACACAGTTATTCTAAACCTAATTAGTTGGAGCTTGGTTCGAAATTGAAACCTAGCGGATGACAGTTAAATTATTCAATCACTTAACCACCTGCTCCACATTTTCAGGCATTACAATATGCCGATGAAATTCGTCATCTATCCGAGGAACCACATTATCAAACCTGCATATTTAACTTAGTGATATAGATTTGCTTTTTTGACTTCAAAACACATTCTAAGTTTGAATGCTAGCAATACTACTTAGTTTAATTAGCCTGCCTCAGTGGCTCAAACATTTAAGTCGAGTTTTCGATTGCTTAATCACCATCAAGTCGTAAAGGATAATTCTTTTTTGTTTCTGTAAAATAACTAGTAATCCCATTGTTTGTTGAATTTGCTCGACTATGTTCACGATTTTATAGTTTCTTGCTTTCTTTTTTATAGCATACATATGATAATGCTCTGCTGGCCAGTGGTTCTTTGTTAGCTGTTATTGATGAAGTTTGTTCAGGTGGAGTAAGTGAATCAATTTTTTTACAAGTTGGTTTTCAACTAATCAACAGTTTCGACTTAATTAGGCACTTTTAAGTAGGACATGTACATGATTATACAGTTATCAGAATCTGGAATTTTTGGATATATATATATATATATATATATATATATATATATATATATATAGAAATGTAAAATATTACTCACGAATTCAGTTAATTGATAGTCATGCATCGTGGACACGTTGTTCACAGAAGTTTTTTTACCAAAACGAGCGACTTTCATGTGCTTACTAGTTTTCAGTGATTGTCCAACTGGTGTTAATCGATGTGGAACAACTTTTAATTTGAATATGTGACTACTTCCTAGGTGCACGCTCTCATCACCTCATCGTTAATAAAATTTAAGATATTTCGGGCAAAATGAGAGTATACTGTTATCCTTTTTAATTATTCGCGTTCATCAGTTAGGTTAGTTGGAACCGTCCAGTTTTGCAATCCCCTTTCAACGACAGCATTTCGGAAACAGCTCTGAATGAAGTACGTGGTAGTGGTATGGATTTACTACTGAGAGTGAAAGTCGTCTTGACCTTAAGTATGCAAATTAATATGGTCATATTGTGAGATAATACATAAGTCATCCAAATCGCCTTTAGTCAGTTGGCTCTCCGTATTCGGAGGTATGACATTTACTTTGAACTTTCCGAATGCAAAGTACTTCCACAAGACTTGCAGGGGTATGTTCTTGTACTCCTTTTTTACTCCGGACCGGTAGTAGTGATCGAAAATGTGTTGTATCTGCATACTCATGTAATTGTTGATTATTGTATAGTAGTTAAACTAAATTGGCTTATATCGATTCGGGTCGTTTTTCGCACTGTCGTGATATAAGTTTGGTTGCAAAAGGCCGGGTTTAAGGTTTTATTTTTGCATTCGCAGAATCTCGTGTTTTCGAGTTTAAGATTTTCTGTGTTTGATCAGTGTTGTCTCCAAAAGACTGCTGATATTCGGCGGGAACATCGTGTTAGTAATATTGAAGTTTGGGAATATTTTTTCAAGCTTAATGATAATAATTCACTATCTTCGAACGTCAGACTCAATGGGTCTGCAATATTTATCTAATATCATTCCAGCAGCTTCCATATATCTCATCATTTGCCAACATTAAGACTAAGTGAAAAAATTGGAGACGTGGTAACTTTATGACATGACGCTATGGTGTGATGAGAAGCTTGTATTGGGCTAACTTACGTCAGTCTATCGTAACTCTCTGGCCGTTGTCCTAAAGATGGTACAATTTAGTGGCGGCTTTTTATGTTGACAGCAATCGCTCTGATTAAAACTCAGTGATTATGCTGCCGTAGTTTTCCAGCAAATCTTTCCTAAAGTTTGGATGATGGTCTTCCCCTGTGGAATAAAGTCTAAACCATATTCCTATCCATACTTTATCTTCTGTCACATAATTTTCTTATTTCCTTGCTAGATGTTATCTCCTTGATTGTGATCATTGCCTATTTGTTCATCCTCTTAATCATTTGCCAAAGACATTTCGATGCTCATTTATACCAAATTTTCCTGTGAATAAATACATACATAGAATATTCAGGCTTCTTTGTCAACGCTTAAATTATGAGGGATTGAACTCTTGTATCCAATGGTTCGCACTTCCAACTGTATTGAATTACCAATATATTGCATGCCTTATCCACTGTATTACACTCATCACTTATTTCGTATCATGTATTACTCTGTTTTCATTTACCTACCTTTTTTTTGAAGAGTGTAAATGGTATGGCGTTAATTCGTCCACCTGGTCATCATGCTTTAAGTGATCGTTGTATGGGATTTTGTTTTTTCAATAATGTGGCAATCGGTGCTAGACACGCTCAACAAGTGTATGGATTAGAACGGTATGTCTACGTGTTAATTATTTGTTATTGTCCTAAGAAAAGGTTAAAATGTTTGTTTAGTTTCATTTGTTAATACCAGTAGACAAATAGAAATAGCATACTTTTAAGGCTTGATATGTCTGTTTGTATGGGTTCTTTCTCTCTATGTAAATGCAAAATGTTACTCCAGAACTGGTCTACGCCATCGCCTAGATTTATCATAAGGAGTGAAGTAGTTGGACACATTGACTACCTCACCTATCTCAAAGTCTCATCCACCATTTGTGGGTCGGTTTCTAACGAAATCTCAACCTGGATTCAGAAGGCTTGTTTGGCATCACTATCCTACGTCACTTGTGACGCAGACGAAACATATCCGTTCTTCAACGAAGAGTCGAGTGTATTGTACACCAGTCCGCTCTGACCTATTTTAATTTTTTTAAAACGAAACATGGACCATGAAAAGCACAGCGGACATAAGAAGCCTTCAGATCTTTGATCAAAGACATCTGTGTAGTATCACCCATATATCATAAAATGAGCGAATAAGTGTTATGTCAGGCCACTAAAGAAGAGCACAGTACTGTGTTTCAGAACACTTTCATTTATTCTAACTGTGGGTAATCTAAACATTTCGTTTCTATGATTGTTGCGTTTCTCTTCCGCTTAGTATATTGTCTCTTACTATGAACTACAGTTAATTGGTTGTGTACATGTTGTCCCTATTCACTGTCACTATTTCCTTAGTTCTGTATTAATGTTAATTTCTTAATTGGTTCACTGTGTAGTCTGGTTTGATGTGTATCTATATAAACGAATATATAAAATATAATTGAATTCTGCCTGGTTAGTCTACCATTTCGTGTTCTTCTTATTCCGGCTTAGGACTAAGTGGGCATAGGGCAAACGCGCAATTATTGACTAGGCACACCTAATTGGCATTCGGTCACCCATTACATAATTTCTCGCTTCATAACAACAAGTAATATAGATGTCAAACATAGTGTACTAGTCGAACATGCTAAATTTGTTTAAGTGGTCTTGAATCTTCATCGATTCAGATGGTTAAGACATGTGTTGCATATGCTTGACCACCGTCTATTTCATCGCGCTATGTTGTCTGGAATAAGGATGGTGTGGAAGAAAGGTAGGGGTGTCCAAACGAAAACATGCATGGATTTTTTGAAGTGTTTGACTGGTAGTCAAAGTTATGTTGTTAGATGCATTCTGTTTGGTTGTGGTGGTGTCCTCAGTGACAGTCGTGATCATTGGTTAGAGATGTTGAGTAATATGGTTGAGAATCGGTCACAATGACGTGAGTGTATCGACTCTTTATGTTTTGCTATATCATGAATTCTATTATTCTTTTATTAGTTTCGTTTGTTTAATTGTTTTATGTAGAGGTGTGATGTTTTGTGAATGTTGTGAATTTGTGTTTGTCATATTAATGTGTTATAGGAAGTTTGACCTATCGTTGACTACATAGTTGTCTGCTTCTACGTTTTCCACGAATGAATGGTTTTTGAGAAGTATTAAATTAGTTTGTTCAGATCTCGTTATGTGTGATTGATTGTCGTTATGTGCTGTTGAGGGGTATTGTTTTTCGTTGTGTTTCTATTTCTTTATTTGAGACTGTAGTTTTACCATGTGATTGACTGACGTTTTCTGGGTCATTCTTTCATACCATTCTATGCAATACAATCAGAGTGTAATAGTAGTAAACTCGCGGAAATGAAGTTCGTTAATTAAGTCGCACCGCCTCCTGTCCGAGGGTACGCCGGTAGTTAGATATTCTTGTTAAAAAATTGTCATCTGCATCGAAGCCGCCTTTTGGCAATAGTGTGAATGGGTTAAAATGTTTGATACAATTCATCTTACTTCAAACTTCCCCTTACTAATAATATGGTCTAAACAACTAATATATTAAGAGCTGCATGTCGAAAGACTACGTTCTATCTCCCTAAAGTATCGAACTCTTTGTTTCTATTCTGACCCTCTGAAGCTCTAAAACAACTTCTAACCCTGTTTTTTTTTGTCAGCCACTTTAAGAAAATGTATTCTACTGCTGTATGCGCTACCCTAAATTAACAAGTGCTTTCATTTTTCCAATGTCACTCTAGATCACTGTAATCTGTTTTCCCCTTTGTATTGTCTATAATCATTATATTATTTACCTCTTAGTTTGTTTTTATCTCCTACTTCTCTACCTTTCCCTGTGTCACAGAATTGCAATTATTGACTGGGATGTTCATCATGGAAATGGTACAGCGAAAATATTTGAAGATGATCCAAAGTAATGTTGAGTAAAATTTGTTGCAATTTTTTTCACATTTATCTGTATTTATCTATAATTATTATGGTCAATTCCTTTTTCGAAGATAAAGCTTTCATGGTTAATCAATCCTATTCAATTTTAAAATTCTACCGCTATGTCGAGGTAATCCGCTGGAGATGCACATATGTCAGCAGAGACTGACAAATTTCAGTCCATAAAAATCTACAGGAAGATCCAAACACATTCAAACTATACCAATCTGTGTTCTAACAAGTACGACTCGATACTAGTAGCAGTATCGGGGCAGATATACAGGCAAAGAATGACAGTTTTATGGCTATAGTCTAGATTGTCACTTCGTTATTTCTTGTTGATCAGTTTTAAAGATTCAATCATTTTGTATTTAAAGAAATGTTTAGCGATTGTACTGCTAGAGAGACTTCCCCGTTAAGTATCATTCATTATTAAAAATGTTGTTGTTGATCGGTGATTATGAAATATAAATCATAGTAACGAATATCGTTATGGAATTGTTTTGTTGTAATGGTTGACCATATATATTAATACAGTCTTGTCTTCACAATCATGATGACCGGAAACAATAAGAAGTTTTGTCATTCATTATGCGTCAAAAAGTTTCACAGTGAGACATGTCTGAGTGTTTAGTAATGGTCACTGGGCATGAAAAATGTGGTATGTAGAATGAGTAGAGTAATGATAATTTGTGTACGTGTTAAACATGAGGAATCTGTTACAGTTTAATCGAAAATTAAGATGACACCTCGATACCCGCTAACGAACGTATGACCAGAAACAGGTAAGCTATTCTTTCGCACCCCAGCCCAACTAACTAGAGGAATAAGTCCAACGTCAGGAAGAAGCGTTGATTTCTACAGGCAACCTGTCAGACGAATGACAAGCACGCAACTTATGCGTATATATGTAGTAAAGAGAGAGTCCTTCGGAAGTGTCACAAATAGCTTATCAAATTAAACAACGAACTAATAAGATTTAACGTCTTATTATATGGAAAATATAAACTGAAGGTGAAAGGGAATATTTTAGTCGCGACGACAAGATAATTCAAATTTTTACAAATTAATCACAAAAATAATAAGTTTACAAAGAGAATTCTGAGGATTAACATCCCCAACAGCCCTTCATTGAATAATCATTTTACATTTCGGGAACGATTTGAAATTCATAAGAAGGTAAGCTAAGATGTGCGATGTTATAGAAGGTAAACGTAGTAAATAAATGATTACATAAAGGTGTAACACCTAAGTGATTTACTCTGTAATGAAAGGTGTTTTAGTCATACTTATGAAAAATTGATAAATTCATTGATTAGTACGATTAAAGTTTACTGTAGTTCCGATGGAATCGGATTCATTTTTTACACGAAATACAAACTCGTTGACAACTATCTTCTACTTTGTTTAAAAGATTAGTCATATTTACCTTACTTAACTGCTTTCATTCACTAAACAATATACCTCTTAGTCAAACATGTAGTGGATATGAAAAAGTGTGGTAGCTAATTTACAGTGACTATATATTATATCTGAACAAATGATTGCACATATATTGTATCTTGTATGATTTAAGTAACAACAAAGTAGTCTGTGGATTAGTTTAGCCATATATAACACTATGGGTGAAATTTACTCATAGCAGTCAATGGTTTTATTGCAAGCTTGATAGCTCAGTTCACATATCCACTGAATAGGACATAAACAGTTACGAAATATTGGAAATATGTTTTTTTTTCCGTTCATTGTGATAGTGCAATTAGAGGTGTTGAAACATGAGACCAATTAATCAATGCCTGTTACCTTATGTAGAGCGTAGGCCTCCGACCAGCATCCTCCAACCAACTCTGTTCTGGTGAAACATGAGATTGAGTATGATAAATCAGTAGTTAAGTTGTTTAGCTTTCAGCTGCCAGGTTACATATTTGAATCCCTTTTTTACTCACTTTAATATATAAAACAGCATATTATTCCCTAGCCCTTACGTTTATAGTACTCGAGTAAATAAGATAAAATAATAATCAAAAAACTTGATTGTTAACTGCTACTCTATAGTCCTACATGTATGCGTATCTGGTGAAGTTAATCATTCATTAATTTACTTTTTTAGGTTCCATCTGCTTCAATGTTTATTTTGTACACTGACCTTTTTTTTCGTCCTGTAGAAAGTGTATTTATTTTCTAGGCAGATAAAAAGCCCTTTTTTCTTTTCGACAACTGGAAGCTTATAAAGTAAATAGTACCAGTCCATGAAGTCATTGATAATTGAGCTGAGTCATGTTAATAGATACAGATTACCTGATTGGAGTCCGCGTGATGATCGTGAAAAATGATTAGTGACATGGCTCAAAATTGCTTGCAATGGTGCAGGTGCATCCATTCTTTCTCTTCCTCCAAATTTTAAGTTTTGGAATTCATCATCTTTACCATTAATACTGACTCTATTACTACCTCCACTACTGTGAGATTCGGTCCTAACAATTTAGTGTCTATATGCTAATTGAGACATAGTAACTTGAACCGATATACGCACACATCAAGTTCTACGTTGTTACTGACTGACTATCAAGTAAATGAGGTTTAATTTTCTTGTTTTTTGGAATTTTACTTGATCCACAGAATTCAGTAAATCAATATGCATATCTCATTGCTGCAGTATTTCAGTTAAGTGATATGAATTCGAACCTCAGATTGTATATCAACTGCTCTAAAAATGAAGTACACCTTGCCAATGAGTACCAGTTATCATGAAGCATTTATTAAATTGCGTTACTTACTAACTATCTTACAGTGTAATATCAAGTTACTTATGGAAGAGATCAAGTAAATAAAATAGTTTGGTTATTCACTTTTAAGCTATACATTTCATTTCTGAAGAAAATCATAGTGAATTAAGAACTCGAAAATGTGACTTTCTGAAATTTTGTCACTAAGATCTTGTTGGGAATGTTAGATCCCCAAAACTTCACTTGGCAAACCTGTGATTTTTGTGATTTTATTGTGTAAATTTTAAATTCCTGTTTTCGCGCCAAAAAGTTCCCTTGTCACCTTCAGTTCGTGTTTCCCACTTGGTAAAACGTTAAAGCTTATTAGTTCATTATTTATTTTAGTACGCTATTTATGACATTCCAAGTACGCCCTCTATTTTTGTATATATACGCATGAGTTGTGTGTGTTGATGTCGTCTGACAGGCTGCCTGTGAAATTAAACACTACTTGCTGTCTTTGGACTTCTTACTCTAGTTAGCTGAACTGGGGCGCTGCGGAATAGCTCAGCTTCCTGTTACTGTGTCGCTGGTTCTACGTTTGTTAGCAGTTATCTAGGTGTCACCATAAACTCACAAATCCTTAGCAGATCTTTATTGCATAATGTCAGTCAATCAGTCAGTTACAATGTAGAACTTGGTACATGCGTACATCAGTTCAAGTTGCCATGCCTCAATAAGCAGATAGAGATTAAATTGTCGGATCAAATCATTGCATAATGTTGTTAATAAGTGAAATTGTATGCAATTCCTGTTTACTTCACTGTTTCTATTCATTTCATTATGTATTTT
Organism: Schistosoma japonicum; assembly: GCA_025215515.1. Lineage (NCBI taxonomy): Eukaryota > Metazoa > Platyhelminthes > Trematoda > Strigeidida > Schistosomatidae > Schistosoma > Schistosoma japonicum. Next base: position 49,065,440 of record CM046063.1, on the reverse strand, counting down.
TGATTTTTGTTTTTCAGCATTCTATACATATCAGTGCATCGTTTTGATAATGGACGATATTTTCCAAATAGTAATTTTAGTTCTGGTGAATTTTGTGGTATTGACGATGGTTTAGGCCGTACAGTTCATATTGCATGGAATGGGGTTTGTTTTCATTTATTAATTTTCATTTAATTGAGATGGTTATTTTTTATGGAAATTGGTATTTTTATTGATTTAATATGTCACAGATTGATGTTGGCAGGATACCATTGAAAATCATGCAGCACTTGATATTTGTTTCGTTGTAATGTGGAACTCTTTAGCAGTAAGCACCATGGGCTTTAGGTTGGCGGCGAACGTTTAACACTCTGAACCACTTTGTTGGTATGCATTGCTAGGATTCCCACTCCTATTAATTTGTGATATATAGGGCGATGGTCATCTATTGTCATTGATGGTAACTGTCTTATTTCCAACACGTCAAAACTCCACCAGTCATGACTTCTCACTAGATATTTAGGAACATCTTGAAGTTCGTCACTTGTCACTAACATTAATCAACTGACTAGAGACTAATTTTTACTTGTTTGTTTGTTTAAACATTACGTTTCATTGAACTTTTCAAAATATAAATTCTATTTAAATGTTAAATTAGACAGAGAGATGAATTTTCGGAAATCCTCTATTTTAAACTTGATGTAATTGTTTTCTTGGTGTTAATGTAAAATATAATAAGTAGCTAGTAGAATACATTTTATAGTCTACCGGTATTTAATCATAGGTTTCCCCAGGGATATCTCCAGAGTTTATTGTGACCATTGAGTGAACGTCGTTGCAGTTAGAGGTAGAATACTGAAGAAAAATTAGCAAATCCAATGCCAAGGTTGCAGATCTTTATTGACGGAGGTAGTTGCAAAGTATCCTATGTATATCCATCCAGCGACTCTCTTAACGCACGATGATTACTAGTGTAGGAGTCAGTTGGTACAAGATTAAGGGCTACCAAATCAAAAAGGTGATATGAATTCGTTTAAATGTGGGTTTCAGTTATGTTAATAGGTGCAAACTACCCGGTTGGAATCACGATTGATTAAAAATATCACTTTTCATAGCTCAGCATCACTTCGTTGTATTAATGTGATGTAAAAACGTGAGCTGATGCACATATGCTCCAGTTCCTACGTTGATTATGACTGACGACGTAGTTAGAGATAATCGACCTCTTGAAACGAAGATATGTATGAAAGCATAATGGAATTCAAGGTCTAGATAAAGACAAGGAGTGAATACAGTTACTTTACTGTCACCAGTTATGGATTATGACATCATCTAATATCTCCAATTACCGATCACATTCATCGCTCGAATATTGATCAGTTAGTTGTGTCTAATAACAATACTTGGACTAAGAATCAATATTTTCAAGGATTGATGCTACATTATGGTTATTCCACACCTAATGTTCTCCCATCTTGCTCCTACACCAATTAGTATTGTACTTCAAGGTAGCCAGACAGACAGACAGATACAACGCAGAACTTCGTACGTACGTACATTAGTTCAGGTTGCCATACCACATGAGCACAGAGACGCAACTGTCAATTTAAATCCAACAGTGATAGCGATAGTAGAAGTATTAGCAGTAATGCAGAAAATTAGGGAATGATCATTTATTAAATAGATTGATGATCTGTCATATTAGACTGTTAACAATTTTTATATCGATGTCATTGAATGTTGTCGATTTTGACCAATTTGGACTCTCGTGCTTTCGCGGGTATGAGGGCGGTTGTCACTTCCCGGCTGCCCACACCGTGGAAGGGTGTTTCTTAAGGAACATGAAAAAGAAGGTAGATTAGTGTCGGTCTTAAAGACCTGAGAGCGTGACCGCAGAGCCCAAGGGACAACTGCTTGAAGCCTGTCACGCACGGCCTTTTTCTGAAAAGTTTTTTAAGTATTAGCTCCGCACTTAAAAGCCCTTAGTGGGCACCCATACTGCCGGAGACGGAAATCCGTGAGGTAGGGTGAGGTGTGACATTTTTAGGGTCGACCTTTTCTAACCCCTCCTTCCTTGTGAGAAGGCAGCATCGCTGCAGATGCTGGTTGTCCGAGGGAAACACCTTACTGCTGTCACACCCCTCTGCAGTCAGCAGTACGACTTTGCCTTCAGACGTTGAGTAGCTGCTTTTAGTCTCATCGTTCTCCAATCGACCTGCCTGGCATGGTAGAACCTACAGGAACATATGTTCCAGCCAGTATAGCTCGGTTGGGTCATCACGATAGGCAAACCCGACCACCACGTCAAGGTAGCAGCTACGGTCGGGACTTCAAGGTAGCCAGGGTTTGGTTATATGTTTTACATGTCTAAACCACCCCCCATCATTGAAGACCTACAACCATATCAACCGACTTGCTATATTTGCTTATTGCCAAATATCTCACTTCATCGTCGTTCATGTTGTCATTCCAAGATAAATGAGAAACGCCTCACAGACATGCGTGATTGAAAATCCGGAGCACATGCTTGTCTTTTACTTTCTGAGCCTTACATTAGATTATCTGTCTTTTTTATCAATCATAAGTGACAGTATGGTTGAATTATGGCTAACAAGTGGAATCCAGTACTCATGTTGCATCTTAGTCTTAATGTAGGTATCAATAATAGAATGTTCAAGTACATTCAGCTCACGAGTCTTGAATAAGAAAAAAGTTCGTAGTAAAGAAGGCTATACTGAGACAATCCTCTCAGAGACCTATTTTTTTAAACCTAGAATAGAAACTCTTATTAATATACATTTCCCAGCTCATGATATTGTTAGTTAATTGTGTTATCCCGTTAAAAGAGGCTGATATGATCGATTCGTATAAACAAGTGGTTGATGGAAACCCTGCGCTCACAAAGTCACAATAACGAGCGCTAATGAGAATCTCTAACTGATCACTGCACGTCTGCCCAAGTCTACTTTGTCCCAAGCCGGAAAGAGAGAACATAGATTAATGAACTAACTAGACATGATCATATTGTATTCCGCAAATTTCCCTATATATACACAAAACCAGACCACACCGTTAATCAATTAACAAACTTACATTTATACAAAATAGGAGTAGTAGTGAATGTGAACTGGAATAACGTATGTATGCAATCAATTAACCTTAGTTATTAAATAAGAAATGATATACTAACAGTTAATGTGCCAAATGGGAGGATAGAGCAAGGGCAATTTAGTAATAATAGAAACAAAATGTTCACTTTGTATACAATCAAAAGCTGTTCTGCTTTTCACTCTACTTAGATAGGTTGATTTCATCTTTCATGGTACCATCAACACTTTCATAACTAATATTTATCTGTTTTGAAAACGTATAAGGTGTTTTTGCTTAATTTCTTTCTTTGTTTTCACTCACTACTTTTTTAGAGAGATGTTAAAGATGGTGAATATATCGTTGTATTTACAAATATCATTATTCCAATATTATATGAGTTTAGACCACAATTGATTATTGTCTCAGCTGGATTCGATGCTGCTCATGGAGATAAATTGGTAATACTATTCATATCTATTTCTTGTGTATTCTCATATATATATTTATGTATAACTTTAAATAAGGTATATTGTTCGTTAGATGCTTGAATGTCCCCTCTTTTGACCTTAAGAAGTTCAGTGATTCTTGATATGACTAAGTTAAGCAATAAATGATTTTGTCGGCTGTTCCTGCATATTTATATAACCCTCTATAGATGCTGCCTTTCACCAATGTACTTTCACGCTAAGCATCACATATCCTACATAACGTAAACCACGTATATCTACCTTCGTCACAGAAGTTTCAACTGATTTACAGTCTATACATAAAATAATAACGTGTACATTCGTAAGAAATCCAGTACTTGAACAAAAAGCATAAACGTTCTCTCCTACCTCATTCGTAACAATCTCTTACATACTATTCCTGAATAGAAGATAACTAAGACAGAATGCATGGTAAAAGGCTTTACGTCTGAGGTTAATTGAAGTATTGGAAAGATCGTGTGTATAGGTCTATTGGCGACCTTTGTATTTCAGAAGCTTTTGAAATCTTCAGTAACGAATCGGATACACATATTGTCAATTCCTTAGGATTATCATAGAGTTTTCTAATGGATACTAATTAAAGTAGAGTTATTTTTATCATTTCTACCTCTTCCAAAAACTTTTTAAATGAAATTCTAAAGGCCCCTTAGTAGTTAGACATTCAATGGCCCAACTGTATTTAAAAATGGTTTTCATAGTTATGGCCTTCATATATCATCAGTAAGGCAGTGTGGCTACAAGTAGTAAAACGAATATCCAAAGTGAAGCTGCATACTTAACAGAGATTTCTCTCTAGATTCTTCACGATGCGACAATCATCGTCATCCTTAAAACAGAATTTGTTATCTACTGTTCGTCTAAAAGCACTTTTTTGTAATCATATCCGAGAAGTTTGTTATTCCTTGATCATTGTATAACAATACATATGATTAAAGCTTTTAACATGGATGTTTTCGAAACTTTACTCGCGTTTGTTGGGATGATCGACTAAGCATAGCTGAAGGTTAATGTAATGAATGATGGTAAACTAGTTGGTCATGTTGTAAATTTTCATCTACTGTGGTGTTATTAATGCTGTTTTATTTTTACCGAACCATTATCTACCTCGACGCTTCATTGTCAACTAACCTAAGAATAGGTCCTTAAAAATCTAGAAACAGCCAAACTAAAATACAGTCACAGTCATCGACTGTTGTTCTAAGCCTTGTTGGTCGATGCAGATTACTCAGCTGAAATCCACATGATTGTTTTAACCATTTGTTGTATATGGTCGGTCACAGTATTGTGAATACATTCACACTTTGTGTACCTATCCTTTCGTGAATAAATTCTTCATATTTTTTTATTACTGTTAATCTTACTACGATAAATTCCACTACTTTGATATACATCTTTCTGTCCTAAGGAGGTTTGGCGAAATGAACCGACGTACATGTAATCAGGTCCTACATTGTACGTGACTACCTAATCTAAAACTTTGAAGTGATACTATCCTGTAATTATTTATAGTATTAGTATAATGCAAAGATGATCATACAAACTTATTCTCTTATAAATTCACTCTGTTAATAATTATAGCTTTTGATCTATTTCGAAAACTTCTTTCACTTTTATTTTGTTTTAAAGGGTAGATTAGGTGTATCACCTGAATGCTTCAGTCATCTAACACATTTACTTATGACAGTTGCACATTTAAATCCATCTGTATATACATTGAATCATCGAAAAGAATCTCAGAATTTGTTGTCAACACCAACAACTAATACAACTACGGAAATTCGACAAACTCGTCAACGTTTGCATCAAGAAAAATCTACATCGTATTCTGGTGGATTAGTGCTAGCCTTAGAAGGTGGATATCAGCTGACTGCACTATCATCATGTGTTTCTCATTGTGTGGCTACATTATTAGGGGATAGTTGTCCACGTCTGGCACCGAATCTTTCCATTTCTGAAAGGTAACGTATTTCTACTTACGTATTGATTTCATGTTCACAGATAATCGATAATGCAGCATCAATTTAGTTAGCGAATACTCCCTTCTACACACAGATGCCCTAAGAATACTGTATTGCGATTAACAGTCAAGTCTCTGATTATTATTGCATCTCATTTACTAGGTGTACAGATCTATGAACCTGTCTTGATAACACACTGTAAGTTTTATGGATAGTAATACTGTCCGGAAGTGGGTTTGAAACATGAAACCTAATTAGTCGAAGTTTGAAGATCTTAACCACTGATCTACCGTTCTACCATTGTTTTGAAATGATTAACAGTACAATTTTATAGGAAGCTAGTAAAAGAGATTATTCAAACACCTAATAATTATACTAGATTAACGTAAATGAACTATTTATATACCCGTACTGAACGTTTGTTTTGTCATTATTTGATACTTCTCAATAGTTCACACGTTTATTTGAATGTATAGGAATGTATACAACTTTTATCCACTAGGCCACTGGTTCGAAATCCCTTCCCTTTCTATTTACTTTTTGGCAACCGAGTACTTTTATTAGACTTCATACTTGGATTATGACTTAATGCCAATTACACGAATATTCTCAACTTCATGAGATCAGAAAGAGTAGAGATATTCTCACTTGTATACTACGTTTTACATCCATGCTATCATCATGATAGTCATAAGATAGTTCATTTTGATATAAACCGTTTAAATCTTTCCATATACATAAATTGTTAATATCTATCACACTATGACCAGCATTCAAACAATTATATGAATACACTGATTTCACTAAAACGAATGAATGTAATAACGATCTCCTATCAATAATAATAAATCGTAGTATTTAAAAATTAGTAAAGTAATAATGTGGTGGATACTACTCATAAGGTCATTCATAAGTAGTAGATATCGGAATGTCGCGTGGAATTGAAAAGAATCAGTAAACAGTGTATAAGGCGAGATGCGGAGTGGTAAAGAGCAAAGCATGATTAGAATACATAGGAGAATCGAGGACAACCAAGGAAAGCAAACCTACAACTGACACGAATCGGAGAATACGAATTATGTGCAAATTGATGATTTAAAGTTATGTATATACAATTGCTTGTCCTAGTCGACCTTCTCTCAATAGGAATTACAAACATCATCAGCATTGGCGACATGGCTCAGAATTGGTCACAGTGGCGCGAGTGTATTCACTCTTAACTTCATCTTGAATCCTGTTATTAGTTTAGTATAATTTTACTTATTTTCCTCTCTGTATTCTGTTATTATGTTATCTCTGTTATCTCGTAGTGCTAATGTAGTATGTCAACTTGAACCAATGGGGGGTATATGCCCGGTTCTACGTTGATGATGATGATGACACCACCCAACAAATTATACATCAAGTTAGATGACTTTTTTTTCTTTTGCACTGAATCTTTTTTTTAACTTTTATCATTTTTTTGTAAAATTTATTTAACAGAAGTTGTAAATCTATGCAACAAACAATTGAAATTCATAGAAACTATTGGAATATGCTTAAAGGTTTCGGTAAGTTTTATTAATCGATCCAAGTTGTATTTATATGCCATCAATAATTGATCCATTAGCACTAAAGACATGAGGGGATAAAGTTATGCAAGAAGAGTTAGCTGCAGGGATAAGAGAGTTATTAAGAGTTCAGGGTGGGATTTGATCTCGAATACAATAATCTATTGTGCTATTAGAAGTATGAAGGTGGTTTTCACTCCCTGACTGCCCACATCATAGAAGGATTTTACTTCCTGAGGTACGTGGAAAGGAAACTGGGTTAATATTGATTATAGTGACCTAGGAACGCAATCTCAGACACCAAGGAACAACTGCCTAAGGCCGATCACGCACAACCTTGTTATGGGGAATTTTTGTTGTGTTTGCTCCGTTATTTGGAAATCCATGGAGTAAGCTCAGGTGTGACATTTGTAGGAGCGACCTTTTCTAACCCCTTTATTCCGCTAAAAAGGCAGCAGCATTGCAGCTGCTGGTTATCCGAGGGAAATATTTTACTGCTGTCACACCCCTCTGCAGTCAGAAGTACGACTTCGCCCTCAGATCTTAGGTTACTGCCTTTGGTCTTGTCGCTCTTTAACAGACCTGCTTGATATGACAGGACCTAGGGAACATGCGTTCCAGTCAATATAGCTCAGTTGGGTCATCACGATAGGTAGGCCCGACCACCACATCAAGGCAGCAGCTACTGTCGGGGTCCCCGTGGTGAGCGTTACCAATGGTTAGAGACTCTGGGTGACATGGCTTAAAATCGTTTGCAATGGATCAGATGCATCCATTCTTTATCTTCTGACACACCTATTTAAAAAGTATGTATTGATAACAGGGTATAGACAATTTTTAAAATGATGGAGATCAGTATGTTGGATTATTTTGAGAATGTTTCATTCTCTGCATTGAATGGTTTTTTACTGCGTAACTTTTGCTATGGATCTTGGTAATTGAATTTCTAGAGTTTACTTCCTATAGAATTGAGCATTTTTATAATTAGCAAATATTTAGTCGATATATTTTGAAGATCATGTCTCCATCTAATTGTGTTTATCTATTTGATTATTTTCGTATTCTTTTTTGTTCCCATTATGTTTCTTTATTGTAAGTGATTGATGCTTTCTGTATGTGTTTATTTCGATATCTCTACTGTTGATTGATTTGAATACGTCATACTTCTTGAAGCTCTACTACATTCTTAGTAATTCCTCGATCTAGGATTTATACATTCAAAGCTTTATTGAAAATTGACTAGAAGTTTTTGTTACTATTGCTTAATGATATATTTGTTATCCTTGCTAGCAATAAATTTAAAGCATCCTGAAGTTGATTAGTAACATATCTAGTAGTATAAACTATGCAAGAGAAAAAGTATCAACAAACAATATCTCATTGTTTGTCATCTTAATAGTCATGTAAACTAAGATAATCAAAACACATGAAGACAATCAACTATTAATAAATTCATAACATCATACTGACTAAATATTTATGGATAACCAAAATGTTCACATCATATTCATTCAACTCAATAGACAAAAATGTAATACTACTGATAGATCTTTAAAAATAATCTTTAGAATGATCATTTGTTAAATAGATTGATGACCCAAATATGATCTGTCATATTAGACTGTTAACAATTTTTATAACTATGTCATTGAATGTTGTCGATTTGACCAATTTGGACTCTCGTGCTTTCACGGGTATGAGGGCAGTTGTCACTTCCCGGCTGCCCACACCGTGGAAGGGTGTTTTTGGGGGAACCTGAAAAAGAAGGTAGATTAGTGTCGGTCTTAAAGACCTGAGAGCGTGACCGCAGAGCCCAACAGACAACTGCTTAAGGCCTATCACGCACGACCTTTTTATGAAGGGTTTTTTGAGTATTAGCTCCGCACTTTAAAGCCCTTAGTGGGCACCCTTACCGCCGGAGACGGAAATCCGTGAGGTAGGGTGAGGTGTGACATTTTTAGGGCCAACCTTTTCTAACCGTTCCTTCCTTGTGAGAAGGCAGCATCGCTGCAGATGCCGGTTGTCCGAGGGAAACACCTTACTGCTGTTACACCCCTCTGCAGTCAGCAGTACGACTTTGCCTTCAGACGTTGAGTAGCTGCTTTTAGTCTCATCGTTCTCCAATCGACCTGCCTGGCATGGTAGAACCTACAGGAACATATATTCCAGCCAGTATAGCTCGGTTGGGTCATCACGATAAGCAAGCCCGACCACCACGTCAAGGTAGCAGCTACGGTCGGGGATGTACGTACGTACGAAGTTCTGCGTTATATCTGTCTGTCTGAATGTTGTCGATCTGAGATGATAATTATTTTGTCGAGTTGAAATTAAAGGTAGCCTTTTACTAGTTACTATTAGTTAATAACTTGGATTGATTTTTGACCATCTGAACTAATTCGTATGTTATCCAGGGAGTCAATTGACTACATATGTATGTCAGATAAACGTCTTTGAAAACGAGTTTTCTCAACCAATGGGGACTAAATACTAATAATTAATCACATCTACAACTTTAATTGATCATCTTTCACATTCATGACAGAATATACAGTAACAGTTACTGGACTTGTTATACCACGTTTCAACAAGCTGCCCACTCTCCCCACCTTTGTTCAATTACGTAATATATTTACGACTGGAAATAACCCTATCATCGTTTGAATTTCTAGGAATTGATCTCCTACCAAGATGTTTACTAATTGACTTAGAATAGGCAAATGACATAGTCCCGTTTGTGAAGTTACTTATAAAATACAAAGTTTTTTGATAACAATGAGCAACAATCCAAGCATGTTCAGAATACTTTTTATTCTCTTCTAAATATAAATTGTTACTTCAGGACTTGACTGCATCAGCACCTGAATTAGAGAGAGGGGATGATGTGGTTGTGGGAGTTGACCACTTGACTTATCTTGGAAGTCTGATCAGCCCTGACAGATTCATGTCTGATGAAATTTCGACATGTATTCAGAAAGTTCGTTTGGTTCTTGCTATCTTACGCCACCTATGGCGTAGGTAAGATATGTATCTACCAACGAAAGATGGAGTATATTGCGTAGCAGGCCGTTATTTTTTACTGTGAATGTGAGACGTGGCGATTAAGAGTTGATGACATTCGTAGGTTATTGGTATTTTATAATCAGTGTCATCGAAACATTGCTTGCATTTGCTGTGATCATCGAGTAAGTAATAATGTTGTTAGATACCAAGTATTTGGTAAACAGTAAATCAGTTGGTGAGGCTGTGAATCTTCACCGACTGAAGTGGTTAGGAAATGTGTTACGTATACTTAATCACCGTTTACCTCGACACACGATGATGACTGGTATAGAGGTAAAATCGAAGAAAGTTACGGGCATATATATATATATATATATATATATATATATATATGAAACCTCCGTCCCAACCTAATCACTAAGCTATTAGGGTTATGATAGTTTGTTTCATCTCTTAATACCGATCGAATTCTGCTCTTATCATGTTGCAACTTGTCCTCTGTTATAATTTATCTTAGAATATTTTCCATCTTATGTATTACTTTAATATAATTAGAGGTAATCAGAAGGTTATGGTAGATGACAGTTGCAAGCGTGATTATAACGAAAATTAACGTATTATTATAATGAATTCCAATATTCTAACTCATATTCACCTTTTATAGTTGATTATGTGTTATTGTTTGTTGAAACTTTATCTTCGATAGAACCAATAAGTAACCTGTATAATCTGTTGTTGTTAATACTCTATAGTTTATTAGTCATATCAGAGCTTATTATCAATTTTGAATGACTTTCGTTCTGACTACACTATAACTTTCCTTTGTATTCACTTTCATCATAGAAATTACTCTTTTCTCATCAAACTTTTTCGGTGTTAGGTGTCTTGCAAGGTAGTTCACTTTTTAAGCTAGAATAGTCAGATAATTTTATCCCATTTTGTGAAGGTTCTGTAAATATGTGCATCTTTTGAATGCCTTTTTAAAACATATGGATATATTTGAGATGTATTTTTTCCTCTTTATGCAACATTTTGTTCTGCATTAACCTGTTTGTTAATGATGTCCTATGAAAGTAAAAAAAAAAATCATCTGTAAGCCACAGTTCTTTGATCATAACTGTTTTTGAAAGATTTCTAATGCATCGTTAAATAACAAAGTAAGCAGTAATGTGGTTAAACGGAGAATATTTCACAAAGATCGCATATTATTTTAGTGAATATTCATTCACTGTCGTAGTTGTTATATGTATTACACGTAACTAATCATCTCTTGCATTGTTGATCAGTATTGACTAATATAGGCATAAGATGGAAGAAAACTAAGGACGAGCAAACCAAAACGTGCCATCAGCATATAAAGTTATTGATTGTTAATTTGAACTATCTTGGATGAACTTCTCACGTTGGTCTCGGTTAGCGTTCAGGAACATTGGTTTATATGTCCCGAAATTGTTGACAGTGACACAATTATATTGATTGTCTATCTTCTTCTAGATCATAAGTTCCATAATTCTTTCTTTTTTTTAAATGTATTCTAATGTTATTCTTATTAAATTGATTTCATTATTCATATATGGTACAGTAACTTGAGGCAATTCACATTTGTGCTAATCTCTTTGTTGTTTTTTTATGACATAATAAGGATTTCCTGTTTAGTTTCTAACTCTTTAGGTGGAGACATTTATGACTGCCTACTTGTTAATTAGAATTTAGGATCGTTTTTTGATTTTTCTTTGCTTATTACCACTTTTATATTATTTGATATTTTCTCATTATGTCAATGTTAAATCCTGTGAATGTTAAGTATCAACTAGAGAATGATCGTTTATGAGAGCAAGAACAAATATTTGTGCAGAATAAGATGACGATTCATTTTATTTCGTTGGTTTCTCATCAGCTGCATACAACCTAGAATAATATTTTTACAAAATTAATATTTGAAACGTTTTCTCTTCTGATCAGATTTAATAATTCCTTCTCTCCGTTACATCATCGTTTTTTAGATGGTTAAGTTCAACTTTCGTGTTTAATTAGATCATTTAAAGTTTAATAATTGAGTTTTATTCACTTTATTCTCAAATATTTCCAACCACCTCTTATTGTGTAATCATTTGACCTCTGATCTCTATTTTGCCTCCTGGTACCTTGTCTTGGATCGTATATATATTCACTGCATTTTCTCCAACATTTTAAGCCATGTTCACATGTTTATGTAATCTTGATTTCAACTAACTCCATTCATTCTCATGAGTATGTAAAAACTTGTTTCAAATATTATTTTTGTAAAAGAGTATTATTCTAGGTTGTATGCAGTGGCTGATGAGAGACCAACGAAATAAAATGAATCGTCATCTTATTCTGCACAAATATTTGTTCTTGCTCTCATGTAAATAATAAAGAGAACAAAGTGTATGAAATGATCGTTTATTTCTCTCTCTCTCTCTTGTGAGAAGCAAATTATGTAATTTTCTCTTATTTTCTTTATCTTGTTTTAATTTAGATCCAGTTGATCGGTTTTATGATCAAGATTTAATACGTCGACCAGTAAATAGTAGAAATACTCGACAAAATCCACAAACAACTAATACATCTACATCTAATATTAATAATAATAATAATAATAATACAACTGTTGAACAATATGAAAATGAATCTGTTCAATTGAAATTAGAAAGTTTATGTTTAAATGATACATTCATTTCTAAATGTATATCAACACCTATTGATAATGATTTAGACAATGAATTTTCACAGTTATTAAAAACTAAATTAATATTAAATAGTAAGTTCAATGTTTATGTTTATATGTGTAGATGATTATTTATAATAATGAAAGAAATTAAATGTTAATAATACTTAATAATATTATATTATAGTCCCGACCGTAGCTGCTACCTTGACGTAGTTGTCGGGCTTGCTTATCGTGATGACCTAACCGAGTTATACTGGCTGGAATATATGTTCCTGTAGGTTCTACCATGCCAGGCAGGTCGATTGGAGAACGATGAGACTAAAAGCAGCTACTCAAAGTCTGAGGGCGAAGTCGTACTGCTGACTGCAGAGGGGTGTGACAGCAGTAAGGTGTTTCCCTCGGACAACCAGCATCTGCAGCGATGCTGCCTTCTCACAAGGAAGGAGGGGTTAGAAAAGGTCGGCCCTAAAAATGTCACACCTCACCCTACCTCACGGATTTCCGTCTCCGGCAGTAAGAGTGCCCACTAAGGGCTTTTAAGTGCGGAGCTAATACTCAAAATACTTTTCATAAAAAGGCCGTGCGTTATAGGCCTCAAGCAGTTGTTCCTTGGGCTCTGCGGTCACGCTCTCAGGTCTCTAAGACCGACACTAATCTACCTTCTTTTTCAGGTTCCTTAAGAAACACCCTTCCACGGTGTGGGCAGCCGGGAAGTGACAACTGCCCTCATACCCGTGAAAGCACGAGAGTCCAAATTGGTCAAAATCAAATCGTAATAATATTATAGTATTCACTATTATGTAGTTTAGCGGCCTGTTTGAAATCTTGCGCTACCTTCTTTTTTTTCCTCAAATATTACAACAAGTTATATTTTCGCTTTATTTATCTTCTTTTAATTGCTTATTTGTCTCCCAAAATGGTATTGCTTATTCATGCGCCTCTATGAAAAAAAAAGTCTACGATCTATCGTTAGTAATACAATGAGATTTTAGTGAAGACATCACGTTGGTTGGCAACATTCGTTAAAAAGGATCAGTATTTATTAAATGTGTATTCCTAAAATTCTTTGTATTAACTGCAAATCTTTTATTGAAAAGGTGAACAATCTACATTTTCTCCTTAGTCTAAACATATATCATAACTGTGGTGTAATCACAGTTCATAAGTCTTGGCTACATGACCTGTACAATGACAATTTGATATCGCTAAAAAGTTCCCAAATTTTTCGTCACGATCGTTCTATCATTAAGAAGAAGTGTGATGATAGTGGTGTTACTACTTTCATGAACACGAAATGATGTAAATCCAATCATGTTTACTTTCAGTTTTCAATTGATTATATCAATTGTCTGGGATTAAGATGCCGTCCAAAACATCTGAATAAATATAAATGTACGTACATTACCGATGCTTATGTGACTTCGAACTGCACATAATCGATCCTATCCCACTTTGCTGATGAATTCACTGAGTTTGTGTACATGGAAAAAGAGTAACTTATTAAGACACTGTATGCTGAGAATTTAATTTGTACTAAACTTATTACTGAATAATGCTTTATTATTATTATTATTATTATTATTATTATTATTATTATTATTATTATTATTATTATTATTATTATTATAGTAATGGTAATAATGAAAACATTAGTAATATCGATAATATTGATTATAGTAATAATAATGCTAATAGTAATAATAATTGTGATGACAGTAGTAATAGCGATAACAGTAATAATAGTGGTAGCGATGTGTTATGACGAGAGAATGGGGGAAGTGGTTGGGGTTGGCCGAGTGCCAATTGCTAATGCCTAGTTGATTATTGTGCGCCTGCCCTGTGCCCACTTAGTCCCAAGCCGAAATAAGAAAAAATGCGAGCCAATAGATCAGCCAGACAGAATCGATTCCTATTATATTTCAAGCATTCTTTCATATATACATAAAATCAGACCACACAGCAAACCAATTAGAAAATTAGCATGAATACAGAACGAGGGAAATAGTGGTAGTGAATAGGAACAACTTGTACACAACTAATTAACTGTAGTCCATAACAAGAGACAATATAATAACAGTAATTATGCTAAACGGGAGGATAGGGCAAGCGGAGCGTAACAATAATAGAAACAAAATGTTTACATTACAGACAGTTCGAATGAATGAAATAGTGTTCTCAAACACAGCTCTGAAAGTTTGTTACACATCTTTGTGGTCCGGCCTAACACGATGATAATAATAGTGATAATAAAAACAGTAATATTAGTAATAATAATATGCTTACTTTAAGTCCAATCTCGTTTGATCTCAATTATTAACTCAATTTCGAACATAACATTGGATGAATAAATACTTAACGTTTTACAACTTAATTTTTAATTGTTTAGGTTGAATTGTGCCTCGCAAGCGGAATCCAGAACTCGCGTTTTGTTCTATTTCGGACTCATCGGATTCCGGTTGCCAGTCACAATCTAACTTAAAAATAATGCTTGTGATTAACAGCTATATCGAGGTAATCGGCTCAGGATGCTAATATAGCAATATAGGCTCATCCGTTCCATTCGATAGCAAATCAACGAGAAGATACAAGTTCACATTAATTGTATATTCGCCCGTTGTGCAAGCCTGATTGCCTGAACACAATAGCCTAGTGGTGAAGGCGGTTGCCTTTGGCACGAAGCGGACTGAGTCCGAATCCCAATGTGAACATCAACATTGGAATGGAGGTACGTCCAATCGACGAGTCTTAAATAGGACTAAACGCACCCTGGATTCCACTTTCCAGTCACAATCCAACAAATTCATCCCAATATAACTTCCATTTTCTTTACTAAGAAAAACATTTATCAAATTACTGATTTCTTAAAGAATTGCAACCTAAATAGTACATTTTTATCCCATGACTCGACTACATACATGTTAGTACTAAGATCTCTTAGTTACTCTCCTTTTTTTCACTTGTTCTCTGTTTTCATTTAGCTAATTCATCACTTACTACTAATATAAATGACAGGTCAAGTTCATCATCAATATCAAAGTATGTGCCGGAGAGTCAGCAGAATATCGATTATGAATCTGCAGATCATAATGCATCGACTGCGGTGAAAACTCTGGAAACATCCGATCTTGGAGAATCTTATCATCAGCAACAACAGCAACAAGCATCAACGTCTAACAGTAATCCTATTGTAGAGGATATTCATGATTTCTTTGGATTAGTAAGTTTCTCGTGTTTTGTTCTCAATATGATGTTTAAATGTGTTAATTTGATTAATCTCAACAATCAAAGAGGTCTTCTCTCATTTTTTGATCAAACAGAGTTGCCTAATCTTACCATTCCTCTTTCTTTTTACCACCCTATCTAAATCCTACTTAACCCGTTGAGAACTAGTATAGCATGTAATTTACAGCTTCAAAATGCAACCTACCATTTAAACACTGGTATGAACCTATGTCTGCATCCACTACTTGTGGCGAACCACTAAAAATGGTCAAAAATTTCGTATATCTGGATAGTTACGTTGAGTGCTTGTAGTTGCGTAGCATAACACGAGTATAGCGAAAATCATTGTTTCTTATACCAATCTGATTCCTCTCTGGTGTTGTCATGATGTCTGTCTTGACTATAAACAATTGGACTTACAACGTATTTGTGAGAGAAGTTCTACTTAATGACCTGTCTCTCTTGTGTAAGTTCAAGAGCTTAATGCAACACAGGCACATGATGTTTTTACTCAGTTTTATATCTATAAGTGATATTATTGAAACTTATTGTTCTTTTTTCATGACTCCCATTGTCTTTCTGTCTTAGCCTAATTCACATGAAGTAACATCTAATGTGTTCGCTGTCACACCATTGAGTTGGTGTCCTCACTTAACATCTGTTCAGAATAGCCCTACTTCATGGAAGCCTGATATTAACGCTTTATGCAATTGTTGTGATCATCACAGTGAAAATTGGGTTTGTCTATCATGTTACGCGGTAAGTCTTCATGTATGGTTTTTTGTCTGATTGATTGGTGTTGTTTAATCTTTGACTTCAAATTGAATGAACAGGCCAATAGTGGACCCTGTAACTGTTATATTTAAGTATAGTCGACCCAATTAGTTGTATGGCAAATATAGCGTGACCTGGATAACTACCAACCAGTGCCCGAATACGTCTGCCCCACGACTACCAGTCCCCAATCCGGAATGATGAACACAAGATAACCAGACAGAAATCATATTGTATTTCATACAATCCTTTATATGTACACAAAGCCAGACCACATAAATTACGATTAGGGAGAATAAAGTCTATGCAAAATCAGAAGAATAACGACTAAGGACTGAGGATTTATGTACATGACTAATGAATCATAGTTCCTGAATAACAAGATATATGATAACAGTTTATGAGTCTAATAAGAGGTTAGGGCGATGGGAACATGACAATATAATAGAAATAAAATAGTCGATTTACATGTACTCAAAATAAATGAAATAGTCTTCTGAAAAATGGTTCAGAAAGTTAGTTACTCTTCTTAAATCTCTCAATATAACAGTAACTAAGGTCATTATACATCAATCATAAGGCTACATGTTTGTTAGCAACTGCTTAAGAAGTCCTACTCACTGTCTTCACATTTTTTAGTAGTACAATGTTTACTCGAGTGAAAAAATGATGTTATGTATATGTGGTGACACATTCAGGTTAATAAATACCAAGAGCTCGTTTAAGTGTGTGTGTGGGAGGGGGGTGAAAAACCCTAATTTAAAACTATTGGTTTAGATGAATGCTGAAAAACGAATGGTACACGAACTTATTTCGATCACCATCAGGTGCCGTACGCCTGCATTTTCTGACGTTGCTCCATTGCTTTGTTTATTTGACCCTTAGATCAAAGGCTCGAGGAGTTACCCCATATGAAAGCCACCATGATTAGTGGTAGGAATTGTTTGAAACGCGGATATTCTCCTATTTGAACTTCATCATCTGAGCTTTCATTCCTTTACTTGAAACTTCTATCCAGTAACTTAAGTTTCAACTACTATCGTCTTATCCACAATGCTAATAACAATCATTTCCACTACTTTCAATCAATTTAACATCAACAAGAACATACTTCATGCAATATTGCGTCATCAGTAGTATTCGTTTAACATCAAATACTATACTTACATAATTATTGACCTAACTCTGCAAATTCAAACTTCACATGTAGTATTGTTTCTTTCAAGATTACAGGTACAACTTGCTAGGGACAATTATTAACCATCATAATATGTATATATATGTATATATTTGCAGGGTTTCTTGTAGATTACCTCTTACGACTTAACGTTAAACTGTTGAGTTTCTTTTATACATCAAGTTCCTTAGATCATGTTAGAATGGATATCTTGACTTTCTATTTAATGCTCTTGTTTTCTTTTCCCCTTTTACCTCTTTTACCTTCCTCTCATCGATTACATATACATACTAGGTTTATTGTGGTCGTTATGCTAATTCACATATGATTGAACATTTTTCATTAACAAATCATCCTATTGTACTTAGTTATGCTGATCTATCAACATGGTGTTATGAATGTGAATCATATGTGCATAATGAGGTAAGAGATTAATAATAAAAATAGCTAATTAATTAAGAAAACAAAGAGAATTGTTCATCAATATTTTTTAAATGTTCATCTTTAACATCTTGTCAGTTAGTCAGTCAGTTACAACGTAGAACTTGGTACATGCATTACATCAGTTCAAGTTGCCATGCCTCAATTAGCAGATAAAGATTAAATTGTCGGACCAAATCCCAGAGTAATGAAGGTAGTAACAGAGTAAGTACTAATGGAAAGGCATAGAGATCAGAGATGAGATTTGAGATAAAAAGTGATTCAGTAAAGAGAAAATTATAATAAACTCAAAAATTAGAATTTGGAGGAAGACAAGGAGTGGATGCACCTGCGCCATTGCAATCGATTTTGAGCCATATCACCTAAAGTCTCTAACCATTTGTTACGATCATCGTGTGGGCCCCAACCAGGTAGTCTTGTTGTCAACATCTAATTTCATTAAATGTTTATTTCTTGATACGTGTAGATATCTAATCATCATTGATCATGCAGAAAAACTTTTTAGATGTTATTCTATACTACTTATTGTTATGACGCGAGAAATTCTTGGTTGGTTTACCGAATACCAATTAGGCTGGCCTAGTCGATAATTGTGCATCTGCCCTATACCCACTGAGTCCCAAGCCGGAATAAGAAAACATAAGCCGATAGACTAACCAGACAGAATCGGATTATATTTCATACATTCTTTACTTATACATAAAACCAGACTAAACAGCAAAAACCAATTAGGAAATTAACATGAATACATAACTAAAGAAATAGTGACAGTGGATAGGGACTACTTGTACACAATCAATTAACTGTACTTCATTGTAAGAGATAATTTACTAAGTGTAAATACACTAATCGGGAGGATAGAGTAAGAGGAACGTAACAATCATAGAAACGAAATGTTTACATTACCAACAGTTAGAATAAATGAAATAGTGTTCTAGAACACAGTACTGAGAGTTTGTTACTCTTCTTTAATCGCCCAACATGACACTTAATGAAGATTAAAACAATAGATGAATAATTTTTGTTAGACAATTATTAATAATTGAATAATTCAGAGTTCGTTGTGTAAAACTTAAAGGTTCTAGCCTTGATTCTTTAACAGAATAATGAATATGAGTAGATATACCTTAATAACGACGTATACTAAAATAACAAGAAACTTTAGTTAAACAAAGTTTCCTGCTGACCATTTCTAACAAACATGATTGTTAAGACTCATACTTGATAGTTTGACTAGCCGCAGACAATTTGAGCACTAAAACATCTAGAACCCTTCTAGTCACAAATTTAAAAGACAAGACAAGTAAACAGAAATCTTTATTCCAGTAGGATACACGAAATATTCGTGTATTTATAATTTTCTGAAACAATAAGATCACTATTATAATCCATCTAATCCGAACTGAGAATTTTCAGCTATTCCTCAATTAGAACACGGTCCGTCGATATTCTGGAAGGTTCTGTCGATCTGTGATTAGATGGAATGTCTCCGGCCTTTTCAAGGATCTCGGAGACTTCTTTGAGGTTTTTAAGAGCCTTTCCAACACCTTCTTTCTTTAAGGTTTTGTTCGTATAATTTTCTACCTGAATATACTTACAACCTGGTTACCGTGTTCCGCCTGCTATTCATTACTCGTGATGGTTGGGTTGATTTGATCTTGTTTCTTGTGTTTTCTTTCTCACTAGACCTCCTTTGAAATGTATTCACTAGTATTTGAAATGGAAGTCAACAGTGTGTTATCACTATTCTTCCATTTCTTCACATTTGATTAACATGTCTCGCACAAGTGCCGAAACTTCGCCGAACTAGGTATAATGCTTTTCCAATCCGCTGTTCGATAGTACGCAGTTCCCATTTTCCATTACCTTGATACGACTTGATGAGTACTTTTTCACTCACTTGGAAGCTGCGAATAGTCGTCCGTTGCTTTTCATCATTGGATTTATCTGTTTTTTTTTTACTGGCAGCATTCTGTTTAAGCTGTCGAAACTTTCTCCCGAACATTCACTCTGTAGGTGACTTCCCCTCTGATACGGCAGGATTCCGAATAACTCGATAAGACATTAGGAATTTGTCGATTACTTACATCGACACACTAATGATGCATAAAGTTTCGAATCATTCGAATTTAGAATCCGCACCACGTCTTAGTCATTCGTTGGATTCGGTCAGTAGTCAGTCAGTCAATAAAAACGTAGAACCAGAAATATATACGCATAGCTCCAGGTTAACATACCATATTAATGTGATCAAATTCACAAAAATAACACGACAAGTAGAATACAATAAGAAATGTAATAACCTTGTTAGTGATTGCCTGAAGAAAGCTATCCAGTGGAACTTGCGTTATGACCATGACCTGGTAACCTTGGCAAACAGTGATTGGTTGGCACTATACCTGCGCAACTGAAGCCTACCTCATGTGTGGATAAAGAGAACAATCATCGACGAATGAAAACTAAGACCAAGTCATTAATTGGATGGAAACAGTGGTTTTTGTATATCATATGCTGAACCAAACAGTAACAGAAAATACAAAACTTACCAAAGACTAGGATAGATTAGTTGTGTATAGAAATCGGGATAATGAGGTCATAATAAGGTTACAGTAACTAGGGTAGAAAGATAGATATGTCAACAGTTAATCAACTTATAAAAAGCTTACAATTTAGGCCATATAAGTAGCATATTTACTAAGCAAACACAGTTTAGCAGTATGGGTCCCGATATTACGAATAGACTCAACAGATTATCATTCCGACCTCGCTCCGTTATAACAGAAAATAATAAAGTAAGATTGTATATGAAAGAACAATAGAACTTAAGATCCAGATGAAGATAAAGAGTGAATACACTTTCGCCTTTGTGACTGATTCTGAGCCATCACTCAGTGTCTCTAGTCATTAATTGCGATTATCATGCAGACCCTAGTAAGGTTGTCTGCATCTACCAACATGGCTCAGATTAGCATTCAGAGACTTCACAGACTGATGTCATGTTTTGTATCGGTCACCTCTACCGTTCTTGCATCCTACTTCTGCCCCCCCACCAACACCTTGCATCAGTAGTTGGGACATACGCATCACATATCCTAATCATTTCAGTCGATGAAGGTTTACAATCTATTTAATTGATTTACTATGTTTTCCTTATTCAATCATCCCATGATATACGGGCGATACTACGTTTTTTATGATCAAAAACCTGGAGCCTTCTTATATCTTCTAGTTTTCATGGCCTATGTTTCTCACGAATATGTTAAAACAGAGTGAACTGGTGCTCAGTTCACGCAATCTTTTGTCGTAAAATGGATATGTCACTTATGCCACAAGTGACGTAGGTTAGTAAGAGCCAAACGAGTACACTGTCATTACATTGATTGCTAATTGATGTGTATATCTTTTAAACATTCAAAGCGTACTTAAACTTAGTAAATACAGTTACAGCTCTAGAATGAATCGTATTCTGATCCTTTAATTCTCACAGTGAATACAATGTACCGTTCAGTTACTACTAAGTCAAATTTTAAGCTAAAATTTGTTTTCTATAACTTCCATCATGATATAGGGGCTGAACTTTGTGTTGTCAGACAGACAGACAGACAGATACAACTTAGGACCAGGCACATAAGTGCATCGGTCCAAGTTGCCACACCTCAACAGCATAGCAAGATGATCACCAAATTCATAGAATCAGTTACTTTAATGGTAGTAATATATAAAAGGAAGATTGCATATAAGGATATAATATGTAGAGAAAAAAAAAGAAAAAAAATTAGTTTGTATGAAGAAAGGTAGAGTAATTTTAGTCTCAAGGTGTACGTGAAGACAAAGAATGTATACACCTACGCCATTGTGATCGATTCTGAGCCATGTCACCAAGAGTCTCCAACCACTGGGTACGGCAGTCACGCGGACCCCAACCAGGTAGTCGACATCTACCAATGTGGCTCAGACCAGAAGTTAGTGACTTCAACGACTGATGCCACGTTTTGGTTTGGCCGCCCCTAACCCTTTTCCAACCCACCCCAATACTAGTCATCATTGAGCGACGTGGTAACCGGTGTTCGGACATACGTAACACATGCCCCAACCATCTCAGTCGATGAAGTTTCATAACCTCATCAACAGATTTACCATCATTCCCTAATACCCTTCGTCTAACCTCATTATTAGTTACCCGGAGATCCCAGCAGGTACGAGATATATTTCTAAGACATCTGTGATCAAATGCTAGTAACCTACGAGTGTCTTCTACCCTTAATGGCCATGTTTCACAGCCGTAAAGTAGAACAGGACGAACTGCTGTGCAATATACTCGTCCTTTAGTTGATAGACGGATATCACGCCTACGCTATAGATGACGTAAGTTGGCAAAAGCCAAACGAGCCTTTCGAATTCGTGCAGAAATTTCCCGGCCGTTGCTGCTACCTTGACGTGGTGGTCGGGCTTGCCTATCGTGATGAACCAATCGAGCTATACTGGCTGGAACAATAGTTCCTCAAGGTCCTACCATGCCAGGCAGGTCGGTTGAAGAGCGGTAAGACTAAAAGCAGCAGATCCAAGGTCTGAGGGCGAAGTCGTACTGCCGACTGTACAGAGGTGTGACGGCAGTAAGGTGTTTCCCTCGGACAACCAGCATAACAGCGATGCTGCCTTCCCACAAGGAGGGGTGGGCTTAGAAAAGGTTGACCCTAAAAATGCACACCTCGCCTTATCCTACGGATTTCCGTCTCCGGCGATAAGGTCTTCAACAAGTACGGAGCTAACACTAAAACCACTCACCAAAAGGTCGTATGTGACCGGCCTCAAGCAGTTGTCACTTGGGCACTGCAGTCACGCTCTAATCCAATTTCCTTTTTAGGTACCTCCAGAAGAACTTTGTGTTGTATTTTCAGAATATCTTTTTTTATATCTAGTAATTAATACTGGCCATGTGATAATAGTCAACAAGTCATAAACAATGTTGAATCTAGCATGGTTATATAGTTATTCATGATTGATATTACTTTTTAGTTTGTTCATCTTATTTATACATCAGCCAACATTATGCGTCGATGTATCTCTTGGTTGGGCATACGTAATATATGTCCCAATCAACTCAGCTGATAATAATTCACAACCTCATCAACTAATTCGTTTTGTTTTCTTAGTATTCTATACATAACCTTAACATTGGATATTGAATAACTCTATGATACACGATGGATACATAGAGGATGACTGTTATCATAGACTTACAATATACTTATGTCTTCCACCAGAGTATTTGTTGATTATGGATCGATCTTAATAAAGAAACTCTTTACACGTATTTCGTCTTAGTATGAATCTTTTCAGTCTGTAGTATGCACCCACAACCTCATCAACAATCGAATTTTAAATCTTCAAATCCCGCTACAGGGGATCAACCATCAGATCCACTTAATCGATATCCAATGATTTGTGTTTTTTAGCTCCACTCAACTGACAAGTCATACAGATCTTTGTGAAGTCGTGAATGCTCAATGTCGAGGAGTTTCATATTCGAAAGAAACAATTATTCAAAGTTTCTTAGTCTCTATCAGTGACGTAACTTTCGAATTATTCATTAGATTGTCATTCAATAGTTAACATTTTCTAACTTAATTCAACTCATGATGTACATTTTACATACTCATCGAATGTCATTTATGAGTAACTAACTCACACTAAGCCATTGTAGTGTATAATCTCTAGAATACCAATTTAATAAATGAAAGTTTACTATATTAATAGTAGAATGAATTTGTATATTCCCATTGATTTGTTATAGGCTGAGTCCATTGCACAAACGTGACTGTCTGGACTCAGTAGTCTAGTGGTGTACGCGGTGTCGTTTGACACGAAACGGACTGAGTTTGAATCCCACTGCGAACATCAACATTAGGATGCAGGTACATCCAGCCTATGAGTCCCAAATAGGACGAAACGCGCCTCCCGGATTCCACTTGCCAGTCACAATACAAATTTACTATATTAACTTTCTAATTCAACTGATTACTTACTGTTTTTTTTTTCCTATTTATCTTGTTCAGGTATTGTTGAATGTGAAATGTGCTGTTTACGAAGCGAAATTCGGTGAAGAAATGCCAAATTCTTCTTGAAAATCATTTCTTATACTCTTTCTTCTTCTTCTTCTACACCTACTTTGCTTTGTAAATGGATTCATTATATCCATAATCAGAAAAGATTTAAATATTCCGGTGGTATTGAATTCACTGTTTATTTTGTATTATGTCATGAGATAATTTACTACTTTCAGATGCTTTTTCTATTGAATGCTCAATAATCTTTAGGTTTGTTTTTTGTTTTTTTTCAATCTACTATACATACTACTCATTATACTATTGTTATTACAACTACCTATTTTATATATTTTTTCTGTGAGTAGTTTGTTAGTATTTTTAGTATTTTACTATTTTACACTACTTATGAGTAGTATAGAACAATGTATGATGAACACCATAACGGGATTAATAAATCATTGTAACATAATCAATTCATTAGTGTTATTTCTGTAAAGTTCTAATGCGAAATGATGATTGGTGGAATTTTTAAAATAATCTAAGAGTAGAACAGTTACTATCAATGATATCAGATGATTATCATGTAGGAACTCTATGGTTGAACGCCGACCTACACAAGATGGTGCTGTTGGTTTAGAGTTTACTGTGAAACATTTAAACATCTTGAATTCAATTTGTGGTAGTATCTAAGATGTACACTATTGCTGAGAAGTTCCATCCTAGAACGAAACATCTCTTTAGTGATTTGTGATTTTCACATATTATCAACCGAGATCAATCTCTAACAAACATAAACAACGTATCTAGATTAAATACCTATTGTCAGCTTAAAGTCAGGTATAAGTAGTATTGTGTTTTCCATGAAACTAAGCTCAACCACATTGATATCATGGATGATATCTGTCAATTGTTCAGCATTGAATCTATACAATAAACTAAATCTGATAGTTAAAAATGTTGTGTTAGCTAAGAGTAGGGTATCAGAGAGAATCTAATAATACTTATAAACAGCTTAGATTGAAGTTCTCATACCACATTAGAACGATAAACATGAACTAGATAAACATGACAATATAATTCAGCAGGAAGGAATTATGGAAATTTTCGTAAAAGATTAATAGAACTTCAGATCACATCAGTTGGATGTACCTCCATCTAGTGTTGATACATACACGAAAGCCCAAACTCAGCAGATTCGATGACAAATGTCACTGCATTGATCATCAGGTCAGAGTCCAGAGAACCCCACTTGGGCAATGAACATGTATATATAATATGCAAGTATCTCCATTTTCCTTGGTGACTTGTTATAGACTGAGGTTTATCAGTCTTTGTTGACATAAAAAACATAGAGTATGTTTGATTCTGGGCCATGTCATTCAGCGTATCCACCCACTGACCTTCATTATCAGATGAATCTCAAATTAGTACTCTGCACCTACCAACATTGCTTACACTACCAATGAAAGACTTCGTGGACTGTTACCATGTTTTATTTTACTCTTCCCTGTCCTACTCCTACACTAGCTCACGTCTTTCGACGAAGTGATCGGTAAATGGAAATACGTAATACATGTCCTGTCCATTTCAGTCAGTGAAAGTTCACTATTTTATCTACTGATTAACCATTTTTCATTGTACTCTGTCTTTAATATCAATATTACTTTTTCGGTCATACCATGATATACAGACGATATTTCGAAGATTCCTATAATCAGAGACATAAAACTTAAGCATATCCTCTAATTTTACGGCGATTGTTTTCCATCCATTGGTTAATACTGAGGGGACTGGTTAGCAGTGCACTCGTTTTCCCGTTGAGAAACGGATTTTTGTCCTATACCACAAGTTACGTAAGTTGGTAGAAGCTAAAGGAGCTTTTTGAATCCGAGTTGGGATTATTTCAGACAATAACTAATGACAGCTAATGGGACTTCCGAGATTAGTAAAGTGGTCCATATGGTCAATTTCATTATTGTTTATGACCAATCTAGGCGATGATTAAAACCAGTCCTGATGTAATATTTTGAATGTCTATAGGAAGATACACTTCATTGGTATGCTTTCATTGATACTTAAGGCGTTTATTAGACTAACTCGTTCTTAGTAGAATGAATTTGTATATTCGAATCCCACTGTGGACATCAACATTGGGATGCAGGTACATCCAGCCGACGAGTCCCAAATAGGACGAAACGCGCGTCCTGGATTCCACTTGCCAGTCACAATACAAATTAAATAACTCGTTCTTCTTGAACCTTATTCTATATGTTCACTCCTCTTTGAAGTAACTTCCGCTTCTACTAATATGATGTTAATCTTACTGTACTTTTGAGGTATGGCAATTTGAACTAGTGCACACCAGTACACACACAGACCAGTGCCAGGTTCTACAATAATCACACATACATGCATACAACAATATCACCTTTAGAGCATCCCTTAATTAAATTATACAATCAGTGATCTTTGATTAGGCAAACAGTGAATACTTTACAGTATTCTAATCCATTACTATATAATAATGTGAAGAGTATTAGTTAATTTTAGTTTGATATCATGAAGTGGTTTAAATCAAATAACTATTGATCACGAGGAAGCAGTGAACAATTGTTTCGTCCTAGTATGAAACTCTTCAACAATACACATTCACGAACCCAGGACTTTCTGGCTCTTTAATGAATGCTTTATCATTAGATAACCGAATCGGTTTCCAATTGTTGATATTTCTAATTCAGTCAGTTCGCAATGCCTTTACTCAACTTCATTCATTATCATCGATAACTGCTTCACACCCGACATGCTTGGATTCCACTGATCATGTCTTCTAACTAGAATTCCAGAAATAACCTCGAGAAGTTGATCACTAGTGAATTGATTAGAAACAGAATTACAAATATCAACCGTCTGGAACCAACTCAATGATCTAATGGTTAAGTGATTGTTACAGAACCAGAGTGTCTTGTGTTCAATCTCTGGTGGGGTTATGGATGCGTACTGTCCGGTACTTCCTGGTTATCAGTGGTTGTCTAATTTTTGATCAATTTATAATATCAAATTAACGTTCAGCAATCTCCACAACATCCAGTTGCAATATACTTGAATGGTTGGAAAATGGTCACTAGATTGCTAAATACACTATCGTTCTTCAATTAGTAGATAGTAGTAGTATAATCGCATCTCATATAGTAGGTTGGAGGCGTGCTACTAACTTAGAATCTATTCCTTGAACAGCCGAGTATCAGCATCTTCGATTAATCATAAACTATCTGCTTTAATACAGTATTCTAGATGTAAACATACGTAGGTATGATAACAAAACTTTGAACAGGTTTCCGTCATGACATTTGTAGGTTCTACGAAGTGATCATGACATGCAAAACCCTCTGGCAGAACCTACATAACAATGTGTCAATCTTTTCAAGTTGTTACTACTGATTACGTCTAAATCCTTTGGTTCTGTAACTAATAGCAGATATTTTTCATTAACAGTCTACTGATCGCTAGTTCTGAGTTTGATTAGTATTGATGCATTTTTATTAGTTTATTTATTAAACCTCAACTTTTGAACAATCTAACAAAATCAGTTTTAAGCTGTAGTCTGTTAGGATCTCTGTGTATTACCTTCTAAACGTTAACTTTACCTGCAAGCAGTATGGAAGATTATCCGGAGAGATTTGTCACTTATTGAACTAATACGGAGCCAATTATGGAATCTTCTGGTATCCCCATTAAGTACAAATATTTATTCCACTAAGGTATCATTCATTCTCACTCACCGTAGACGACTCCATAGAAAATTCTTATTCCTGAATCGTATTGTCGCCGTTATACAAAAATTAGAGAATTTGCGCACAAGTTCTACATGTGATAGTTCACTGAGAGTTTACTAAAGTTTATGATTAATACATCAATTAGCCCATCCTCGTTCGAACCCAAACAGTCTCTTCTTCCTGTGAGGTGGTTTGTCATTCAAGAACAACGATTGGAGAATTCGTGTTGTTTCAGTGTTAGTGTATTGCAGGTATTCACATATTAAGCAGTTTGTCTGGAATCACTCTAAAATCTTGATTATGGACAGGTTATCTTTCAACATTCTTAAAAATATAGATGATTAAAGCGCCCTTTCACTATCTTAGAAGCTAAACATAGGATAGGAACTCACTGAACAACTCTGAGAGGAGCTGAAAGGTGACGTCGGCCAGCCATGACAACAGTCAAGAATGCAGCACATCAGTACTTGGTGATTTACTGGGTTCTAGGCTCCTTCGATAAAAAACTAAGAAATGTTTCCTAAGCTACGGACAATGGTAACATACTTGGAACATAAGTGCTATGGATGAGCAAAGTGTCAGGGCCTGTACTACTCGGATAGACCCCACTGAAGTACTTTGATAAATATTCATTTTTATGTGCTTACGATTCAACTAGAATGTCTGTTATCACTCAAAGGTAGTACATGCATCCTGTCACTTTATCTTCCACACATGTAACACCTTCCATAATTTTCCAAACTCCGGAAAACTAAACATAATAGATCGATCAGAAAACAAACAAAAAACTGAGTTAAGGTGCGAACAATTATACCATTATTATGAATATATGCAAATATATCAGAGGTAATAGGAAAGTAGCAGTCACCTGAGTATCAATCAATCAATATCTGTTACTCCATATGGAGCAGAGGCCACCAACCAGCCTTCTTTAAACAACTTTGTCCTGAGCTTTCCTTTTCAGCTCTTCCCAAGTACCGTTCATTCACTTCATGTCTGTATCCGATTCCTAAAGCAATGTGTTCTTAGGTCTTACTCTTTTCCTTTGGCCTTCACGATTTCATATTAATGCTTGTCTTGTGACACAGTTCGCTGATTTCCTTAATGTGGCTGTGTCCTATCCACCTGCACGGACTTTTTCCCAATTTCTTCCTTGGTTGAAAGCCGGTTGTTTTGTTCTTTACTATAGAAGGCTGTTGTTGATGGTATCTGGCTACCAGTCACAAGGTTTCTTATGCTGACGGTTGTTTCTAGATACTTGCATCTTTTGTATAATGCTTTTCATAGTTCTCCAAGTTTCAGCTCCATACAACAGAACTATCTTCACATTCGTGTTAAAAATTTTGACTATCATGTTGACTGACAGTTGGCTTGAGTTCCAGATGTCTTCCACTTGTATAAATGCTACCCTTGCCTTTCCAATCAGCTCCTTCACATCTGCATCAGACCCTACTTGGTTATCGATGATGCTGCCCAAGTATGTAGAGGTTTCTACATCTTCCAGAATTTCTCCTTCAGTTAAGTGAAATAAGATTAGTGTTAGTTCTTTTATATCGAAGGATCTTGCTTTTCCATTTGTGTATGTTGAGGCCTACTGCTTCTGAGGCTGCTGATGCTTTGTCCGTCCTTATCTGCATTTGATGCTGTGTGGGGTATAGAAGATCTAGATCATCTGCAAAGTCTAAGTCATCTGGTTAAATTCGATGCTGTCCACTGTATTCCGAAAGTGCCTTAAGATGTTGGGGTCTTTATGATTCAAGTCAACCACCAGCAAGAAGAGGAAAGGCGACATCAATCAGCCTTGTCTAACACCGGTCATCACTTTCGAATGAAGTCTGTGAGTCAATCTCCATGTACGATTTTACAATATAGTCCGCCGTAAGCATTCCATATGATGTTGACTAGCCCTTCGGGTACGCCATAATGTCGTAGAAAGTTCCATAATATTCTCCTATCCACACTGTCGAATGCTTTTTCGTAGTCGAGAAAGTTAATGTAAAGTGACGAATTTCATTCGATTGATTGTTCAATAATAATCTGTAGAGTAGCGATTTGGTCGATACACGATCAGTCTTTACGAAATCCGGTCTGTTGATCTCGAAGTTGAGCATCGACAAGGGTCTTTCATTCGGTTTAATAACACTGTGTTGAAGACTTTTCCTGG
The DNA here is from genome assembly GCA_025215515.1 of Schistosoma japonicum. NCBI lineage: Eukaryota > Metazoa > Platyhelminthes > Trematoda > Strigeidida > Schistosomatidae > Schistosoma > Schistosoma japonicum. The sequence continues at coordinate 49,035,085 of CM046063.1, read as the reverse complement.
TATCGAACGAAGATTGATGCCACTGTAGTTATCGCAATTGCTAAGATCTCCTTTGTTTGGTATCTTGATGAGATACCCATCTTTCCAGTCTGCTGGCACTTGTTCTTCCTCCCAAATCTTTCTGAATAGAATGTTGAGCATCTTCGTAGATGCTTCTATATCTATCATTACTGCCTAAGCTGGTATGTCGTTTGGCCCTGCTAGCTCGACACTCTTGATTTGTCAGATGGCCATTTTGATCTCTTCGAATGTTGGTGGGTCGGTGTTTATGAGGAGATCCGTGGCTGCTGCTTCGACGACTGGTGGGTTCAGTGGGGCTGGTTTATTTAATAGCTCTTTGAAGTGTTCTACCCACCTGTTTCGTTATTCATGCACTTCAGTGATTAGGTTTGCCAGCATTGCTCTTGATTGTTTGTTCTAGCTTACTAAATTTCCCAGCCAGCTTCTTCATTATATTGCGAAGATGCCATCATATTGCCTTCTCTTGTAGCTTTTTTCGCCGTCATTGCTAGACCCTCAACATATTTCCGTTTATCCGACTTGATGCTTCGTCTTCACTTGCTCACTTACTACTATGTATTCGGCAGTGTACCTTAGGCTTTTACTGTTCTAGTCCTGTCTGCAATTATTCGCTAACATTTTGCTCATCCTTACTGGAATCTTGTCCAGAGTACCAACAGAAATCCTTTCATTATCGCATTGTTTCTTGCTACCTGAAACCCCCTGACATGTTGAAGTTATTGTTTCGTTAATCTCTTTCCAATCGTCCTCTATATTAGTTCCATCTTCTTCTATAGATAATGAAATGCTTAGAACTTATTGTTGAGAGTTATGTTGAATTCGTTGAGTTGTCTAGTATCCCAGAGAAAGGGCTGTGTTGAACCAGATGATGATCCGAAGCTATGTCAGCTCCTCTCCTTGCTATTACATCTTCCATGGTCCTTCTAAACTTCTTATTGTTGCAGATATGATAGATTAGGTTCTCCGTAATAAGTTTCCGGTGAAACTTCTGTAGTTTTGTGTATACGCTTGTGGGCGAATACAGTGCCACCGATAATCATTTTGTTGAAGACACATAGGTTTGCAAACCTCTCATCGTTTTCATTCATTTCTTCCAGTCCATGTCGTCCCATGATGTCTTCATATCCAGTGTAGTCTATCTCAACACTGGCGTTGAAGTCTCCCATCAGAATGGTCATGTCGTTGGCTGAGCATTTATCGATGGTAGATTGTAGTCTCGCATCGAATTGATCTTTGTCGTCTTCGTGGCTGTCGTTGGTGGGAGAATAACATTGGATGACATTCATTATGATCCCTTCCTCCTTCGTCTTGAAGGGTACTTTGATGATTCTAAGTTCATGAGGTTCTCATTCTATAAGGGCCTTCCATGCTTCTCGAGACAACATCAGTGCCACTCCTTGTGTGTGAGGCGTTTTCAACTTCGTGACCGGCGTATAAAAGCCTTTTTCCTGAGGATAACCCTTTCTGTCCAGTTTGTAACCACTGGATATTACTTACTCCTAGTATCTTCATGTCGCATCTTTTCATGTCTTCAACTATTTGTATGCTTCTTCCTGTCTCCCACATCGTGTGGATATTCCATGTACCTATATTAATGGTTTCTCTGGTTGTCAGAATAGGCATTGGCCTTGTGGATTTCTAATAAACTCGACATTTACCACTAGCCATCATAACAGACCTTCCAACTCCCAGGGCAGCATTAAAGTGATTATAAAGGTTTTACTGGTTAGGGTGTTTTTAGCAAGGTTGTTGTTTTACGGGATTGGGTTGCCAACCCGATGCCCACTCCTCCTCCTTTATTGTCAACTATGATACAATTCATTCGTATATCATAATTAACTATTAAACTTTTGTTGACAATACTGTTCTCGTTGAAGTAACGCGGAGAATGATAGTGCAAGCGCTTTAGAAATAGTTTGATGACTTAATTAATAGGCATGTTGATTTGATTGTGGATTATAATATTAAGTAAACATTAGGAACTGTAAGTGATTATCTCAATAAGTATTACCCATAACCTATCACTAATCATCAGAACTGGATTGAAAGTATCACATAACTCATCTAATATATTTAGATGACCATTGAAAACATGGAAGAACTAGACAGCTATTTAATTCTAGTATATGACTTAATGGTAATCATTATTTTCAAGTTCACCACTTAGGCCAGGCGACAAGCAATTCACTATTCAAGAGTTGAAGTATCTAAAGCCTAAAAGCTCGGCGCAATAACTTAAGGTCAGTAATTTCACGTTAACTAGGACTAAAGTTGTGTACTTTAGAGGAGTTTGATGCTAAGAAGAAACAAGTACTCAGTGCTTCTTACTTTCTAACGGGTTAGTCTCGTCAAGTCTGCAACGTGTAACTACAAATCTTCCAACAGTCTTCATATTTGTTGAAAGCTGGTTCTAAAATTTATTTCAGTTCATGTCTTACTAGATTTAAACGTTGGGATGGATTCCGTCTGGGGAGTGGGATTCAAAAGATGCATGTGTAGTTCCATTTGGGATTAGTTAAATGCACGTGCCTGTATCTCAGTATTAAAGTACCACATACAGACTCACACTCATTAGACTTATTACCAAAGACGCTGAGTTATCCATTAAGCTACTAAGCTAAAACAACGATACGTGTACAACAAGTAAACATATAATCTGTAATTGTTTATGTCTTCCCATGGATTTTCTAGGCTTCAACTTAGGATTAAGGTAATCCTGAGCAATTCTTCAATTATCCAATATGAATAGTCATTTTAATCGAACAGTAAATACTTCAGAGATCAGTCTTCATAAACAAGCGATACAGATTCCTAGCTGGTATTATTCAATTAGAAAACAACAATGGTAAGTAGATATTTTACCAACTATATACATTTTATATGATCAATGTATTTATTGAGGTTTTATATAGGCTTTTCAACCTGTCAATCCAAATACAACGATATATAGTCTAGTCTATATGGCTATTTAATATCCATATTCTGGTAGCTGTTGTAGAGATCTAAATAGTCCTTTAGGCTTCCTTAACTTGTTTCAAGGCCTGGTTTAACCTTAGAGTTAAAGTTAGGTTAAGGTAACTTCAAGGTTATGGTATGAGAATAAGAGAGATCTATGTGTAATACACTGTTGATTCAATACGAACTTAGTTTTGAAGTATTTATCTCTCGGTATATGTTACAATGTGTAAAATGAAGAATTGATTACCCTAAAGAATTTTGTCTATTCTCAACTCCATATAGAAATATTATAATAACTGTTTTCCGAATCGAATGCCCACCATTTCAGTGTTGATTACCATGACGACAATGACGACGATGACGACCACCATCTCATAGTAATAAGACATGAGTTGACAAATATCACAGACATATACCCCCCCCCTATTACAAAAAGATTCGCTCATAATGACCGATGATCAGCAAATTGTTTAAAGAAAGTAAAGAATTAGTCCTAACAATCTCTGACACTAATGAAAATGTGATGTTGATGATAGTCCAATGCCAGATAATGAATTTAACGCCAAACAGTTGCAGACATTATGAACACACGATCAAGTTACAAGTAAATAAGTGAGTTAACATTGTGAACAACTCTACTGATATTATGAATATATGCTGAAATATATCAAAGATAATGAAAATGTAACAATTACTTGAATATACATTGAATCATCAACTAAAACTTACTGAAGAATAACTGTAGATCATCATCGATTATTGTCCGATGCAGATGTAAAGGCAAGGATCGGCAAAGCGACGGCAGCATTCCTACAGTTGAAAAATATATGGGACTACAAACAACTGTCTACCAACCTCAAAGTTAGATTCTTCAACTCGAACGTCAAATCAGTTCTTCTGTATGGAGCTGAAACGTGGAGAACTACTGCAAACATTCTCAGGAGAGTACAGGTATTTATCAACAACTGTCTACGTAGAATATTGAATGTCTGTTGGCTGAAAACCATCAGCAACAGCCTACTTTGGAAGAGAACAAACCAACTTCCATCTGAAGAGGAAATCAGGAAACGACGTTGGAAATGGATAGGACATACATTGCGCAAATCATCAGACTGTATCACGAGACAAGCACTAACTTGAAATCCTGTTGGAAAACGGAAAAGAGGAAGGCCAAAGAACACACTGCGTCGTGAACTGGAAGCAGACATTAAGAGGATGAACAGCAACTGGAGACAGCTGGAAAGGTTTACTCAGGACAGAGTTGAATGGAGAAGACTGGTGAGCGGCCTATGCTCCACCGAGAGGAGTAACAGGCGCAAGTAAGTAAGTAAGTAAGTACTTTACATTAACTAGTATAGAGGATTTAATTAAAGGTCGTTATATTTTTGAATGCACACTATGGACTGGTAGTTGCTGGATAGTCAACATACCAACGATTGAACTCAGGTTCTTCATGTCTCATATCGAATGCCTGACTTTCACACAATTTAGTTATCACTCAGTAGTTTAAATGTTTAACTTGACTGCAGTTTGAAATGTAAACCATTGAAAGGCAATTTAGTAACCTTCAGTTTCAAAGCACTTCAATAGGTCTGAAGCCACCTTGTCTAATTTCTAGTGGAATCGTAGATAAACAATTCCAAGAAGCATAATACTAAAATGAAACAGACATCTGACACTTTCTAACTTCCGACTGTTGCCTAGCTACAGTAAACCCGAAATAATGTAAATTATAGATGGTTTCATACTATGTTGATATTCATTTCGCTAGACACCATGCAAAGAGTGTCCTCAATCTCCATTTTTGTTTCATTTCATAATATATTTACTACTATAAAACACACTCTGATCGTTTGAATTTTCAGGCATTGATCTCATTACAGGGGATCCATCTGTCGACTTACAATAGACAAATGATACAGTCCTGTTTGGTAAAGACACTGATTGTTGAAATGACTCCAAGAAACTTCCTCGATGCCTAAGGATTAGATGAATTATAATGACGACTTTATTGTTTGCAGAAAACTATACATATACAAATATTCTGTGCATATCACTCTCTTACTAGAATAGAGGTTCCTGTCTACTTGTCTTCTATTTTCTGAACTGCGACTAGGAAGATTCGAGGCGATGGAGTATGAAGTTAGTCGGGTAATCAAGCACCAATATAATAATATTACATCTACTTAACATTTACTATCAGATTACGAAAGATGCATCTTTCTATGTAATGTATGTTATAATCAGAAACCCCCACTTCAAAGAGCACTATGTTTCCTGCACTTATACATTGCTGAGACCGTTACCATACACAGAGAAACCGGAACTGAGTGCAAAATAACACTGTTGATATCGTCACTTTGACATACACCTGGTTAGTGAGATACCATATTATATTATTATATAATTGTTATCAAATACTCTTCATATTAACTATTTAGTTTTAGAAATGTTCATCACTCTAAATCTCTCGCTCCTCCATCCCCTTTTCCCAAGAAACATGTTCTTTCCAAATTGATTTGTTCATGTCTTTATGTCCATATGAAATTAGTTATTTTTCATAATTCGTCTTGGCCCATTGATTACATTCCCGGCCGTTGCTGCTACCTTGACGTGGTGGTCGGGCTTGCCTATCGTGATGAACCAATCGAGCTATACTGGTTGGAATAATAGTTCCTCAAGGTCCTACCATGCCAGGAAGGTCGGTTGAAGAGCGGTAAGACTAAAAGCAGCAGATTCAAGGTCTGGGGGCGAAGTCGTACTGCCGACTGTACAGAGGTGTGACGGCAGTAAGGTGTTTCCCTCGGACAACCAGCATAACAGTGATGCTGCTGTTGAGGTGTGGCAACTTGGACCGATGCACTTATGTGCCTGGTCCTACGTTGTATCTGTCTGTCTGTCTATCATTGATTACATTTCATCCAATGAATATTTATGTAGATGTATATAGGGTGATTGTATAGTTTTGTAAATGAAATCACAGAAAACCGATGTGTTTCGATCAACTAGATTGTTTGAACATATAACAGTTATCAACTAATATCGATGGATGAGAATGTGCAATGTATCGTGTATTTACGATAGTTAGAAATAAATCTGAAGTTTAAATACTTTCAATGTAACATGAATGTACTTATATCAATCCGCTTCAAGACATGTAGATATAAACATATCAAGAGTCCTTTACTAGGATAAAACAGTAGTCAAGTACTTTCTAGGATCTTAAATGGTTATTGTTATAAAGCAGGGAAGAAGTGGGAATCACAATCTATGGAGTTTATTGTTTGTGCCATTGGGACGTTTATGGATAATAATGATTATATATTCTGTAACTATGGTATTTATATTGTTCAGATTCTAAGCTTTTTACATGCTAACTATCAATTGTAATAAGTGTAATAAGTGTTTAAGTTCATAAAAGGTTGATATTGTCTGAGTAGATGTAGAAGTCAGTGATCATTAGACAGCTGTTTTGTCCTAGTGTAGCACTCCTCAGTAATGCATACTCTCACCTCCATCAGAGAGGCTATCTCTGAGAATTCAGGTAACATGGTCGACTCTAAGCCATCTTCACTAGCTGATAGGTATCCACTTGTAGAATTCCGACAAATATAACATAGAGTGATGATCATTCATTGTGAGTGGTGATACCTGTCTCACTCCTGACATATCTGAATTCTACTAGTCATGATTTGTCGTGTATCATTTATGTTTTCCTTTCTGAATAACAATCCTATTATCTTGATTTCTATGTACAATTCTCCTAGCTCAATCTCTCTTGTACTTTCCATTATCAATTAGTCCAATACATAAAAAACTATTGTTCTTATTGCACAAATAACTTGACTGTAACTCTGGTTTGCTAGTATCTATTCTTTCTATTCATGCCTCTAGGAAAAACTTTTGTCACTTCGGCATTGTTCTCATTATTCATTGTTTTCAAGTGTATCAATAGTAAGTATACTACAAGTCCAACTGACTAATTTCCTTCCAACCACCCATCCCCACTACCGAACTGCACCAACTCCATAATCATTTCCGCTACTTAACCTTACACGATTCGTGTCATTCAATTATCCCAATTAATTATAACCAACTTCATTCTTTCTATTCCATCATTTTGTCTAGTTGATTCACAATTAAATTCCCTATAAAACTGATATACAGTGTTAAAGAAGTGTCTATAAGAAACTTCAAATCTATGTTTCGTCCTAATTAATTCTTCATCAATATATTATTTAACAAGATATTTTGTTAGAATACATTCAAGTTAAACTCGTTAATAATGTTTACTATTGAATTATTCTAATTATAATTAAATATTATTTTAATTTATTTGAATACATCATAGATTGATGTTAACAGGGTACTATTAAAAACCATTGAACATTGAACAGTTGTTGGATGAATTTGTATATTCCCATTGATTTGTTATAGACTGAAGCTGATCAGTCACTCTTGGTATATGTGCATCCTGAGCGGATTGCCTCGATATAGCGATTATTCACAAGTATTATTTAATTTGTATTGTGACTGGCAAGTGGAATGCAGGACGCGCGTTTCGTCCTATTTGGAACTCATCGGCTGGATGTACCTGCATCCCAATGTTGATGTTCACAGTTGTTTCGTCTTAATGTAGAACTCTTCAACTGGGTACACTTCAGGTATTTCAATTTTATACCTTGTAAGAAATTATTGAATAAATTCTATTGTATAATAATAAATAATTAGTTAATATATTAAATTTCATTCAAAATTTAAACATCAAATAACCCGCTTTATTTAAATATAAAAAAAATACCATTTAAATTGTCATCATTTTAACAATTTTATGAATAAAATTTTTAAATAAATAAAATTATCTAATCATTGATTACATAACTATATGCAATAAATCATATTTCATAAATAGATTATAACAAGAAAAGTAAATTGACAATTGAACAAAATGATTCGATAAGAAAGAATGTTGACAATGTAATACTTAAATGATTAAAGAAAATTTTTTTATTTAACCGCTTAAATTCTACAAAGAATGTTGTATTAACTACAATAGATAGTGACATATTTGATGATTAACAATTCAATAATTGAATTATTAATTTGTCAAAAGTCAAATTAAAGAAGATTATGAATGTAACATTCTAAAAGATTCAATTGTCAATCACTTCAACTCTGTTTATATATACATAAGGATTATGTAACTGTAGAATCGAAACTGAAGCAGTTTGGACTGTAGAGTAACTGTCGAGGTTGGTTTAGATATGCGTACTCTTGCCCAATCGAAATTCAAAACAAGCGGTTGGGTGAGGAACGGTTCTATATAAAATTAGTTATACAAATGTACATTATTACCTAAACAAATGTCACCACCAGTTACTCAACCAAAGTTTATCTCAAAAATGGGGATAATCAATTAAGTTCCAAATAATACACAAAAATGTTACTCTATCCCTTTAGGATAGATTGCGTGTTGTCGATCCAGAAAGTAAGATCTAAATCTATAGAAATATCAACAACAACGCATCAAAGGTTACTTATTACAATACAATAATACAATTTCTAAAAATGTGCGTCCACCCACAATCTGGAAATGCACAAATCCAGTTAAAGCAAGTAATACAATCAAAAAGAGGAACAGACCAATATGGCCTTCCACTCAAGCCAAAACGTCCAGTAAAATAAAGTATATGAAGTTCATAAGAATAACGGAAATCCAGCACCAACGCAAGGAAAAACAGATATTACAATAAAAAACCAAATAGCAACTATCTCATTTAGAAATTAAAGATTATTAGAATGTACAACTAAATAGATTAAGAAAGGGTGATAAACGTATTTTGAACGAAACACAACGAATTACAATTAAAGAAAAAGGTTACTTGGAGGAATTTTCAACAAAACCATCAAAAAAGATCTTACAGTAACAACTCATATATTTAGTACAATTGTAAGAAAGAAGCATAACAATCAAATAGAAACAATAAAGTCAGTAAGTGAAGAAAGTACTATTAGTGCTGGCTACTGCTTGTAATGCTGGAAGATCCAATAAGAGTAATGAAGTTTCTGAACTGTTTTACAGAAAGGCTATAAGATTTATTTTAAATATAAGTAAATCAATTGGTTTATTTCTATGATTCTCATGTTTTCAATACACTTACCTCTCATTAGACTTATTAATTATTGTCATCTGATTTGTTATTCAAGAATTATGATCAATTAATTCATGTACTTGTATCCTCAATTATTATTATTCTGAAGCGTACCCCAGATATATGACTAAGTTGCGCTTGTCGTATAACCAAAGATACTTCTATCGAATGGATCCCCACTCTTACAAATGAGAAATCAGAAGGCGATAAAGGATGGAAGCGAAATTATATTTGATCGTAAACAGAGCTTCAATTGGATAGCAACGTCTAGGCTGGCAAACTAGAGAGAGATGCTACCCATGGTGATTCGAGTCGTGATCTGGTGGTGATGCGTGACCGCGCGCCTTCAAATAGTAGTGTCCGCTAAAACAAACATGGTCAGCATCAATGTCGAGAGCTTATGCAACTATTTATTTTGGGGATTATTTACCACTACAATTCCCATTTTGTATAGATGTTATTCATCCTATTAGTGTACTGTGTAGTTAGATTTTGTGTATATATAAATGAATGTTTAAAGTAAAATATTATTCTGTCTGATTGGTTCATCTATTCATCATTCTGGCTTGAAGACTGGTATTCACAGAGTAGATGCATATGGGTACAGTTTGGTAATTAACGACGTCGGAATATACTTGTCATACGATTCTAATTGAACCTGTTCTATTTAGTTTTAACACTGCCAACTTTACAATTAATAAAAAATATCAAAAATAAGATTGAATTACAAGAAAAATAACTACATCCATCTCTTCTTAGTAGTGATGATGTTTGTCAGCTCGAAATTTCTTATTCGACCAATCAAAAATAAGCATCAAGGTTGGCGCCAATTTAAATCAGAAGATATACCATATACAATATATTATAATAATTGGGTTAAAGATTCAAGAATTTAGCTAAAATTAAGCTTTAAGTGTTTACAGTTAAGTATGAAATAGATTTTATATTAAATATAATTGACTAATAGAATTCATCTCTTCAATACATAGTTACAACTCAATTCGTTAATGTGATCCAAAAGAAATTAGATTAACTCATTAATTTCTATCATTAAAATTACTACATTCAATTGAGTCTACTGTTCTGATCCCAATGTAAGTAAAATTTATTAAATTAATCAAATTGTTACTATCTTCAAGTGAATTCAACAAGTAACAATACGAATAAGTAAACAAAACTGTTTCGTCAGTTGCATCCTCATCAGTCTTTACTCTTTAGTGTATACAGTATGAATCATATGCAAATATGAAAACTTGTTAAATTAATGAAGGTAAATTGTAAATCATTTGTGACAATGTGAACGACGGATTACATAACTACTGATTTTAGCCAATGGAAAGTATAAACTGATAGTTAAAAGGTGTACTAGTAGTAGTGATGACAAGAATAATTAAACAACTCAAATAACTATTACATTATAGTAAGTGAATTAGAACTTATGTAAATGAACTGATTACGTAATATATAAAGGTGTGTGCTTATAAGTTCTAGTTATATAAGTAATAAAGATAGTTTCTGAAAAGGGGTGAGAAAAAGGAAATCATGATAAAATAAAATCAACATTCATATTTTCTAAGTCATAATTGAAGAAGAGAGTGATAGAGATATTACAAATTTCTTCTGAACATAAAGACAAGTAAGATGCGACTCGATGATTTCAACATCCCGAATGATCTAGCCCTCCTGTCTCATACACACCAACAAAAGCAAGTGAAGAAAACCAAAGTTGCTACAACCTAAACATCACTACGCCCCAACATACTTAAAGGAAACAGCAAGATTCTCAAATACAACACAGGAAGTACAATCCAATTGAACTGGAGAGAGAAACTCTGGAAGAAAAAGTCAATGCTTTCACTTATCTAGGAAGAATCATCTATGAACAAGGAGGATTCGATACAGATGTAAAGGCAAGGATTAGGAAAGCGAAATCAGCATTCCTACACTTGAAGAACATATGCAATTCAAAACAACTATCTACCAACCTCAAAGTCAGATTCGTCGATTCGAACATCAAGATAGTTCTGCTGTATAGGACTGAAACGTATAGAACTACTACAAACATTCTCAGGAGAGTACAGGTATTCATAAACAACTGTCTTCGCATGATACTGAATGTCAATTGGCCGGGAACCATCAATAAAAGCCTACTATGGAAGAGAACAAACTAACTTCCAGTCGAAGAGGAAATCAGGAAAAGACGTCGGAAGTGGATAAGACATACATTGCGGAAATCATCAGACTACATCACGAGACAAGCATTAACTTGGAATGCTGTTGGGACATGGCAACGTGGAAGACCAAAGAACACACTGCATTGGTAATTGTAATCAGACATTAAAAGGATGAACGGCAACTGGAAACAATTCGGAAGAATTGCTTGGGACAGAGCTGAATGGAGAATAGTATTGAGTGGCCTCTGCTCCTCTGTGAGGAATAACGGGCGTAAGTAAAGTAAGAAGTAAGTATGCACAAAGTCTGTGGTTGTTGGTTACAATACCGAAACCGTCTGTTTAGTGTAACAAAAGAATGTGGATCCCATTAGGAAATGCAATGTAAACTACTACTTCAATTTATTTACCTCATGACAATGATCTACTAAATGTAGTAAAATTGAACTATGTATGCTCTTTATTTGCCTCTTTTATTCCCACACTTCTTATAATGTAATCAGTTCATTGTTTCAACTTTTAGTTTACTTCCTATAATGAGATATTCATTCGTGTTTTTTTTATTATTCTTGTCATCGTTACTAATAGTACATTTATCCTTCTACTATTAGTTTACCATTTACACTTTCCACTGATTATAATCAACAAATAAGCAATCTGTCTTTCATATTGTGACAAGTGATTTACAAACTATCTTGACTAGTTTAGCATTTACATAGTTAATTCGTTGAATACATCATAGATTGATGTTGATAGATTATCATTAAAAACCAAAGAGCACTAGATAGCCGTTTCGTCCTAATGTGAAACTCCTAAGCAATCTGCACCCCAGATTCCATATCAAGGGCTTGAGATTGACAAATACCTAACCCTTTGCATCACTGGACCAGCCGACATCCAATGGTAGATTTCCCACTTCCATCAATTTATGTTATATATCGCGACGATCATCTACTGTCATCGGTGATGACTGTCTCACTCCTGACAAGTTTGCACTCTGTCATTCATGACATCTAGTTTGACCTCGACATTAGCTAAGCAAAAGTTGACCAATAAGAAAGCATACTTCAGATGGAATGATATTATTATTCGAGAAAACTTCCAACATGAAATACGTATTCAAATGTATACATAGTTTTATGATTAATGATGTTTTCAAGATTATCCATGAGCTGTTAACACTTGAAATCAAAGTAATTTCGGTATAAATACTCATCCATGAAGCTATAAAGGAATTTTTCGCTAATTCCTTTATATTTGTTAAGGTAGTTTCCTAATTTAGACCACCCAGGAATCCTTCCATGGTGTCTTTTTCCTAGATATTGATCCTAAATACTAAATATCTACTGTAGGCTTTAACGTCACGACCACCTATATATACTGCATGGGTATGCTATTTCCTCGATTACATTTGTACTTTCTGAGGACCATTTCATCAATCTCAACAATTTCACCGACACCGGCTATAGACATAAGTGTTTTCAGTAGTATATTTGAATAAATATCTCTGCGGTCCTGACACTACTTAACAGATGTAACTTCACCAGCATCTGCCATGACTACAGCTACACTTACAGGTGTCTCCTATAATCACCTGATTATCAGGACCATTATCTGTTGGAGGGAGCTTTCAAAATGCATAAAGAGTGGACTAAATTTAAGTGATCTGTTTAGTCAGCATTTGTGACACAAAATTACTAATTTGTTACGCTGCCACAAACATACAACGAGGTGCATACATTCACCACAATCGTATAAAAACTTTCTTCGAAGCAAAAAACTTACTCATACAAACAGCTGTCAATGACTGTCTTGTCAAAATCAGCTGATATACGAATAAATCGTCGACATTAGTTAACTAAACTATGCTCTATGATATTGAAATAGAAAAATCATCAGCTCATTAGCTCATCCTTATTCTTTAGTCCTGCCAATTTCTGTAATAAGTTCATACTTCGTTAATCAAATGAGACCCATTCTTTTATGCCTATTTTCCATGATGGAAACCTTGAGTAATATAAGATCTTTAATAAAACCTACATGTATTTATATGGTTTATGGTTGTAATCATTGTGTGAAGCATCCATCTGTAGATGAATCTTTGCCTTTTATTGAAGGTTTTTGTAATGAAGAGAGAGAAGTTATGTTGTAATGAGTTTTCACTTTGAATCCTCTTGAAAAATAACTTAACAGCTTTACAGTTACACAAATCAGTAGTTTCTTTATTTTCGTTTCTATGATTTAACAGAGGCAATACCTCTGCAAAACTAGAATTCACTTAATGATCATGTAGAATATTTACATTCTCTTTTATACAATTGATGCTTTAATGATAAGCTATTCAGTCATAAATGTTATCTTCTCAATAGCTAGAAATAATGATTAGCTTTCCTAACTGTGAGTACGTATTCTGCGTGTGTAACTGAGTAAGTGAGTGAGTGAGTGAGTAGTGAGTGAGTGAGTGAGTGAGTGAGTGAGTGAGTGAGGTGAGTGAGTGAGTGAGTGAGTGAGTGAGTGCGTGAGTGAGTGAGTGAGTGAGTGAGTGAGTGAGTGAGTGAGTGAGTGAGTGAGTGAGTGAGTGAGTGAGTGAGTGAGTGAGTGAGTGAGTGAGTGAGTGTGCGTGAGTGAGTGAGTGAGTGAGTGATGGAGTGAGTGAGTGAGTGAGTGAGTGAGTGAGTGAGTGAGTGAGTGAGTGAGTGAGTGAGTGAGGTGAGTGAGTGAGTGAGTGAGGTGAGTGGTGAGTGAGTGAGTGAGTGAGTGAGTGAGTGAGTGAGTGAGTGAGTGAGTGAGTGAGTGAGTGAGTGAGTGATTGGTGAGTGAGTGAGTGAGTGAGTGAGTGAGTGAGTGAGTGAGTGAGTGAGTGAGTGAGTGAGTGAGTGAGTGAGTGAGTGAGTCCCGAGTGGCGTGAGTGAGTGATGAGTGAGTGAGTGGTTGAGTGAGTGAGTGAGTGTTGAGTGAGTGAGTGAGTGAGTGAGTGAGTGGTGAGGATTTATTGGTTGTTTCGGTCTGAATGAATGAGTCACGTGTATGGAATTGATCTTTAATTATTTTGACGTTAAGCTAATCACGGATAGCAAATAATCGAAGAAAATCAATAATCTAAGTCAACCAATCAGAAATTAGGGCGTTGATTAATTTAAACACAAATTTTGATTTATGTTAAGTTGTGGCATATTTATTTTTATAACCATCATTGTCATTTGATGTATGCATCAAATAAAAGTCTCAAGTTTATAACTGCTAACTTATAACTACACTAAATGATAGTCAATGATGAGAATTGTAAGCTACTTAGATTCTATTTAAAGTATACATGATTTAAACTGTTATTTTATAGTTGATTGAATATGTCACAGGTTGATATTGGTAGGATACCATTGAAAACTAGGGAGCACTAGACAACTTTTTTGTTCTAGTGTTGAACTATTCAGCAATATGCACTTCAGATTCTGCACCAGGATCTTCAGATTGATGAAGAACGTCTAACCCTTTGCACAACTGTGTCAGTATCCAATGGTAGAATTCCCACTTCTATCAATTTATGATAGCAAATTTATTTTCTAGTTTGTTTATGTTTCAATAAAGTTTTTTTTTCATTACTTAACAACTGTATCTAAGACTAAGTATGTTATTGATGTTTTTTTTTTAAATCATTTATTCCGTGTATCTATGTTGGTTTTGTTAGTATCTATGTGAATGTAACATTGATATTACCATAAACAAAAGATTAACAGTAGTATAGTTAATTCTTTTCAAAAATTCACTTTATTTTTTTTACTTTAGTTGCTAGGCCTAATCATATCATTATGATACATGTAATGTGATATAAGTTATTGATAATTGAATACAATAAATATTACTAATCACAGTGATATTGTATAATTGTAAATGTTTTTTTCTAGTCAGCCTTTTTTTAAGAAGGTTGTTTATTTTACTAGATGAAGTTGTTAACTTCATGCCAAACTCACCATCTTTATTCGGGTTTGAACCAGCAGAAACTCTAGAAGGGATTCCCAAATCGGAGTTTTTAGTAAATATGGGTCTTAGAATTCATTCTTTGAATAGTTCTGTTGATAAATGAGTAAGACAAGAGGTTGAAATTCAAACATGTTGTATTAAAATAACCACAATGATACTTGAATATGATTGAAATCAGCTTAATTGATAATGAAATAATAATTCAAAATCATAATCGAATTCTTCAAAATGGTTCAATTATCTCAGTTACCATGACAACAAACTATTCTTTTATCAATTTCTATTGAAATAATTAATGGGGCTGCTTATTAATCAGCTTAGGTGTTTACGTGACATCGTAACCAGTTCTCGTGTCATTACTAAAATCATCTGTAATCAGTTATTTTTAAAATTCCCACTATCTATCATAGAAAAACGTAACTGTACATGCATATTAAACTATTCTACATGAATGTAGTTTGCACTAAATTGCATAGCTACCACAGATTCATACGGCGTATTTTTTCGTAAACTTACTTGGCACCGGGTTCAGGGTGATCAGGAATGCTCTGACTCCGGTTGAAGGCTCACCATTGCACCTCGGTGGGTTGAAACTCGCGACGAACCCTAATCGGGTGCGTTCGGGCGTGTAGTTTTAAAAGAAATAATGATGACATTTTACTTTCGTTAAGAACGGACTGCAGTGTATTAACGTCGTCTAAGACCATTTAGGTAATCTAAGTTGGGTTTACTTGATTAGTAATTTTCTTGGATGGTTTATATTGTTTTTAGTTTGTAGTGATTAAACTATAAACCACTAATATAGTATGTGAGAGTTAATAAAGGATGACCAGTCTGCCACGCTGTAAATGCAGAACTGCCGCCATGCACTTAACTACTCAAGGTCACAAAAATGTCATATTGTGGCAAATCAAACCAGGTTGATGCTTATCTAGTGTCATCTTAGTTAGACAACGATGATATTTTGTTCAACTGTCTGAATGTTTCATCATACAACCGAATGAATCTAAAATCTTTAAAATGTACTTTAATGATAAATGTCTAAATCAACTGATTACAATACTCTACAAATGATATTAGAACTTCCTTAAAATAACAATACATAGTTCATTTAGGATGAATTAGTATATTCGCATTGATTTGTTGTAGACTGAAGCTGGTCAGTCTCTGTTTGCTAAATGTGCATCCTAAGCGGATTGCCTCAATATAGAGATTATTCACAAGTGGTAAATGAAATGGCATTTGACACGAAATGGACTGAGTTCGAATCCTACTGTGAACATCAACTTTAAAATGCAGGTATATCCAGCCGACGAGTCCCAAATAGGACATAACGCGCGTCCTGAATTCCATTTACCAGTCACAATCTAACTTAAATAATACGTAGTTCACTTAGAATGTTTTAATTCTTAGTTATATTTCTATTCTAAAAGTTTGTTTAATATATTACTGAAAAAAAAATCAATATTCTATATCATTATCAATAATCAATAATCTTTTGTCAGTCACTACGGAACAATTCACATGATGCTCAGCTATCGAATAAACAATAAGAATATGAATAAGGCAAAGAAACAATTGATTCAGTCTAGAAGGAAATCTATTCAAACAATAATTCAACAACGAAGTAAACAATCTACAATTACATCATTGTTCAACAGTTTAATGCCTCACAATAAACAGTAAGTTATTAATTTACAAGTAAACTATTCATAGTTAATATGATGTTAATTAAATAGAAGTTTGAATTTACTTACTTACTTTCGCCTGTTACCCCTCTCGGAGGAGCATAGGCCGCTCACCAGTATTCCCAATTCAACTCTGTCCTGAGCATTCCTTTCCAGCTGTCTCCAGTTACTGTTCATCCCTTTTATGTCTGCTTCCAGTTCTCGATGCAGGGTGTTCTATGGCCTTCCTCTTTTCCGTTTCCCAACAGGATTTCAAGTTAGTGCTTGTCTCGTGATACAGTCTGATGATTTGCGCAATGTATGTCCTTATCCATTTCCAACGTCGTTTCCTGATTTTCTCTTCAGCTGGAAGCTGATTTGTTCTCTTCCAAAGTAGGCTGTTGCTGATGGTTTCCGACCAACAGACATTCAATATTCTGCGTAGACAGTTGTTGATAAATACCTGAACTCTCCTGAGGATGTTTGCAGTAGTTCTCCACGTTTCAGCTCCATACAGAAGAATTGACTTGACGTTCGAGTTGAAGAGTCTAACTTTGGGGTTCATTGACAGTTGTTTGGAGTCCCATATATTTTTCAACTGTAGGAATGCTGCTGTTGCTTTGCCGATCCTTGCCCTTACATCTGCATTGGATCCTCCTTGTCCATCGATGATGCTCCCCAGGTATGTAAAGATATCCACTTCTTCCAGAGTTCCACCATCAAGTTAATTAGGTCGGTGCTCTCTGTGTTGAATTTGAGGATCTTGCTCTTTCCCTTATGTATGTTCAGGCAAGTTTGAATTTAGTCATCATAAATTAGTTTAAGTTAAACAAATTCAAAATTACACTAACTTATACAACATCCATTTACAGTGTTTATCATCCAACTAGTGACTAACATCTAGGAAGTAATTCTTGAAGTTCTTGTTAAAGGAAATGGTCACTGACATTTAACCATATGAGATGTGAAGTAGTTAACCACTGACGGTAGTTAGTGTTGTCGTGCAAGTATATCTTCAATTAATTGCAGTTAGAAATATCAACAGTTAGAAGCTGACTAAGCTTTCTACCAGTTAAGATTCCGCTACGAAGTCTGAATGTGCTAGGCTCAGTTCCCTGGTAGGAGTCGTTGATGAACACTGCTGATTATAGTCTCAGGCTAGGACGAAACAGCTGTTCAGTGTCAATTTCAGGTTTTCAATAGTTGTTTAACTCAGACCAGTTCGTCATGTGTAATTCTGCAATCTCTACAACAATATCATAGATTGACTAACCAAGGATGTTTAATGTTTAAGTATTCTCTGAAGGATCTGATGGTCTTAGGTGTACATCGTCACTAAGGACTCCTATACAAAGACGAGAAAGTAGCCTCTTTCCCCATTTTTTAAGGTGCTTAAAAAGAATTAATTTCTGTTGAGTATAAACAGTTAACTAGATATCATTCTTCAAAAAAATCATTTTAAATAAACTACAATAATCCACTTACTAGTGACTAACTTCAGGATGTTCCTAAAACTATTGAGAAGTTGAGATTGGTGGAGTTCAAAATCGTCAGTAGTGAGAAAATTATCACCAATGACAATGAATGATTATCATGTTAACCACAAATTGATCAAAGTTGATATTCCTCGATTATCCGATCGAGTGATGCGAACTGCTAAACGTTCTCCGTGACAACTGGAAATTGTGAGTTTGAACTCACTGCGGAATCGACAGTATGTATTAAGAGGTTGCGTATTAGACCTACATGGCAATCTAGTTCTTCATGATTTTCAATGGTACTCAACTTCGGATCAATCTGTGACAAATACAAACGGCAAATCAACAAACGTAATCTTGATTGATTCTATTTGTTGTATCTGTATATATCAAGTACCGACTAAATCATAATGGAGAATGGGAAAAGAAAGGTTTAAATGATTGGATTAAGCACAAATAGTAATCTAAAATATCACTGACAAAAGGAACTTGTCAACATATTCTTTATAAGATTGTCAACAGGCAATCAAACTTAAGAAACGTAGAATATTATATATGTATGCACCACACCAAGTTACCTCAGTTAATCACCACAAATGGATGAAATAATCTAGACGGGAACTGAAGTAATAGTAGTAGCTATAGTTCATCAATGACTAATGTAGCGTTTTGATTTAGACCACTTCTAACTTTTCTCTACCTACTCCCACACCACCCAGCATAGTTCATCGAGTTAGGTGATGGTTGGGAATATGTAGAACCATTGACAATTAGACTATTGGTTTAATCCTTATCGACTCAGTATACTGTGTGATAAATCAATTAGGGTAATTTGTGCCAATACAATAAAAGTAATTGGGTACAATCAACAGAAAACTGATATGTTTTATGGTTGACTGCTGGTAATTTAGTACTAGAATAGGTATAACTCACCGTATTGTAAACCGGAGGACATAAGTAATACGGCAAGGATCTTTATTTAAGTAAGTGTCAGTCATGCAGTTTCTGTAAATGTGATGTTATCATTACAATTAATCCAATCCACGAGTATAGAGTGATTGAACGGTAATTAAGCAGAGTTTTTTCAGTCCCTTCAGAGCTATTGAAGGCTTCATCGAGATTTCTGTGAGCCATCATACTAGACAAAATTTACAAAAACTTAAACTGATCTGTTGGGAATGCTTACAAATCAAACAATGACTCCTTCAGTTAACTCTGATTCAGAGAGGACGCCAACCACCTTTTGTCTGCAAAATATGGCTATAGTTTGTTCAAGGATAAATGAATGGTTTCCAGTTATCATATACTTACCCTGAACAGATTGTTTTTATAATTTTATATAGTCACAAATTTCTAATATACGTGGACTGTGGAAACCAGTGGAATGCAGGACTCCTTCTATCCCATATTTGACATGTCAACTGGAGGCACATGTATCCCAGTAACGATCAAACTAAGTATTTTATGTTAGGAATTCGTAGGTACATGTAAATGATGAGTCCACAATAGGATGAAACATGAGTCATGGATTCCCCTTCTGACTGCAATCCATTTACCTTAAACACCATATGAGTTTATCAGTACGATTATTAGATCCCCATATATTATGATTGAAAATTCTTAATCATCGATTACAGAGTTAAGAGTTGGGATATGAAGATAGAAAAAAAGTCTACGTATGACTGTAATTGAAAAAAAACCCTAAGCTATGAAAGTTCACTTAGCAGTAGCAACTAAGTGATGATGTACTTTCGCTTCAATTCCATACTGTCACCTCCGAATGAAGAATTGTGAACTGTAATCTACTATTATTTCATTTTGAAAGGATCGTACATCTACCCATAAAGTATCTGGATACTTGACAATCATTAGAATATTAAAGTAGGTTTAAATGGTTTTAGTGATCGCCCCTACACCCTTACCCTCAGTAAACAGCTATCAACGTATCCTGGTTGTAAACATTTAATTATTGAGACTTTGACTACGTTAAATAACAGGTAGTTTCGGTAATGGTCGGTAGGTAGCACTGTTTAATATAGGTCAAGTGTTATTTGACTCTAATCGTCAAGACGATCTCTTCTATCGATTGGATTGAAATTTAAGTGCTAGTCTGAGTGACTCAACATAACGTGCTCTATATTTTCATAGTTAACATTAGTGGTAATGGTCGCAAACCTGGAAACTGAGGAACTAGAAAGTAAATCCATATGAGATCACCATTTCATTCATAATTACAGGTATGCCTTAACGATGTATGGCGAATAGAATGAAAACTAGATTAAGTAGGTATAACCTCCAGACTACCAATAAACTATCATTTGTCTCAACTTAGTCACATTACAACTCGATAGACAGAACTCGACCACCACTACACAAAGGGCGAGACAAACACGGCACTAATCACTACTCAATGACTAAACAATAAAAATTTTCGGTTCAATGTATAGCATATGAATTCATAAAACTGACAGATGTTCAGTACATGATAATTTTCTGCATTCAATGCCACCTTCAACTGTAGTAATTCAGAAAGTATTGGGACTTCTTGATACGATGTCAATCAAGCAATCAATCCCTCCTACCCCACGTGAAGTAGAGGCCACGACTATTCTCCACTATTCTCCAACCAACACAGTTCTGAGCTTTCCTTTCCAACTCTTCACAAGTACCGCTCATTCTCTTCATATCACGCTCTCATTACCAAAGAAATGTGTTCTCGAGTCTTTTACTTTTTGTTTGGCCTTCACGATCCCATATTAATGCTTGTCTAGTGACACAATTTGGTGGTTTCCTCAGTGTCTATCCTATCCACCTCCATCGTCAATTCCTAATTTCTTCCTTTACTGGAAGTTGATTTGTCCTCTGCCACAGAATGTGGTTGTCGATGGTATCCTGCCAACGGATATAAAGTACCTTACGCAGAAAATTGATTACAAATACTTGTATTTTTTGGATAATGCTTTTTGTAGTTCTCCAAGTTTCAGCTCCATACAACAGAAATGTCTTCACATTTGTGTTGAAAATCTTGACTATCATGTTGACTGACAGTTGGCTTGAGTTTCAGATGTCTCACAGTTGTAGAAATGATGCCCTAGCCTTTCCAATCCATGCCTTCACATCTGCATCAGACTGTCCTTGTTTATCGATGATGCTGCCTAAGTATGTAAAGATTTCTACATCTTCCAGAATTTCTCCTTCACTCAAGTGAGGTTAGGTTAGTATCTATTGTTTTGTATCGAAGGATCTTGCTTTTCCATTTGTGTATGATGAGGCCTAATGCTAACCGCCGACGTTGTTGCCACCTTGTCCGTCTTCATCTACATTTGATGCTGTATGTGGAATAGAAGAGATAGATCATCTGCAAAGTCCAAGTCATCTAGTTGCATTGATGTTGTCCACTGTTTTCTGAGATTACCTTGAGATGTTGAAATCTTCATGATTCAGTCAACCACCAGCAAGAAGATAAAAAGCGACAGTAATCAGTCTTGTCTAACACCGGTCATCGATTCGAATGAATCTGTGAGTTGATCACCATGCACGATTTTACAATGTAGTCAGTCGTAAGAATTCCGTATAATGTTGACTATCTTTTCGGGTACGCCATAATGTCATAAAAGGCTCCATAATATTCTCCTATCCACGCCGTCGAATGCTTTTTCTTAGTCGAGGAAGTTAATGTAAAGTGATGAATTTCATTCGATTGATTGTTCAATAATAATCTGAAGAGTAGCGATTTGGTCGATACACGATCAGTCTTTACGGAATCCGGTCTGTTGATCTCGAAGTTGAGAATCGACTAGGTCTTTCATTCGGTTTAATAACACTGTGTTGAAGACTTTTCCTGGTATCGAGAGAAGATTGATGCCACTGTAGTTATCGCAGTAGCTAAGATTTCCTTTCATTTGTATCATAGATGAGGCACCCCTTATTCCATTCTCCTGGCACTTGTTCTTCCTCCCAAATCTTTCTGAATAGAATGTGGAGCATCTTTGTTGATGCTTCTATATCTGTCATTACTGCCTAAGCTGGTATGTCGTTTGGCCCCGCTAACTCGACACTCTTGATTTGTCAGATGGCCTTTTTGATCTCTTCGAACGTTGGTGGGTCAGTGTTTATGAGGAGATCCATGGCTGCTGCTTCGATGACTAGTGGGTTCAGTGGAGCTGGTCTATTTAACAGCACTTTGACGTGTCTACCCACCTGTTTCGTTGTTTATCCACTTCAGTGATTTGTTTGCCAGTCCTGTTCTTGATTGACTGTCCTAGCTTACTGAATTTCCCAGTTAGCTTCTTCGTTGTATCGTATAGGTGCCTCAAAATTCCTTCCTTTGCAGTGTTTTCCACCGTCATTGCTAGGTCCTCCACATATTTCCGTTTATCCAACCTGATGCTCCTCTTCACTTGCTTGTTGACTTCTGTGTATTCGGCGTGTACCTTGGCTTTTTCTGTTCTTGTCCGGCTGCAATTATTTGCTAACATTTTGCTCATCCTTTCTTGAATCTTGTCCAGAGTACCAACAGAAATTCTTTCATTATCGTATCGTTTCTTGCTACCCGAAACCTGCTGACATGTTGAAGTTATTGTTTGTTTAATCTCTTTCTGTTATGATGCGCAAAATTTGCGGTTGGGTGACCGAATGCCGAATGAGGCGTGCCTAGTCGATTAAGGCGCGTCTACCCTATGCCCACTGAGTCCCAAGTCGGAATAAGAAAAAACACAAGCCAACCAGACAACACTAGTGAACTGCGAATTCATTTACATAAATACATCGATTTTTATATCAATTAATTTACAGTGGTCATTCACCAAATGAAATCATCAACATTTAATTAATACAATGAAATACTGTCAAACTGTACTCAGAAGTAGGACTCACATTCAAATCAAATTAATGTGATGAAAGTTTACAAATGAAGCTTACAAAAAATCAATAGAATTTTTTTCGTTTAATTAAATCAACCATTGTACCTTCGGGGATTAGGGGTCCCTAACACTTTCCAATTGTCCTCCATATTAGTTCCATCTTCTTCTAATAGATCATGAAATGCTTAGAACTTATTGTTGTGAGTTATGTTGAATTCGTTGAGTTTGTTAGTATCCCGGAGAAGGGCTGTGTTAAACTTTTGTAATACTGCGGCTCAAGTTGTCTGGTACTTCTTCAGTTTCAGTTTAATTTTAGTCATCACCAGATGATGATCCGAAGTTATATCAGCTCCTCTCCTTGCTCTTACATCTTCCATGGTACTTCTAAACTTCTAATTGATGCGAATGTGATAGATTCAGTTCTCCGTAATGTGTTCCAGTGAAACTTCTGTAGTTTTGTGTATACGTTTGTGGGCGAATACAGTGCCACCGATAATCATTTTGTTGAAGACACACAGGTTTGCAAACCTCTCATCGTTTTCATTGATTTCTCCCAGTCCATGTCGTCCCATGATGTCTTCATATCCAGTGTTATCCATTCCAACTTTGGCGTTGAAGTCTTCCTTCAGAATGGTCATGTCGTTGGCTGAGCATTTATCGATGGTAGATTGTAGTCTCGCATAGAACTGATCTTTGTCGTCTTCGTGGCTGTCGTTGGTGGGAGAATAACATTGGATGAGATTTGTTATAATCTCTTCCTTCTTCGTCTTGAAGGGTACTTTGATGATTCTAAGTTCATGAGGTTCTCATTCTATAAGGGCCTTCCATGCTTCTCGAGTACAACATTAGTGCTACACCATGTGTGTGTGAGGAGTTTTCTTTATCGTTACCGGCGTATAAAAGCCTTTTTCCTGAGGATAATCCTTACTGTCCAGTTTGTAACCACTGTATATTACTTATTCCAAGTATCTTCATGTTGTATCTTTTCATTTCTCCAGCTATTTGTATGATTATCCCTGTCTCCCTACATCGTGTGAACATTCCATGTACCTATATATTAATGGTTTCTCTGGTTGTCAGAATAAGGCATCGGCCTCGTGGATTCCGAATATACTCGACATTTACCATTAGCCATCATAACAGACCTTCTAACTCCCAGGGCAGCATTAAAGTGATTATAAAGGTTTTCACTGGTTAAGGTGTTTTTAGCAAGGTTGTTGTTTTACGGGATTGGGTTACCAACCCGATGCTCAACCCTCCTCCTTTATCAGTATTTGGGACTGGCAGAAACCCTAGAGATGCTCTAGGCTGATTTTCGATACGATGTACCAAGTGAATATTGAGTAAGTTGTAGATAATTTCCCTCTATTAATTGTAACCATAATCAATTTATCGCATACTTATTAATTCATTTACAGATTAACTGGTCTTGTTTATGATGAACGTATGCTCAAGCATAAACATGAATGGTTTATTGGAGAACAAGAATGTCCACAACGTATCCAAAAAGCGTATCAACGTTGTTTAGAAGAAAATTTAATTTCACGTTGTGTTCGAGTCCCTGTAAGTTGATATTATAAGTGGGTTTTTTTTTCTACAGAACACCATGAATTTAACTTTACTTTATAGATGTTTTTCAAGTTTTTACATAATGTCAAATAAGCCTTAATTAAAGTTAAAAATGTTGTTTATTAGATGTTAACTGAATGATTTGAACGTTAAGGCATGCATTTGAGTTCGATTCACTGATTGATTTAAGAGTGAAAACTGCTAAGGAGCCCTATATAGGATGAAACAACTATCTAGTATTCTTTGGTTTGCACGGATACCCATCTGACATCAGTTTGTGACGAATACTAACAATCGAACTTTTATTGTTTATTAAATGTATTGCAACCAGGAATGTAGAGCCCACATTAGTCCTTCTAGAAAGCGATCTGTGCATCACGTCTACTAAATATTTCATCAGAGGAGAGTACACATATTCATAACTATCTGTTATAAGAATCTTCAGCATTACACATCCACATATGGTGAATATGAAACATAAATATAAAAGAGTTAAGTGTTGGACATGATAATCCCCAATGACTACTTCATATGATAGCGTTGTGCTCACCTACAAAATAAACAAAAAGATGACTGAAACTTCTTAGTTCCGCACACTTATTGAACATTGAAAACTTTGCAGATATATTTAACTAAACGAACTTCAAGTGTTGTGTAATGTTGTTGTCAAATGAAACTGATCAATCTATGTCGTGTAATATGTGCATTTGCAATTTACTTACTGCCTTCATATTGCACTAGTTTATAAGTTTGATTAGTGTTAGATTGTAGTTGATAAATGAAGTCCAGTAATGCCATTTCATTTTAACTGAGGCTTATTTTTCATTTTCATGTACATGACATACTATCCCAGTGTTAATTTTCATAGTGGATTGAATCTTAACATAAATGAAGTGAGTTCCAGTTGCCGAATAGACGACACATACATACTGAATTCCACTTGATAACCACAATCCAACATTAAGAAAACTTGTGTTCTGTTGATGTTTTCCATTGTTCCTGTTTACATGAATCACACTATTTTATTGATTACCAAATGAAACCATAGTAACAATGTTGTTTATTGGAATAAATGTGAATAAAAATACCATTCATTTTTTTAAGAATTTCAATCAGTACAGAAAGTAAAGAGAGTTGTGCAATATGTGAATGTTTCTATGTTTCCATGTGAATGTGTTGTCATTTGTTTACTTGTATGTTGGTGTGTGTCATTATAATACAAGTTTATTTAGTGTTAGTTGGTTGGAATAAGTCCGTTATGAATAACAAATAGCTTGGCAAAATGGTGTATTACTGTTGAAATCATGAAGCCATGAAATCAGAAAACACATCGATATCAAGTTATATTTAAGTTGGATTTTAACTGGCAAGTGGAATCTAGGACGTGCCTTTCGTTCTGTTTGGTACTCATTGGCTAGATGCACCTGCATCCCAATGTTGATGTTTACACTGGGGTTCAAACTAAGTCCGCATTATGCCAAAGTGTCCACAACGTTCGCCAATAGGCTACTGTGGCCAGGTAGTCACAATGCAACTTAAATATAACTTGAGTACTACCGCTATATCGAGGAAATCGGCTCAAAATGCACATATGGCAACAGAGGCTGAGCAGTTTTAGTTCACTGCAAACAGACAGAACGATACAAGCCGATTCTAAATAACATCTATATCAATTTGAAAATATAAATACTAAGGATAAGAAGTAGGTGTCCATAAACAAACAATGAAACGGAATGATTTAGATAAAGAGAGTGACTAAAAGTATTAAACTGTGATTACGTTATGATTTAGACTTACAATGCTTAATCACTTCATTCAGTGATGACACGATTTCATTTGATCATCCGTAGTTTTCTGTCATTCTATTCGTAAAGTGAGGAATATCATGAATGAAAACAGAATTGGATGTTTCAACGAGAATCGCATTATTGTGCTTAGATTATATATTCGAACTGATGAAGTATGTTATCTACTGGAATTATTACTTGTGTGTGTGTGTGTGTTGTTGACAATGTAGACAGAACTTTGATCATTGTAAACAGATTGCTACGATAAAGTACATTCATTTCAACAAATCTTCGTATGAATTTCAACATTGGAATTAAACCATATTTAGTTGATGAATTCGAAATATGACGAAACTCGTATTCGGGATTTTACTACTACCCACAGCCCAAATATTCTAACACTTAAGTATTATGCATTGTACCATTTTCGTGAACTCTTTATTGTCAAGCTATACTGTTACTTTTATGTATGAGGTTTTAATCGGATCGAGATTCTTTCCATTTAACATCAACCATATGAACTTGATAATATGCGTCTAAGTGTGACATAAACGATTTAAGCTCTGCCAAAGATTGTGCCGTCGGTTACTGCAGTCAATCTGAAATAGATATCTACCAATGCTCCTTCGCTTTGTGTGGTACCCAAATGATGCCGATTTCCTCAAACTGCATCAATATAAATATATTATAGTCAACTTACTCGTGGTCTACTTCAATACTCTCTCGAAGTTTTTTTGATTGTGAGAAGTCATGGCTGGTGCAGTTCAAATAAGCCAACATTGAGACAGTCATCATAAATAGTATTTAACAATCGTCATCTTATACTATCAGTTGATTAAAGCATGAATACTACCATTGAATTTATGATAGGTGATGTTAATGGTTAGGAACGTGATTTATTACATTCGATTAGTGATGGTGTCATAAGTCACTATTGTCACAGAAGTATTCCATACATGGATAAAGCAACTGTCTAACAGTGATTTTTTAACTAATAAATTAAAACGGTTCTTCATTAAAACATCTCAGCATCATTATGGATTCCTTATGTTCTCATTTAACAAATTAACCTATCAATGTATGTTACCCTATATGAAGCATAGACCAATTCAACTCCACAGCCCTCACCAATTGGCTGTTTGGGTTTCTCATTAAACACTTTCTACTAAACTCACATAAAATCAAATTCAGAGCTTTCAATTCTATTGCAGAAGTTTACCTAGATTCCTCAGTCTGAAATCAGAGTTTATCACAACTGAATATTGAGTATCACCTATATTTCATCATGACTTCGGAGCACTCGAGTATGTCTAACCACAATGCCATACATTATCGTTTGAGTTGGAGTGTGACTGGCAAGCGGAATTCAAGACACGCTTTTCTTTCTGTTTGAGACTCTTCAGCCTAATGTACTGATCAGTTTTAGTCCATGACAAATCAACGAGAAGATCCAAATACATTCTAATCATACATTATCATCAGTTGACATTTGAATGATGAGATCATAATAAGGGTACAATAACTAGGTAAGGCAAACAAATATAATAAAAGCTAAGTAGTCTATGGAAAGCTGGCAATTTAAACAATTTACATAGTTAAGTCACTATATATTCAACAAATGCAGTGTAACATTAAAGATCCCTATACCACAAAGAACAGATTCTACAGATTGTGATTTCGATTCTTCTCAACGATATAACAGTTCACATTTTCATCTTCATTCAATTCATGACTTCATACGATAATCATATATATTCCTACATAAAGAACTACTCATCTACATTCACAATAATGTCAGATTGCTCTAATCATGACTAATTAAAGATTTCTTATTATAAACTACGTTCATATAAGTTTGTCTCTTTACAAACCTTCTATTTTATGTTGATAACTGTCGATATAAACAAAGAGACTCAACTAACTTGCATTGTTCTTTTATGTGAACTAATAAATAGTAGTGTGATTCATAAAAACAATATAACAACTAGTCAAATGATTAATGATTTCAGTCTAATGAATTTATGAAGTTATGCGTTGTCTACTAAAAACAAGTTAGCACACGATTGATTATAGTTGATAAAATGAAATTATCTCTATGTCCATTTAGTTGTATTCGCCACAGACTGATGTTGATTGGGTAGCAGTGAAAATCAAAGAGAACTGGACAACTGTTCCATCCGAGTACAGGACTCCTCAGCAGCGCCGACTCTCAATTACACGAGGGAATTTAATTCACTTACAATAGTCAGTTCACTAGTGACTAACTTCAGGATGTTCCTGAAGTTATAGTAGGACGTCGCGATTGATGGAGTTGCGACTTGTCAGGGGTGAGATAGTTATTATTGATGACAATAGAACATTGTTTGTCTATATCATAAATTGATCAAAGTGGGAATTCACTAACTGGTTAGTCGAGTGGTGCAAATGGTCAAACGTTCTCAGCGATAACTGGAGGTCTTGAGTTCGAACTCCTTCCGGAATCAAGGCTGCACACTACCAGGGGGTGGTCCCGTAATAGGTTGAGACAGTTATCCATTGAACCCTTGTTATCACTGGCACCTAACCAACACCAATCTGTGACGAATACAAACAACTAGACTTCATGCCAATCTCCATAAAACTACTTAAATTCAATGTTTTCTAGTCATGTTTAATGCTGATCAAAATGTATCAATTCACTTCATCAACTTCATTTCTATAATTGCAGGTAGTGAAGAAAATTCATTAGTAGTAACTGTGAAGCTAGATGAAGCCAGTTCGAATTATACAAACAGGATAAATTCTCTCAAGATTTGAGATGTGTATTGATTTAGTCGCAATTAGCAGAAAAATAAAGAAGTATCATTTAATTTGTATTGTGACTGGCAAGTGGAATCCAGGACGCGCGTTTCGTCATATTTGGGACTCATCGGCTGGATGTACCTGCATCCCAATGTTGATGTTCACAGTGGGATTCGAATTCAATCCGTTTCTTGTCATACGCCACCGCGTACACCACTAGACTACTGAGTCCAGACAGTCACGTTTGTGCAATGGGCGAATAGGTAGTAGTAGGATAAATTTGTATATTCCCATTGATTTGTTATAGACTGAAGCTGGTCAGTCACTGTTGCTATATGTGCATCCTGTGCGGATCGCCTCGATATAGCGATTATTCGGAAGTATCATTTAATTTGTATTGTGATTGTATAAAAACTATTGTTTCCATACAACTAACGACTTGTTCTTAGATCTTATTCATCGATGCGTATTCTTTCTATTCATATCTCTGAGGAAAGCTTTAGTAGCTCCGATGTAGTACCAACCAATCACCGTTTCAAAACTCATAATCGTAACACAAGTTCCATTTGTAAACTTCCTCCAGGAAATAGCTAAGGTCATAAATATAAAAGTTGAATACTTCAAACAAGAATTGAATAATGTTGACAGGTGAGATGAATATCTGTAGATAAACATGGTAAAATGACTAGTATAATTGTGAATATATTTACCAATTAACGTGGTAACAAACTAGTAGGATAAATTTGTATATTCCCATTGATTTGTTATAGACTGAAGCTGGTCAGTCACTGTTGCTATATGTGCATCCTGAGCGGATTGCTTCGATATAGCGATTATTCACAAGTCACAATACAAATTAAATGATACTTCCGAATAATCGCTATATCGAGGCGATCCGCACAGGATGCACATATAGCAACAGTGACTGACCAGCTTCAGTCTATAACAAATCAATGGGAATATACAAATTCATTCTACTACTACCTATTCGCCCATTGCACAAACGTGACTGTCTGGACTCAGTAGTCTAGTGGTGTACGCGGTGGCGTATGACAAGAAACGGATTGAATTCGAATCCCACTGTGAACATCAACATTGGGATGCAGGTACATCCAGCCGATGAGTCCCAAATATGACGAAACGCGCGTCCTGGATTCCACTTGCCAGTCACAATACAAATTAAATGATACTTCTTTATTTTTCTGCTAATTGCGACTAAATCAATACACATCTCAAATCTTGAGAGAATTTATCCTGTTTGTATAATTCGAACTGGCTTCATCTAGCTTCACAGTTACTACTAATGAATTTTCTTCACTACCTGCAATTATAGAAATGAAGTTGATGAAGTGAATTGATACATTTTGATCAGCATTAAACATGACTAGAAACATTGAATTTAAGTAGTTTTATGGAGATTGGCATGAAGTCTAGTTGTTTGTATTCGTCACAGATTGGTGTTGGTTAGGTGCCAGTGATAACAAGGGTTCAATGGATAACTGTCTCAACCTATTACGGGACCACCCCCTGGTAGTGTGCAGCCTTGATTCCGGAAGGAGTTCGAACTCAAGACCTCCAGTTATCGCTGAGAACGTTTGACCATTTGCACCACTCGACTAACCAGTTAGTGAATTCCCACTTTGATCAATTTATGATATAGAC
Organism: Schistosoma japonicum; assembly: GCA_025215515.1. NCBI lineage: Eukaryota > Metazoa > Platyhelminthes > Trematoda > Strigeidida > Schistosomatidae > Schistosoma > Schistosoma japonicum. Next base: position 49,003,999 of record CM046063.1, on the reverse strand, counting down.
AAACAATGTTCTATTGTCATCAATAATAACTATCTCACCCCTGACAAGTCGCAACTCCATCAATCGCGACGTCCTACTATAACTTCAGGAACATCCTGAAGTTAGTCACTAGTGAACTGACTATTGTAAGTGAATTAAATTCCCTCGTGTAATTGAGAGTCGGCGCTGCTGAGGAGTCCTGTACTCGGATGGAACAGTTGTCCAGTTCTCTTTGATTTTCACTGCTACCCAATCAACATCAGTCTGTGGCGAATACAACCAAATGGACATAGAGATAATTTCATTTTATCAACTATAATCAATCGTGTGCTAACTTGTTTTTAGTAGACAACGCATAACTTCATAAATTCATTAGACTGAAATCATTAATCATTTGACTAGTTGTTATATTGTTTTTATGAATCACACTACTATTTATTAGTTTACATAAAAGAACAATGCAAGTTAGTTGAGTCTCTTTGTTTATATCGACAGTTATCAACATAAAATAGAAGGTTTGTAAAGAGACAAACTTATATGAACGTAGTTTATAATAAGAAATCTTTAATTAGTCATGATTAGAGCAATCTGACATTATTGTGAATGTACATGAGTAGTTCTTTATGTAGGAATATAGATGATTATCGTATGAAGTCATGAATTGAATGAAGATGAAAATGTGAACTGTTATATCGTTGAGAAGAATCGAAATCACAATCTGTAGAATCTGTTCTTTGTGGTATAGGGATCTTTAATGTTACACTGCATTTGTTGAATATATAGTGACTTAACTATGTAAATTGTTTAAATTGCCAGCTTTCCATAGACTACTTAGCTTTTACTATATTTGTTTGCCTTACCTAGTTATTGTACCCTTATTATGATCTCATAATTCGAATGTCAACTGATGATAATATATAATTAGAATGTATTTGGATCTTCTCGTTGATTTGTCATAGACTAAAACTGATCAGTACATTAGGCTGAAGAGTCTCAAACAGGAAGAAAAGCGTGTCTTGAATTCCGCTTGCCAATCACACTCCAACTCAAACGATAATGTATGGCATTGTGGTTAGACATACTCGAGTGCTCCTAAGTCATGATGAAATATAAGTGATACTCAATATTCGGTTGGGATAAACTCTGATTTCAGATTGAGGAATCTAGGGAAACTTCTGCAATAGAATTGAAAGCTCTGAATTTGATTTTATGTGATTTTAGTAGAAAGTGTTTAATGAGAGACCCAAACAGCCAATTGGTGAGGGCTGTGGAGTTGAATTGGTCTATGCTTCATATGGGGTAACATACATTGATAGGTCAATTTGTTAAATGAGAACATAAGGAATCTATAATGATGCTGAGATGTTTTAATGAAGAACCGTTTTAATCTATTAGTTAATATTCTTCACAGAATGATATCAATTGGACACTATTGGAAGCAAAATATCACTGTTAGATAGTTGTTTTATCCAAGTATGGAATACTTCCGTGACAATAGTGACTTATGACACCATCACTAATCGAATGTAATAAATCAAGTTCTTAACCATTAACATCATCTATCATAAATTCAATGGTAGTATTCATGCTTTAATCAACTGATAATATAAGATGACGATTGCTAAATACTATTTATGATAACTGTCTTAATGTTGGCTTATTTGAACTGCACCAGCCATGACTTCTCACAATCAAAAAAACTTCGAGAGAGTATTGAAGTAGACCACGAGTAAGTTGACTATAATATATGTATACTGATGCAGTTTGAGGAAATCGGCATCATGTGGGTACCATACAAAGCGAAGGAGCATTGCTAGATATCTATTTCAGATTGACTGCAGTAACCAACGACACAACCTTTGGCCGAGCCTTAAATCGTTTATGTCACACCTAGACGCTTATTATCAAGTTCATATGGTTTATGTTAAATGGAAATAATCCCGGTTCGATTAAAACCTCATACATAAAAGTAACAGTATAGCTTGACAATAAAGAGTTCACGAAAATGGTACAATGCATAATACTTAAGTGTTAGAATATTTGGGCTGTGGGTAGTAGTAAAATCACGAATACGAGTTTCGTCATATTTCGAATTCATCAACTAAATATCGTTTCATTCCAATGTTGAAATTCATACAGAGCTTCCTTGAAAGGAATGTACTTTATCGAAGCAATCTGTTTACAATGATCAAAGTTCTGTCTACATTGTCAACAACAACAACACACACACAAGTAATAATTCCAGTAGATAACATACTTCTTCAGTTCGAATATATAATCTAAGCACAATAATGCGATTCTCGTTGAAACATCCAATTCTGTTTTCATTCATGATATTAGTCAGTTTAGGAATAGAATAACAGAAAACTACGGATGATCAAATGAAATCGTGTCATCACTGAATGAAGTGATTAAGCATTGTAAGTCTACATCATAACGTAATCAAAGGCTAGTACTCTAAGTCACTCTCCATTTCTGATATATTCAGATCTTTGTATTTGTTGGCCGGATACCATCAACAATAACCTCCTATGACAGAGTATAAATCAACTTCCAGTAAGGAAGAAATTATGAATAGTCTACAGAGGTGGATAGGACACACACTGAGGAAACGCTTAAGCTGTTTCACAAGACTAGCATTAACTTCGAACCCTGGAGGTTAAAGTAAAAGGGGTATACCCAAGAATACAATGCGTCGGGAACTGGAGTCAGACATAAAGAGACTGAAGCGCACTTGGGTAGTACTGGAAAGAAAAGCTAAGGACAGTGTTGGTTGGAGAATACTGGTGGGCAGCCTATGCTTCACATGGGGCTACAGGCATTGATTTATTGATTGATTGATGATAACGTTACATTCATAACCATGACCAATGTTTAATGTATGCAAAACAATTATAAATTACATTCAGTATTTGATTCCAACTCGTTTATATCAAGGTATGCATACTCTTTTCGACATACAGATGATCTGTTGTGATTTATCAACTTTAATTTTCATTATAGTATGTAATCAATTGATGCATCTTCTTTATTTATTATTTCCTCATCATCATTTTTTCCTTTTTTTGATTAATTACTAGGCATATCCTATTAATGAAGATGATTTAACACTTGTACATGATAAATGGTATGTACAGAAAATTAAACAATCATGTTCTATGTCCAATCGTGAATTATACACATTATCAAGTGAATATGATGGTGTATTCTTCAATCGGGTATATTTAATGTAAACTATTGTTATTTATATTGTCGTATTGGTGTTTTATTTTTAAATTTAATATGCAACACATCCTTATTAGACACTATTGAGTACTTACTCAGTAAGTACATATATGCACAATCAGTCAATTCATCAGACTATTACAATATAGAACTTGGTATGTGAGTATGTTAGTTCATGTTGCCATGTTTCAATTAGCGGATAGAGATGAAACTGTTCGGATTAAATCCCAGAGTAGTGGAGGTACTAACAGAGTTAATATTAATGAAGAAAATAAGAAATTGAAGAGAAGATTTCAAAAAGGACATATATATAATTCAGTAAACAGAATATTATGGTAAATTCAAATGCTTAGACTTTGGAGGAGCATAAGGAATGGATGGACCTGCAGCCATTATAACGATTTTGAGACATGTCACCCAAAGTCTCTAACAATTGGTTACGATCGTCAGCGTTGACCTCAACCAAGGTAGTCTGTTTTTATTAACATGCCTCAGCCCGAATTATTAATGACTTCATGGACTGGTGCCTATGTTTTGGTTTGGCCGCCCATAGCACTTCTCCACCCTACTCTTACACCAGACAGCATTGTATGTTGAGGTAGGCAGGTGGTTGGGCATACTTAACACATGTACTAACCATCCTCAGCTGATGAATCATTCACTACTTCATCAATCGATTTACCATATCGACCTAGTACTCTATTCCTAACTAAAGTATTGCTCACTCGGCTGGTCGCAGAAAACATGAGCAGTGTTTCGAAGACATCTATGATAGAATACTAGAAGCCTGAGAATGCCCCCCATCCTTAATGCCCATGTTCCACATCCATTAAGTAGAACTGATCAGACTGATGCATAGTAAACGCGTCCTTTGGTCACTATACGGATGTCTAGTCTATGCCACAAGTGATTCAGACTGTTAAAGTCCAATCGAGCTTTGTGTATACGAGCTGAGATTACATCAGCTACTAGACCATCAGGATTGATAAGACTTCCAGGATAAGTAAAGCGGTCAGAGCATTAAACTTCTTCACTTCCTGTCACTTATTTCGGCGCCGACGTAGTCACTCCTGAAGCACACAATCAAGGTAGAATTTCTATAATTACTTACCCAAGTGAACACGTGCATTCACATCAATTTTAAAGATGTAATAGCTCATACAAAACATTTCTTTGATTCTATACACAAGCGCTTCAATTGTTATAGTTAACACGCTAACCGTCAGTCGTACATAGATCAAACTCCAACGACTATATTTATTCAAATAATCGTTATGTCAACAAATGGAAACATTCGTCACAAACATACACAATTAAGAGAATTACTGAACTACTACTCTTGAAAATAAGACAGAAATGAACAGACTTTTCCTATTCTTGTTACATTAAGCAATTGGAGATAGTTGAGATTTGTTATCAGTGAAACTTACCTGTAGTCTCGAGGGAATTTATGTTCTATATAGGATTCGAACTCAGTGATGAATGCCAACTAGAGCGAAACGTAGGTCCACAGGATCCTGTTGACTATCTCTAACCACTTAATATATCAGCAGGACCAAAGAACCGGTAAGAATCAACTAGAAGTCAGATTCCTATTTAAAAGTCATAGTGTATGATATGGTTAACTATGTTGATAGTTCATCGTATAAGCTAATTTCAACGACGAAATTAGTACCAGTTACTTGGAGAAGGAAAGACTACTTTGTAGAGCCTGTTCATGCTGATTTCGTTTTAGCTAATGTCGAAGTCAAATTAAAAATCGCTTTATTTTCGACCGTTTCCTTAGTCCTGCTGACATGTCAACATAACGAATACAATATAAACTCACTTAGACTAGCAACCACATTACAACCCGACCGATAGAATTCGATCCGCACTATACGGGACTAAGTAAATATAACATCTGAAATTAATAAATGATTAGTTAATGCAACTCGAGATTATTCAAAATATTGCAACAATTTCAAGTGTAACTTGACTTCTTTACGTAACTTTCTATTCACTCTTAGGTATTTGGAACATAGTTTAGTCATTAAGTTATCTAGCACTCTGTTTTATCACAAGTAAATTCGCTCAACAGTAAAAGCCTTAGGTCAGAATAAAAAGGCAAGAGTATAGTCTATACGAGTGTGTTGAATATACTTATCTCCATCATATATATATAAGGACTGCAATTATGATACTAGACATTTGCAACATTCAAACTACTTATTATAGTTTGACAAGGAAACTAAATTAAACCACTTCAGTCTTTTAATGTAGATTGAAGTGAATGTAGCAATAGTTTCTTCATTGTTAAAATTACCTTAATTTCTTCATGCATTTTTATACGTGTATTCTGAGTGAATCCCTTAGATACTAAGTTTATCCACAAACTTAATGGCATTTGACACAAATAAACTAAGTTCGAGTCCCGAGGTAAATATTAACATTTAGATGTACTACGAACATTCAACTGAAGAAGATTTACAAATAACATACAATGCACATCCTAGATTCTAGATATCAACCAGAATCTAACATTTATACCTATAAACTGTTTATATTTACATACAATAATCATATATTTTACTGATAATCTTATATAACTGTAATAAGCAAAATTACAATGTGGTTCTGAAAGAATTCTTAGAAACTCTTTATAGCAGAGGAATTACTGAATTGAACACAATGATAAACGTGAACTTAGTTCCATCCTATCATCGGCTCTATCACTAACTATACAAACATTCAGTTATTCAACTAGTCACTTATGAAATAGAATCGGGTCAGATCAAAAATGTATATCCATGGCATATTACAAATTGATATATATCTACATACTACACCATTTATGCTATATCTAATTTATATATGTTCTGAATTTACTAACTAATAACAGTTTGAATCACTGAACACATCAGTAAATTCCCATTTATGTGAAAAAAGAAAATTGTTGAGGGGTTCACTTCACTGAACATACATTTACGTGTATAATATTGAATACAGTACATCATCCATCTATAATATTTGAAGACTGCACAATTTAAATATCATACCACAAACCAATAACAACTAAAAACCAAGTAGTAAAAAGTATCACTGTACCTGGTCTATGACTAATGGGTCACCTCAGTAACAAGTATCAATAATCTCACCGTGAATTTAACATATGACTTTTAGACTTCATGATGAGCAACTAATCCTAAGATTAATGAGCCCAACACTAAATGATATGCATTTTTAACTTCCACCAATAATTATACAAGCTACAGGTATGAAGCAATTAGCCATCGATGAGATGGTGACCTGCGACTAATCAGCTGAAGCTGGAAATGTATACGATTGAATATCAAATGGTGGTCACTTGGTTACAAGTGAACTATACTAGGGACGTGGATAGGCACTGATGAGGAGTCCCACACTAATAGGAAACAACTGTTAAATGCATCTTGGTTTCAACGGTTGTGTAACTAAAATCAATCCATGATATGAAATTGGTATTCGTTAATCTCCAGTTGACTTGTAACGCTGAACAGCAATCTTACCCTTGAGAAACTTCAGTAAAACAAATTCGGTTACTGTATACATGCAGCCATAATCTATGGGAAGTGGACATACGAACCTCTTGTCAAACATTGTCGGACATCTGCTGAGTAGCATGTAGTAGGTTCAGAAAGTAACTGCCACTTTAGAAACAATCTACATCACGAATAAGCGGCCTTGTAGTTACTCGACATCAATTGTTGTGGAGTTATGACTTAGCGAAACTATGAGCAACAGGTTGCAAGGTAATGGCAAAAAACTGAAATAATGATGTTATTCACATAGAATGCTTTCTAATTTGGGCAAATCACTGGTAACTACATATCTTCAAGGAAAGAAAGAAATGCTTAGAGAGTAGACTGATCGAAATCAGTTCAGTTAATCTTATAAATCGGTCAAGATGGGCACCATAGTTCTACAGAAACACTGATTTACAAAATAGAAAGGTACATTTTGTAAATCATAGGTAAAACTATGCGACGTTAGTCTGAAATGCTTGCTAATTTCTAATGACCATTAACACCAGTCAGTGAGACAGATCTTCACTATCATGAATATTCTGCAGTAACAAATACTACCCTCTCATTTACAAGCAACATGGGATCTGGATAAACCCACCGGTTCAAGCTGTCACACCATATTAGAACGACATGGTAGAGTGATTTACACAAATAACTAAATGTTTGTTGACTTACCTTGCTATATGGGGGCATGATAGGCAGAATGAATTCGTGTAATCTACAGAGGACGTATATTAGCCGCTACAAGTAGTACGAGACGCACGACATAACTTCGCGGTATTTGCAGGCGTACACGAAGTTCACCACGACCAGTACGACTGACGAAGCGCTGCAACTGCCTACTCGCCGTACGCACCCGCCGACATCAGCCCCAGTATTCCTCACCCGACTGCCCCACGACACGCGGGCACTGTCCCGAAAACGCTCACAACAGCAGCGCCCACACTCCATCATTTCTCTGTACCTCACTTCGGAAACTCGTGGAACCAGTGACTCACTAGGTCAAGGGATATCAGCCAGGACGAAGCCACAGACAGACAGATACAACGCAGAACTTCGTACGTACGTACATCAGTTCAGGTTGCCATACCACACTAGCACAGAGACGCAACTGTCAGTTCGAATCCAAGAGTGATAGCGATAGTAGAAGTATTAGCAGTAATGCAGAAGATTAGGGAGCGAAGATATGATTCGAAAAGTATAATTCAGTGAGATAAATTTGAAAGGAGAAAGATAGAGAATTCAGAAGGTTAGATTTTGAGAGAACACAAAGAGTGGATGCACCTGCGCCATTGCAAACGATTCTGAGCCATGTCGTTCAAGGTCTCTAATCATTCGTGACTTTCGTCTCGCGGACCCCAACCACACAGCCTACATCTACCAACATGACTCAGTCCACTTGTCAGTGACTTCATCGATTTCTGCCATGTTTTGGTTTGGCAGTCTCTAGCTTTCTTCCAACCTATTCCTACACCGCAAAACATAGCTCGTCGAGGCAGTCGATAGTTAGACATGCGTAACACATGTCCCAACCACCTCAACTGATGAAGTTTTAATACCTCGTCTATTGATTTGCCCTCCTTTCCTAGAACCCGTTTCCTAACGACAGCATTGCCCACTCGGTTGTCCCACGATGCAACCCAATCCTGAAGCAACATTTTGCATTTTGAGGGGGAAAACCGCATCCCGAACATGCTTGCATTGTTGCTCAGGGTAGTCAGAAGACTCTGCAATTTGTCATCGTCTTCACCAAATAGGACTATGTCATCAGCATACTCTAAGTCAGTAAGCGAGGTTCCTGGTAGAAAGTCAACTCCTGAAAAGTCAGACGAAGATAAGGTTATATCTAGGAGCATGTCTATGACAAAATCAAACAAGAATGGGGAAAGTGGACATCCCTGACGGACACCACTTGAAGTGAGGAATTCCGATGACAGTTCGCCATAAGCTCTCACTCGACCTGTAGTTTTGGAGTAGAGAGCTTGTATAAGGTTAATGTACTACTTTGGTATACCTTTCAATGACAGACACTGCCACAGAACCTCACGATCAACAGAGTCGAATGCCGCCTTTAGGTCCAGGAAGACAACTATAGTAGGACGCCTAAATATGTGCCTGTGTTCCAGGACCTGTCGCAGTGTGAAGATGTGATCTATACAGCCACGTCCAGGTCTGAATCCAGCCTGGTTTTCTCTAGTCTGCTCTTCACGAGCTCCAGTTAGGCGTCTAAGTATAATCGAGGCTAATAATTCAGAAACTATATTAGTCAGACTGATTCCCCTGTGATTGTCACAAGAAGACTTTTGTCCTTTCTTATAAATTGGGACAATCAGGGATTGAGACCAGTCAGATGGTATTACGCCCAGTTTCCAGATTCTACCTAACATTTCAGTCAATCTAGCTGCTAAAACTGGACCATCATCCTTAAACATTTCAGGGGTAAGCCTATCAGGACTTGCTGCTCTACCTCGCTTCAAATTTCCTATAGTCTTCTCAACTTCATAAAGACTCGGAGGAGTTAAGTCGATTTTCCATTCAGCATGACTATGGATCGTGGGCAACCGAAGTGTGGCTGAAGGCCAGTTGAACTGATCCCTAAAGTGTTCTGCCCATCGGTCCAATCTCCTGGACTGAGAATGAATTATAATCCCATCCTTTTCCGAGATAGTCTCACTCACATTCGGATCCCTAATACCAGTCTCCTTAATAAGTCGAAAAAGTTGCCTACTGTTGCCTATCGCCGCTGCCTTTTCCATCGTTTTTGCTTTCGCCACCCACCACTGTTCACGGTCGTTGTGTAGGCTTTTTATCAGCCTGCGCTTAAGCTCACTTCGCTCTTCATCAGAGCCAGGTGGGATGAGTTTACGAGCATCCATCAGTTCGGTGGATGCTACTGAAATCCATGGTTTCATCCTAGCCTTATCACTGCTGTTTCCACAGCCTTTTTGATATCATTCCAACCTGCTTCTGGATGGCAATCGCTTACACGGTCGCCTAACTGTTTTTCTAGTTGTTCCTGAAATATATTCTTAGCTTTATTATCATTAAGTAAAACCCTAAGAGGTTTCATTGCAATGTCTTTCCTACGCCCAGTAAGCCTCAAACAAATACGCGCTCCCACCAAAGCATGATCTGAATCTAAACATGTGCCTCAGAACGAGCGACAGTCCTCCATCGGTGGCTGATGGCGATTTGATCTAGTTGGGTCCAACGTTGAGACGATTTTGGGGGTCACCAGATGTTTTTCCTTATGCCTAAAGTTAGTATTCGTTAGAAACAGGCGGTTATCTGAGCATAGTTGCAACAGACGGTCGCCGTTATCTGTTCTTTGAGCCGCGACATCATAACATCCACCCAAGTGTCTCTCATTTTCACTCAGTCTACCTACTTGAGCACTAAAGTTACCAGCCATTATAACTATATCAGAGCGCCTAGCATTTTGGAGGAGGTCCGAAAGCTTGCTATAAAACTCATCTTTCACCTTGTCTGAACTGCAGTCAGTAGGGCAGTTCAGTCGGACAGCGCACAACCGACTATCTACAGGGATCCAGTCTAGGAGAGCTAGTTCTGCCCTACGGCTCAATGCTATACCTACACCAGCGAAACACTTAGAAGCAGCATCAGGGCTACCGTATACACGAAGAGTAAACCGTGCTGACCCTTTATTTTGATACGGTGAAATCAAGTTAGTGATCCTACTAGGATCCTGTATGCGCGTTTCCGAGACGCATCACACATCGATTGAGCGAGATTTTAAAGTCCCAGCTAAAGAAGCCTGTTGCCCTATTTGACTCAATGTCCGTACATTAAAAGCTCCAACATGTAGTCACGAAGCCACACCAACCCACACAAGAGCATACCACCGTTTGCTACTTAGGTCATCGCAAACCGACGCAGGGCTGACTCCAATACTGTGGACAGAAACCCCGGGCCGTGCATTTACCTGTGTCGGGTCCCCCACCCTTCAACATGTTCATCGAAAGGTCAAGACAAACGTCTACTAAGATTACTATGCGGATATGCCCGGTCTCATTAAAGCAAGGCAGTGATAAGACAAACGGTTTGCTACATCACTTACGCTTAAACGCGTTTTACACACCAGTACTAACCTAACCCAACGAACAGACAATAAGAACAAAACTAGACACCATTAAACATCAATTTATTGAAAGCGAAAAGTAACGCGATTAACAATTATTAAACTTATGCATCTTCGATATCCTCCTCAAACTCACCCTCTTCTTCGGCAGTTGCATCCTGATACTGTTGATACTCACTCACCAAATCATTCATATTGGACTCCGCCTCAGTGAACTCCATTTCGTCCATACCTTCACCGGTGTACCAATGTAAGAAAGCCTTTACGACGAAACATAGCAGTAAACTGCTCGGATACACGCTTGAACAACTCTTGGATAGCGGTGCTATTGCCGATAAATGTTACTGACATCTTTAGACCTCGAGGTGGTATATCGCAAACGGCCGTTTTCACGTTATTCGGAATCCAATCAACAAAGTAGCTCGAGTTCTTATTCTGGACGTTTAACATTTGTTCATCAACTTCTTTCATGGACATTCGACCACGAAATATAGCAGCGACAGTTAGATAACGTCCATGACGTGGATCACATGCAGCCATCATGTTCTTAGCGTCGAACATCTGCTGGGTTAATTCTGGGACCGTGAGTGAACGGTATTGTTGACTGCCACGGCTAGTAAGCGGTGCAAACCCAGGCATGAAGAAATGTAGACGCGGGAACGGGACCATATTTACTGCTAGCTTTCGGAGATCAGCATTTAATTGGCCAGGGAATCTGAGACAAGTAGTTACACCTGACATAGTTGCGCTGACCAAGTGATTCAGATCACCATAAGTTGGTGTTGTGAGTTTTAATGTTCGGAAGCAGATATCATAAAGCGCCTCATTGTCAATGCAGTAGGTCTCATCTGTATTTTCAACCAACTGGTGGACAGATAATGTCGCGTTGTAAGGCTCAACAACCGTGTCAGATACCTGCAAGTAAAAAAAGTAAGTATCACCCATGGTTGCTAAAGTAAAAACTCAGTCTCCAAAATAAACTAAAAGACGAAGCACAAAACTACCACCAAACTACTTAAGTGAAATAGAAGTTTATTATTACTTAAACACGGTGCCAAAAATTTCCGTGGTACAGAACCACACTCTAATTGGAATATTAGAAGTGACACCGGACTCCCTGTGACATCAGAATTATGAAGTGACTTTGTGAAGTCACCTTTATCCACAGAACCACGATTGTGATATATAACTTGACTATTTTTAATTAAGGTTGAAAGTACTTACTTTTGGAGAAGGAACTACTGAGAACGTATTCATAATTCGATCGGGGTACTCTTCGCGAATTTTTGAAATCAACAGTGTCCCCATGCCAGAGCCTGTACCGCCACCAAGTGAATGAGTCAGTTGGAATCCTTGAAGACAGTCACAAGACTCCGCTTCCTTCCTCACAACGTCTAGAACGGAGTCAACAAGTTCAGCACCTTCGGTGTAATGACCTTTAGCCCAATTGTTTCCAGCCCCACTTTGACCGAAGACGAAATTGTCAGGACGGAAAAGTTGCCCGAAAGGTCCCGCACGAACACTATCCATTGTACCTGGCTCTAAGTCAACAAGGATGGCTCTTGGGACGTATTTCCCACCCGACGCTTCATTATAGTAAACATTGATGCGTTCAAGTTGTAAATCAGAGTCACCGTGGTATGTCCCAGTTGGGTCAATGCCATGTTCATCCGAAATGACTTCCCAGAACTACAATGGATAAAAACAAATGCCGTTGAAGAGATGCCATACACTAATGTTTACTAAACAAAGAAACTGATAGATAATAACTTACCTTAGCACCAATCTGATTACCACACTGTCCCGCCTGAATGTGAACAATCTCACGCATGATGAAGCAGCAAATATGATCTCGCTGGGTTTAGATGTAGCATTATTTATATGTCCTATAGACAAAGCGATTTCACTAGACTGATAAAGCAACAAAATGATTGGTCAAAATTTAAACATGTCATTTTTTACATTCTTTCTCTAATCCTATTGGTTATATAACCAGTCTAGTAATGTAGGTGTATCATGTCATATCATTACTTTGATGTTTGTTGATTGGTTTATTTGAATGTGGACTGATTATTTTCGATTTTTTGTAATGTTGGACTAGTCTGTTTTCCCTTTGTCTTACATGATTATCGATCAAAGGTAGGCAGATGTTAACAACATTGTCTGACCTAATTAATGAAAAGAATTTTATATGACCTCCTTTAGTAGACCGTAAATAGTAATCGCCTACTTCATGGCATTGACTATAACCCAATAGACTATACTCATACTGTCGATATGAATAACATGATCCATCGCGTTGTTATATCACAAGAATGACATGCGATGAGAAATAAATTAGAGTAAAAAATGTTTTCATTAGGATTCCAACATTAATTCTACCATTGAACGTCAATCCAGGGTAAATGTTCACAGCGAATTCTAAAGTTATTGGATTCTATTCATTGAAGCAATAATTAAATAAAAAAAGATAATGTAATTACAGTAATTACGAGTTAAATATGTAGTTTAGCAGATTACATAGTATGTAATGGAAGTTAGCAGTAGATATCTCAGACTAAAGAAATTAAGGTGGAGGAACGGTAATTATAAAGGTGATCATAGTGAAGAAAGTGTGTTACACGTACTTATTTTGTGCATTAATTTTCAGCTTTAATTGTGTGGATTCTGTAAGGTTAATTCTGTAGTCTATATAGGATAGAGTGGTTAGTTTTAAAGACAATTCAAACTCACTGAGTGTTTGTCCATTGTCAGTTGAATGTCCGAGAACCGAGCTTTCGAATCCTCTTATTCCCTTGTCAGTCCAGTCGAGAGATGCTAAGGTATAGTATAGTCGATTTGTTTAATTGTACATCCAATGTAACTAGCTCCATAAGATCAGTTGATAATGTAAACACGTAGATACGAAGAATCCCGGCAGTTGGACTTTGTTTGTAGTCAACATTCCTGAACGATAATACACTCACCAAGGTCATTCTCAGTAGTTAAAAAGGATATTTGAGAATGACAGTCTTGATCAAGTAAAATATCAACTGATAGGATGTATTAATGCATTGATTAATGAGAGAATTCTAAAGAAACCAAAAGAATTCTGAACAAACAGACCACAATAGTATAGGAAAGATATCGAACAGTTGAATGGAAAAATACATTTTGAATTTGGAGGTTGTTTTTAAATCATCTGAAGGTCTGAGGTAACTTGAAATAGAGCAAATCATCGACTTCGAGGTAATAAGAATATTTCGAAAACGTTTCTGATTCACATAAAGAGCAAATAACATAGCTAAAGCTGCTTATACGCGAACAAATTGTAACAGTATAAACAGACGAGAGGGAGTAATATTTCTTTGACATGGCAAATACTAATTGAATTTAGTTGTAGTCTTTCACTCCAACTTCACTTAAACTAAAATTAAACTTCACTTCCCCCCGGCCTCCCCTATTCCTGTCAAATCAGGAACAAGCCGTTTAATCAAAGATCTAAAGGGATTAGTAAATAAGTTAAATAAAAAATCTTCAAACCAATTCTTCCTATGAAAGTTCTCATTACAAACATGGTGATTAGTGAATATATACTTCCTATATCCTCAGTACTGAAGCTAACACTTAAAGAATTACGAAAAGCATTATTCAGAAGATACAAGTATTTATAACCAGCTGTTTGAGCAAGATACTCCAGATCCGTGAGCAAGACACCATCAACAACAACCTTCTGTGACAGAGAACAAGCTGACCTCCAACCGCGGAAGAGATTAAAAAAAGACGCTGGAGGTAAATAAGTCTCACAGTGAGGAAATCATCAAACTGTATCACAAGTTAAGCACTAACTTGGAATCCTGAAGGCCAAAGTAAAAGAGGAAGATTGAAGAACATATTGTTTCGGAAATCGGAGGTAGACTTGAAAAGAATGAACATCATTTCAGAAGAACTGAAAAGAAGAGCCTAAGACATTGTTGGTTGGCGAATCCTAGTCGGAGGCCACGAGGGGTAATAAACAATGATTGATTGATTGCCTGGTTCTGTTGAGTGACAGATAAAGTGATATCTCAATAAAATAACGGTAACTAATTACTAGTTAGAATTGAAATGTTTGTTATGCAACAGTATTCACAATAAAGCTAGAATGTGTATTTCGCCAGGCTGCTACACAATCAAAGTATATTCTTCTTTGTCTAACTTCTTTGACAATGACATAACCAAAGATTAGTGAAGATACAAAGCTTACATTAAAATGTCTATTATGTCAGATGATAATATATAACTTATGGAACTCTATCACTGTACTCAATTCATTTCTATGAATAAAGATATAGTTACCAGTTTAACGTTTAAACGTAATCAACGTATGGTTGTTCATTGGAATAAGCGTTTTGCTGATATCATCTGATGGAAATGTCGGTTAAATTCAACTTTCTTATGTTGTATATCCTAATAGATGTTTTCAATAAGATTAGATAAGTTACACAGGAGCACCATAAAGACAATAATCCCAGTATATGGATGCTGATAAAGTACTTATCAATAATGTGATATCTTGGAACCAATTAGTCAAACAGATTTAATATCTTACAACATGACATTTAGTAAAGTTGTTCAGTTTGTTTAGAATAGACAAATTGACTAGGTACATAGTTACCGTAGACTACGGTATTATGCAGCTTGATATATCTGCAATTAAGATAGAAAAGATGTTAATCATAGTGTCCAGTCAAGTATCAGAGATGCTATCACAAAACCATCCAACCGCCAAACTACCTCCTATAAACATGATGTATCTACTTACGGGGGGGGGAGAGTGTGGGACAATCAGTGATGAGCAATAGTTTAGTCAGAATTCCATAAGCAACATACTAGCAAGTGTTAACTAAAACGAAGTGTCGTTGTTGACTCTCATATGAAAAGTGAAATTCAAAACGGAAATGCGGTCGGATGTAACTATGAAAGTAAATACATACATTGATTTATACTGACACCCTCAGTTATTTATTTTGATTAATTTCAGTTCCTTTGACTGAATACTATAATTGTTGAGGTTCCGTTTTCATTTTTAATGATATCTAGAAATTGTAAGCAATCTAATAGAGGTTTGCTTCTACAACATCATCTAGAGTGACTGTTTAATACTACACAATTTAATTATCTAGATCAATGAACTCAATTTAACGAAAATCATCCTTCTAAACTATCATCTTAAAGTAAATGTTCATTGAAAATGGTTATCCACCTAGATTAATTGAATTGAAAATGATGTACAACATTTCACAAATATCAGAAGCCTTTACTTCAAAGAAAATACTTCAAACAAGTATTACTTACTAAGGTGATAAAGGTACCAACATCCTAAAGTGAAAGGATCTGAATTCACTTAAATGAACGTTCTTTTCAGTGACCTTAAGGTTACTATTATCTTGTCGTCTGTTATTGAACAATAACTTAAAGGATGAACTCCTCCATCTGACCACTTCCATATGCGATTATCAATTTACTTAGTCGTGTTGAGTTCGTTATATAGGTCGTTCAATGAGTTCTATCTAAGTGGATTGAAGAACAATATCCTACATGGTTGTAAACATAGACGACTCGATCAAAATAGATCCTTCGTTAGAAATGCTTTATAAAAATTAACCAGAGCCTTCTAAGGACATTAATTCTTTCTTTGTCCACTTTCATTTCCTGAAGCCTTCATTATTCACCTACGGATGCTAAAACTATTCATCCAACAGTGATTAGTTCTGTCTCCAATTTTATTTTGTCCTTGAACTTAAAAATAATTAATACCTAACTTTTGTTTCATATTGACCTTTAACCCTGATTGTCCTATGGGAACAAATCTCATCGAAACATATTGAGTAAGACTCTAAGTATTCAGTAGTCATTATGTAACATCCATAACATTTTGATAAATACTCATATATTTTTTTTCAATTTCTTCATCTATTTGACATTTCTTCTCACTTTTACTCCATTGAGAACTGATCGGAAGTTAAGATTGTAAATCATTTGAAGCTAATTCAATTTCCTGGTATTTAAATAATCGATTTTCGGTTTGAATTTCCTTCAGTCTTCAATCTGTCTTCAGTTTTTAATGATAAGGATAGTTGGTTTGGTGACCTGTATTAATCCTTGCAGTGGTTTTTCCAATGTACATCCAGCTTCTCCTTGAAAGAGGTCGCCGATGGAGCTGACACCACCTGCTTAGGTAGCGCGTTACAGTCGTTGACCATTCGATCTGAGAAACGGATTCCCACTCTGAGTTTATGCGATCTCGGTTTTTCAATTTCTTTAAGGTAGCCTCTGAGATGATTCGTTCTAAAGGAAGTAAAAAGATAAGACATTAACTCCTAAGTCATTGTTCAAGATACGGAATGCCAATATAAAATTACCTTATGTTATGCCATAAGATAAAGGGGAAAAGATCCAGGTGTTTCAGACGCCTGTAATAAGCGAGGTTTGAGAGGCCTGTTACTAACTTATTACCTACCTGTTGAACCCGCTCAAGTGTCATAACATCTCCAATGAGAAAGGGTCTTGCTACTTGGATACAGTATTCAAAATGAGGTCTCACGTATATCGGATATAAAATCCGGAACATCAACAAAACATTTGAATACTCTGCGAAGTGGTCATTACACTCGAAACCTTTTAGAAGCATACTGTGTTGCAGTATGCTGTGGTTTTCAAATTATGACTTACAATTACCTCTAAATCCTTAAATTCTGCTCCCTATAAAAAAGGTACATTATTCAAGGTGTATTGGAAGCCGTTACCGCGGCCGATATGCATTAGTACATTCTCACCACAATTAATTTCTAATCCTCCCCCAGCTCTGAGATCTTTGAACCAATTCGTTTAAGTCAGAATGAAGATCAAGCTAGTCAGTATCACTGCAAATTCAAATCTTCACGTCATCACCTAATGAAACTGTTGATGATTTGAGCTGACGTAACTATTCATTAACATAAAGCAAAAATAAGAGAGGGCCCAAAATGATACCTTAGGGAGGGGATTCCGCTTAGTATAGGCTTTTATTCAGAGTGACCTGTTAACTCGAATTATGTGACTCCGCTCGCATAGGCAATTCTTTATCCGACTTTGAATCGGCCCTATTATCCCGAAGTTTGTTAGTTTTCGTATAAGGCTGACATGAGACACTTTACCAAGTGCCTTGTTGAAGTCAGTGAATATTACATTCACAGACAATCCTTTATCAAAACCTTTTGCCCATTCCTCCGTCACAGTTAGTAAAACATGAAAGGTACCTACGAAACCCATGTTGCTTTGGAGTCAGTAAGTTTTGTGACTTCACATGAATTAATGTTTTATCACGGATTATTTTCCCTAAGATTTTAAATATTATGCTAGTCGAACTGATGGGCCTAGAGTAAGATGACAGTTTTCTATTTTCACCCTTCAAAATGGAGCTGATTATTTCATCTTTCCAGTCTCTTAAAAGTTGCTCTTGGGAAAGCGATATCCTGAACAACTCTGAGAATGGTTCTGAATTGATGTCCGAGAGTGACAATAACAGCCTAGGGTGCATCTCATCAAGTCTCGGTGACTTACCAGGTTTTTGGTGGCTAATTCAATAGAAAACCCTTCCCATAGTAATGAAGACTGATTCCATTATAACTATTTCAGTTGTGTTTATTAGATGCGTATCGACATCAGTATCCATGTTTTAGTACATCGATTCTTCTTTAAACAGGTTACCTGACTTAGATCAATTCATCTTATCAAACTGAATGGTCACCATTACACTCTATTCCATTAAATGTATTTAATTGGTTAAAATGATGTAAAATGTGTCAAAACATTGTCGAAGGTATGTAAAAACAGGTAGAGTAACGAAATAATATGACTTATTTGAACCGCTTTACTTTATTCCTAACAATTTACTGTGTATTAACCCACATTCTCTACCTATTTTTATACTATTTTCATTGACCTCCCCTCACTCATGACTTCTGTTTCTTAAGCGTTTTCTGATATAATGTGAGAGGTTGTAGTCATTCACTGAGCTTGATACTTCTTGTTGACCGACGTATTCCGCTTATATGCGCTACTGTTTACATCGATTATCCCGTTTTACTACTCCCATTTTCTACTTGTTTTCCGGAATAATGCAGTCAGGAGGCTTATAGAAAGGTGGTAAGTATGTTCAACGGAAGAAATGGCTAGTGATACAATCTGCAATACACTTAGTAACCATTAAATGCTTCAATGGTAATAAGTTCGAATAAACAGTTATTACGCATTCATCGTGTTTATTCTTCATCTATTCTTGCTTTTCTTTATTATCTGTAACTATAGTACACTTGGCTTTGTGCAACATTATCAGCTGGTAGTGTAAAATATTTAACTGAACTAATTGTAACAAATCAATTAATGAATGGTTTAGCATTAATTCGTCCACCTGGTCATCATGCTATGCGTTCAGAAGCATGTGGTTATTGTATATTCAATAATGTAGCTATTACAGTTGCCAGTCTACTTCAATCTAACAAACAAATGAATTCTTATGATCCATTACAACGTATATTAATTCTCGACTGGGATGTACATCATGGCCAAGGGACACAATATGCATTTTATGATGATAATCGGTTAGTTCATAATTTTTTTATATTAGTTAGTTAAATATATTTATTTGACAAAGTAACGGTCGTTGATGCGTTGTATGTGGTCTGAGATACCACCAGGATGCCGAAATCAAAATTAGTGGTTTCTTCAGTGAGGGGAGATACTCACCAAGCCTTTGATCTTAAGATCAATCCATCAAGTACTATGACATCGTCAGAATATTAAGTCCGATGTTAGCCAGTGATTAAAGATGGTTCATACGCCTTTTGTTCATCTAAGATCATTGAACTCATGTAGAGCATTGATTCGGAATCAAGGTTTTCCTGCTCCACTGACCCACTGACATCCGTTTCTTTTGTTCCATTTCAGTAAGCAACACTCCGCCCGGAGAAGGTGATGAATAGGACTTTCCTGACAGAGGCTAGACGAGTGGTATTTCGTGATAGGGAGCAATACTTAATCCGACTAAGGTAATTCGGGGGGTGAGGTTTGACACGCATGTAACTGGGTTAGATAAGGATTGAAAGAATGAAACTAGTACTGGACAGTTGATTCGTCCAAGTATATAACTACTTAGCAGTACACATCCAAGATCTCAGAAACTTCACGCCTCATGGCGAATACCTCGAAGTTAAGCCACTGATACAGAATTCAGTGGTTGACATTTCTAATTTCGGTCTATTCGGAGTATGAATTAAACGACTTAGTCTATTAACCTCACACTCGATAAGGTTAAGACCGCACATATTTCGCGAATCAGTTAAAGTCAGGAATTTCAACTTTTGTAGCTCTGTGATCTGAAGTTCGCCAGATAGTTTAAAGATCCTAGGCCAAGTAGCCTGATTGGAACGTAGTCGTGCACTACTTAGGAGTCCTATACTAAGACTCAACAAGTGTCTAATACAAGTTGTTGATTGATAATGGTTATCTAACCAAGTTCAGTTCGTGATATATATATTGAAATTTGACCACGCATCCTACGTGAGAGCTTTAATATTGTTTTGAATTATGAGTTTCGGAAGAATTTAGAACACACATTTCGCAGCAAAAGTTAGAGAAATACTTCCACATAGAAGGATTGATACTGAAACTAAGACTCGAACCTTAATTCATTCAGCTAATTCATAAGACGTTCCAGTCAAATTTTCATTTTACATCGTTACTTATCAATATAGCACTGATATCAGTCACCCTCTAAGAATTGACTAAAAGTGATATTGACTTAACCACAGAACTGGACAGATCTCAATTTGATTAAAAAATGGTACCATTCATGGGGATATTAACTTTATGTTTGAAGGCAAAGCAGTGTACAAGTAGTTTTTTCAGAACTGATATTGTCTGAAAAATTACTACCAGTCAATGAGCACTTCTCGACTGAAAGTATGCAGTTACCATGTCGTTAGGATTCTTTACCATGAATGAATGAAGAAACCTTTACCAGTGAAACATCGTCTTTATTCTACCTACTTTAAGAAGAGGTAGTTCAGTGTTAATGTCACCTTTCAATTGCAAAGTTACAATTTAAAAAGTTCTCTCAGCCTTTTTTATGAAAAGAACCAATTAAATAACATGACCATTTCTTAGGTTTACAGTATAAATTGAAACCAAGTACATGAATTTTGTTTGAGTTGGATCGTGGCTGGCAAACGGAATCCAGGAAGCACGTTTAATCCTATTTAGAACTCAACTGATGGATGCACCTGTATAGTCAGAGTTGATATTCACACCGGGACTCTGACTCAATTCGTTACGTACAAATGCCACCACGTTCATCACTAGGCTACTGAGTCCATAAAGTCAGACTTGTGCAACGGGTATATGTATATAATTCGAATGTATATAAATCTTCCAGCTAATCAACGAGAACTGTCCACTTCTCAGTTGTATTCTTCAAATGTAATCGAATTGTCATCTTAAAAATAAAACAAAAACCTACTCTCATTATGTTTCCACAAATATTTTTTTATCTTTTAGTGTACTTTACATTTCTATTCATCGTTATGAGAAAGGAGAATTTTGGCCAA
This sequence comes from Schistosoma japonicum, assembly GCA_025215515.1. Lineage (NCBI taxonomy): Eukaryota > Metazoa > Platyhelminthes > Trematoda > Strigeidida > Schistosomatidae > Schistosoma > Schistosoma japonicum. Next base: position 48,982,544 of record CM046063.1, on the reverse strand, counting down.
ATCTACGTGAAGCAAATTATGATTTTATTGGTACAGGTCCAGGCAAAGGTTACAATATCAATATTCCATTAGAAGAAGTAATTTCAACTTGTTTATAAGTTTTGATTTATGTAAACATTGTATGTACATTTTTGTTGATTACAGTGTAGTAACTAATTTTGATCTTCACTGATTCCTTTGATATGGCGCTGATTGAATTCCATCAATAGAGTTGTAATGTGTCCATTAATTTAAGTAACTCAATATTACTGGGACTATGTCAAGATGGAAGGTGGTTTGAAGTGAACGGGCAGGGTTGTGGTTAGTTGGCAGGAAACCTTAGGTTTCGGTTCCGTGCTATTCTGCAACTGTCAGCACTTTGTATCTGAAATCTTTGAGGGGACTGATGATTCCTTGATGATTCAATTAATTTTAATAGGGTGTCATTGAACAGAAAACACTTGATAGTTGTTTAATTCAAGTATGGGACGCCTCTGCAGTGTGCACCAGTGACCCCGTCGAAGAATTAAGCCTTAAAACTGTAGGTCTCAGTTAATCTACGTCAGCATCACACAGCCAGTGTCCAGTGGTAGAATTCCCATTTTGATCGATTTGTGGCATGACGGTATATCAACTTCAACTGTTCGTAAATATTCAGAATGGAACAAAATGATTGATGAGAATTGTGAAATGATCTGATAAACGTATAGCTTAGATGGATAATCTTGGTTGAGTTGTTCAAATGAGAGGCTTTTATTATCATTCGAGACAACAAAATCAGTATCAGTTTCATATGGACATAGACTACTTATTCATTCGACAAGTGCTATTTTTACTGTTCTAGTTACCTTTCAGAGAAATCATCAGCGTTATTTGTATTGGTAATGTCATCAAACGCATTATTTTATTGACCATATCTGTAGAGACTGATAAACAAGGTCTTTTTGATATACTTACTGATTACAGATTTACCTAAATGTTATGCTCTTCTCAGCCTCTCCTCCCCCCCCTCCACCGAAGAAATTTTCTGGAACTTAACAGATTTTTTCGTCACGAAATTTCAATGCTTCCTTTATTGACTTTATGACTATCTTTGCATGTGTACACTAATATAGAATGATGAAAAGATAGAAATGGACTTCATCGTCTGTCTTATTTTTCGGACCTCATACAAACAGTCCTAAACTTACACTCAATCATGACCATAATCCCAGCCAAAACCTAAACACATAATAGTAATCTTACACTAAGTAAATATATCACACTTTACCCCTTATATGTAACTTTAGACATTTCCTGTTCACAACCACGAAAAATTATGTTTTGAAGTACTAATTTCTTCTTAGAGATGTTTAATTATCATTGTATCATCCATATTAGAAATTATTCTATGTAGTATCCATATGATTATTTCAATAACTATACTGTATGATGTCGAAATTCATTTGTGAAGCCTTCTTGTCCTACTATAATTGGATAACTATTATGTATCAATTAGGATGAATTCGTATATTGCCTATTTAATTGTTATAGACTGAAGCTGGTCAGTCTCTGTTGGTATATGTGCATCCTGAGCGAATTGGCTTGATATAGCGATTATTCACAAGTATTATTTAAGTTGGATTGTGATTGGCAAATGGAATCCAAGACGCGCGTTTCGTCCTATTTGGGAGTCATCAGCTGGACGTACCTACATCCGAATGTTGATGTTTACAGTAGGATTCGAACTCAGTTCGTTTCGTATCAAAAGCCACCGGGTTCACCACTAGACTACTGAGCCCAGACAGTCACACTTGTCACAAGTGTGGGACACCTGAGCTCGAATTCCACTGTAAACATCAACATTGGGATGCAGGTACATCCAGCCGACGAGTCCCAAATAGACGAAATGCACGTCCTGGATTCCTATTTGCCAGTCATAATCCAACTTAAATAATGCTATTTATCAAGTTTGTAGTTATTCATTAACGCTTATTCATAACTTCACTTGACATTATACTCAACATTGAATGTATTGACTGGTTTTATGTTCTTTTACAGATCGGTATGACAGATTCGGATTATTTGGCTATATTTCATCAGCTTATTATGCCTATCGCTACTGAGGTAAATAATCTTATTGTACTAACACCTTTCCCACATCCTCCTCACAATGCTTTAAAGTGATACCTGTAATAATCTAAACTTGAGATGTCAATACATCCAACTGATAAATCCAAACCATATCGAAGTACATGTACTAAGTTCCTCTTACTAGCCACAATCCAACTTAAATCATGCTTATGAACTTCAAATTTATCGAAGCAATCAGTTCAAGATGCGTATAATACGATAGAGGTTGGTTAACTTCAGTCCGTAACAAATCAACAGGAAAATACAAATACCTACAAATTATATATACAACACATGTGTGATTGTCTGGACTCAGTAGACTAGTGATCCACACCATGACATTTGACACAAAACAAACTGATTTAAAGCATCCATGGAAAGATCAACACTAGAATGTACGTACATCGCGATCACAAGTCCCAAATAAGATATAACGTACGTTTAACTTAAATAATGCTTTTAATACTTAACTAATGAAAAGTTGTAAGTAGTATAAATTGCACAAATAGTCAAACATATGAATTGAAGTAGCTAAAAGCTGTTGAAAAACATAATCTTTAAAAAGTACAATTTGTGAATGTGATTTAGCTGATTCTGACTATCTCCACGACAAATTAATTGATTAACCAATCAGAGATCAGTTATTCCAAGACTTATAGTTTAGGATAACTATATGAAACTCTACTATGATCTACATATTTTATTAAAATTATTTACTGAAATTTGAGATCATTCAGTATTTCTGATGCATGTATTCATCACAGATTAACGTCTACTAGATTCCAGCGATAATCAAACAACACTGGACCGACATTTTCATTCACTCCCCTACCTCCCCCAGTATTACGTACACTTTACTCTGCCATTCAATCAAACCCAGGAACTTTATGTTTCATGTCCTAAGCTTAACAATTAATTTATTCTATTATCATTTGATTATCATTGATTAATGGACAATATTCATTCAATTGAAGTTATCAAAGTGATAAAGACTCATGAAATCAGATCATCAATTTTGAACCTGATTACATCATCAATGATAATCAACTATCTAATTATTCATAACACATTATCAATGATGATTGTAAATTTACAATCAAATCATTCATAATTCAATATGAACGTATAGATCAATAAATCTGATCAATGAAGTATTATTGATTTTCATTATGAATAGTTATGATCCAGGGTTCAGTTAGGCAGTATAAAGATTTCCTAGGCGTACGTTTATTGAAAAGCCTAATATCTTGAGTTATTCTGTGTACTTTTGTTATGACGAGAGAAATTTGGGGGATTGGATGGCTGAGTGCCAATCGCTAGTGCCTAGTTGGTTATTGCGCGTCTGCCCTGTACCCACTTAGTCCCAATCCGAAATAAGAAGAATGCGAGCCAATAGATCAGCCAGACAGAATCGAATCTTATTATATTTCAAGCATTCCTTTATATATACATAAAATCAGACCACACAACAAACCAATTAGAAAATTAGCATGAATACAGAACCAGGGAAATAGTGGTAGTGAATAGGAACAACTTGTACACAACTAATTGACTGTAATCCATAACAACAGACAATATAATAACAGTAATTATGCTAAATGGGAGGATAGGGCAAGCGGAGCGTAACAATAATAGAAACAAAATGTTTACATTACAGACAGTTCGAATGAATGAAATAGTGTTCGCAACCACAGTTCTGAAAGTTTGTTACACTTCTTTGTGGTCCAACCTAACAACTTTTTATACGGAAGACAGCATAAGGAGGAGTCATGGAGCGACTTATGTTCATTCATGTTGCATCTTCTTATGTGACATCATTTAGTAATTTGTTGCTATGTGATAAGTAGGGTTATTGTTACATACTGTGCAACTCTTCTAAATGATAAGACTGTTTCTATTATTCCAATGTGCATGCTACCTCATGAAAATGTGAGGTGGTAAATACAACGGGTGGTAAGTAGAGGAGGTCTGTCATCTAAATTTGATATTCTGAACAATCAATAAAAGTTAACCTGGCTACAGGAATAGTCGGTCATATACTGATATATAGTCGGCTAGTATTTTAAGTTCTAGATTTATCCTCATTAAATGGAAGACTAATGAGCACAAGAGCTAGAATTCAGTTTGGAATTAAGAAATATACTAGTATGAATTTAATCACTAATTAAGTGACTGATCGATACATATATGTTAGGCATACATGGTAGGGTAACCTGAGTTCGAATCTTACAGAAATTCACTGATCATCGCCCTTCCATTGTAAAGCTCTCTAAACAAGAACAGCTTTGAATATAGACTGTTATATTTGAAAGAAGTAATTCAAATTATTTAGCTTAAAAAAAATAACTATTAGTCGAAGTTAAGTCTGCTTAAGTCAATGCTAATTTGGTAGTTGTTATAATTGATATCGGTTGGGTACCACTGTAAAACAGGGAACGCTAAACACTTAGTTCATTCATAGTAATAGTGCTCATCCATATTCCTAACATGAATTAAACTCAACACCTTCAAAGTGTGTGTGTAGACATTTAACCATTAGCAGTAATTGGTTGTATCACTAATTGATAGAAGTTAGTATGGTACTATCCATCACTGCCCCAGTTTTATTAATGGTTGTACATTTTTCATGAGACCAGAACGTCTTGAGTGTTCACTATTAGATTATTTTTGTTTACATAATTCCTTGTTGTTTAAGTTGGAATCCCGGTGTGAACATCAACATTTAGATGTATGTTCTTCATGATCATCACAATAATTGTGACTTATCACTAGATCGAGGTAATCCACTCAGGATGCACATACAGCAACAGATGCTGATCAGCTTCAGTCCACAGCAAATCAATAGGAAGATACAACTTCATTCTAATAATTCTTCATTGTTTACAATTGATTATCTTCATGCAAAGTTACTAATCATAGAATGATTTCTAATTAGAAATGTTATGTTGTTTTATTTTTCAGTTTAATCCTCAATTGATACTTGTTTCTTGTGGATTCGATGCAGCTATTGGTTGTCCTGAGGTAAACGTTAAATTCATGAATAACATACTTTCATTTCAATGTAAACAGATATTCAACTGTATGTTTACGCATGAACAACCCCCTTTTGTCTCTAACATTCTGTTATATCGTAGTAGTTGTTAGCCAGATTCACCTTAAGATATTCAAATCTTACAGTTAATGCTTTACATTTATAGTATTGTATTTCTAGATTTAGTCGTTGGATGATATAAGATGAAAACTATCATCGATTGACAACTTGCTTGTTTTTGAGGTGACTGAAATGTATAAATGGTAACGTGAACTATAGATGAACGTCTTTTTGTCATTGCCTAAAAACGACATCTATTTCTGACTAACTTTATTTTATTCTCATTTAGAATCAACCGAGATTACTAGATGCTTATCCATCTAAATGACAAGTCAGTCAATTAGTCGTTAACAATGTAGAACCTGGTATATATGCGTGTAAGTCCGATTTGCCTTAGCACAATAGCACAACAAGATCAAATATACAAGAATAACACAATGATATAATATAATAGGGAAGAACAAAGTAATGATGTGTATACAAGAATGATAGAACGTAAGATTTAGATGATGATAAACATTGATTACACTTGCGTCACTTTGATCGATTCTGAGCCATAGTCACCTAGTGTCTGGAGCCACTGATCACTATTATCACATGGCATTCAATCAGGTAGTCTGCATCTACCAACATGTCATAGAGCAACAATCGAAAACTTTATGGACTTATTCTTTGTCTTGGTTTGATACCCCTAGCCTTCTTCCATGATACTTCTACGCCAGTCAACATCACGCAGTGAAGTAGGCGATGATTGAGCATGTGCGACACATTTCACAATCCGCATCAACTGATTTACCATTTTTCTGTAGTACCAGATGTCTAACTTGAGTGTTAATTAATTGGTCATTTTAGGAAATGCAGGCGATGATTTAAAGGCTTGAATGATCAAAGACCTGAAAACAACGTATGTTTTCCATTTTTATAGACCAAGTTTTGTATCCATAAGTTAGAACAGATCAGACTTCTGTATATTACGCTCAACCTTTCGTTGAACGACGGATACCTTGCATACGTTACAAGCGACTGAAATCTTGTCGTCTGAATAATGAAAATGTATCACAATTGAAGCACACCGCGAGAAATATAATGCAGATGAAATCGTGAACAGCATGAGTAGTCTGTATGCCAGTTGAGAGCTAACCTACTTATTATTGAAGTATATTAAACTTCATTCTTTGATTAGCATGGTAATAACTTATCAGAACTGGGTGTTTGTAATTAAAAAATGATTTGATTTATCAGATTCGAACCCATGTTATCCAACATATTAATTCATTCATTCTTAACTAATTTAAATTCCTTATTGTATGCACAAGGAAACAGGAATCCTCTTAAACTGTCATTATGAGATAATATTGGTTAGATAACCATGGAAAACTATGCAATGCTGGGAAGTCGTTCATCTCTTGTATGCAATTTCTTTATGATAGTAATCATTCATGACCTTCCTCTGTGGATCAAACACAAATCTTTCAGATGTCTCATTGAACACTTATCATCTCGACTTTTCTACTTTGAATTGATGTTTAACTAATATCAGTCTATGATGTGAAATAATGAAGTGTATCGAATCCTTTTTTTTATTTTCTAACATTATAGGGTAGAATGTGGTTAACTCCTATGATATTTGGTCATTTTATACATAAATTAAAGTCATTGGCTGGAGGAAAAGTTGTTGTTGTTCTTGAAGTAAGTTGTTGGTAGTATCCTAAAATGTTATTTAATGCTACTTCTACATTACGGTATCTAGATACACTTCAGATTTATAAACAAAGCGATGACACTGAGATTAGAGGGGTGGGAATGAGGTTGTTAACCACTAAACCTTCTTACACGAAGACTATCTAATAGTCAGTCTTAAGTCATTAATTAGTCTATTCTATATTTACAAGAGAAACATAAATAATAACTTAACCAATAATTCTAATCTTTCACAATACACAAAGCTACAAAGCTGGATCCTGTTAGAAGTCATCAAGATGTACTTAACAACAGTCTTTCAATTCAATAATAAAATTTACAACCAAACGAAAGAAATACTAAGTGGATAACCACTCTCTGAACGTATTACTGAAGTAATGATGCAGAGACTAGTGAATTTAGTATTACTAATAATTAAATCAAGAATATGGATCTATTGTGTTGACGACGCATTCATCATCAAATACCTACATTCTGATTAACAGAACCTTTAAAGACTTACAATTTACACTGGAAAATGAGTCAAACTACCATTTGTTGATGTACTGATCACTAGAACCGACACAGCAAAACTGGAAACTCAAGTATACCGAAAACCAACTCATGCCGACAAAATTTTCAATAACATTACCAACAATTCAACAACTCACAAAATCAACTCCGTGGAAATTCTATTTCAGTAGGCGAAAATACACTGTTGTAAACGTACTACATAATGAAATAAATCAAATTACCTGATGACTGTCTTCCAAAATAACGGCTATCCACGCAACTTCACGAAAGTTACAGACGAACAATGAACTTAAAATTGAAACCAATAAGCAGACCATTTTGCTATGTATGGAAGAAATATCAGAAATTACCACCAGACTATTGAAGCCATTTAGTGTAAGTGTTGCACGCAAACAAAAGAATTCACATGTGACCAGTGGAGTTCAGGCATATCCGGCGTTAGGCAGTTACCCAATAATAACAATGGATGAGGTTGCGTAAATATATTGTGAATTAACTAAAGTTAGAAGTTTCAACCTTAGAAAACTGGCTCAGTGGTCCAGTCGCTAAGAGTCGGCGTTGCACTCTAAGGTCATGGGCTCAATCCCTGGTGGGGTGCTTACTGTTGAATTATCGCATGCTTAAACGAAACAGCTGTATAGTGCTTCTTGGTTATCAATGGTTGTTCAACTCAGAATCAACTCAGAATTCACTACAGTCGTCTCTAAGCAAGCCAAAGGATAAAATAACAAACGAATACAAACCAGACATTATTTACAAAATAAACTGTTCGGACTGTGATAAACACTACATTAAACAAGGCGGTAGATCTCTGTATCTCCGCTTATATAAACACCAAATAATCGTCAAGCAACACAACGTATTTTCTTTATGTCAATACATGGACATACATTTGACTAGGGAAACATAGGGATTTTGGACAAAGGAAACATGAAAAACCAGATAATTTTTATTAGCTCGACATTCAGGTCAGTCGGCAATCAGTGGACATATTGATATGGATTTGACTTATCAACCATACTATGGATTAGGTCGAAAGTGAAAGAAATCAAAATGAATGTGCAAAGTGACAGAACAAGCTCCTTGCCAGTGTTGGAGAAAATCTCATAGCTCACATTTATCCAAAGTTTGCGTCAATGCCTTCGTTCAGAACGATGATGAGAGCTCCTCAATTAAATCATTCAACCTAGAGAACGTAGTATAACCAAAACCATCCTCTTCAACTACAAATCTCCTATCACATCTTAGTAGCTAGATTTGGGATAAATATACATCAATCTGAGTTGTTTTATTGTATCAGAACATCATAATGAGACCGTCATAAAATTGTAGGAAGACGTCAACAAACATAGCTTGTGCTTATTTCTCCTACTATAGTTTAGAAACTTTGAATACCTTATAAAGTCCAACTTCGACTTAAAGGTGATGACTTCCCCTGAGATAATCAACCAAAGAACGATAACATAACTAAGTAGTATGTATCGTGAAGCCAAGATGGTCGTCGCACACAAAACAGTATGTTCTTTATAACAATCAAAGATTGATAAACATCCAATTCATGTAATCGCTAGTTGCATCTGTGGTGGCCACGGAACACTACCGAGTAAATAAACGCCTTACAAACAATCAGATAAGAATAAATACTATATTAACAGTTAATACAAGTACATATAATTAATTCAATGTCAATTAGAATTAGTTTACTTGGACTAACTGCGCTGTTTGGGGCGAATGATAGGTTCTCCAAATGATCACCACATGATATATATATATATATATATATGAACGCGAGCGTCCAGTGTAGCTTTATTCTAGTCGTTTCAGCGGAGAGGAGCGGCAGGGACGTGGAGTGTCTAGTCCTGATGCTGTAAAATGGGAATCATTTATAATTCCAAGCAATCAGTGAATAAGACTCAATTCAAAACGAAGAACGTTGCCACGATAGTATATTTGCCACTCGTACAGCAGATAATATCAGGCGACAAGGGCGAAGTGTGTATGTCGTGGTAGTAGTGTACAATTGTGATAGTGATACATTTAAACAATATTAGTACAGTATGTATTGATAACGTTTAATGCAAAAACTTATTACATACATAACACTGATGAACTTTAACAAAATATAAGGTCTTTAAGTTAGTCAGCACACATCTATGAATTTAAATGTATTCATCAAAGTGGTTATATCAGTAAAACTGAAAGATGAATCTACATTCGCTTCCAAGAACATATTCCGTATAATCTTCAAGTGGAAGCGCTCGATAGTTCAATCTCATTACATCCTATGGACACATTGTGCATGACTGGTACTTTAAGATCTGTCAAAGTAATCAATAAATAATCAAGTCCAACTCTATTAACATGCGTTGAATCCACAGCCATTAATTATCTTAAACCAGATCTTTGTATTCATACGAATCAGTGGTTAGTCTCTTCCCCCGCACATCTCCTCGCCTATATCAATATTATAATTACACGATTACATTATCCGGATTTTTCTTTGATGACGTTTTATCCATTTTGATTACATCATCCTTAAATTCTCTCAATTTCATAATCTCAATGTTTGATTCCAGCTGACCATTCTCCTATTTCCAGCCTTCTAAGAAGCAGTCAATTCAGATTTTTAACTTAATAATTTTCGTGGTCTTTTGATTATTGTTTCTATCAAACCCGATGCTTATTTATGACATGGTATCTATCTGATTCCTTAAGTGAATTACACCCATATAACTCATGTAATTATCTTCAACCAAAACGTAGATATTCCACCATGCGTAATATAAAAGGTGAAAGATTAGTTGATAAGTGATTACCAAGCAAAACTAATTGAAAAATGGCTCAAGTTAAGGAATTTCAACAGTTCAACTTTACTGTAGCGTGTATACCAAGTTAAAAATGAATAAGAGGTAAACTATTATGTACAGGGTTATCACCGGATGCTACAACGTTGTACGTTATCCTGGAAATTTCACTGACTACATAGCAGTAGCAGTAGTAGTAGCAGTTGGAGTAAGAGTATGAGTAGTAGTAGTTGTTGTTGTTGTTGTAGCCAGAAATCTAGTAGTCAGGGGAAGGGGAAATAATTAATCTAGTTAGGTTTTTGTATATGTACATCAGTATACCATTTTTCTAAATATATAGATGATCGTAGGTGGGTCAAAGTAAGCCAACTAATGACATGTAGTGAATATGTAAGTCAACTTTGCATATTACACTTCAAGTAGTGCAGTATCTGGGATCAGTAAGCAGATACTTACATACGATGCAGGATGATGATGTCACAGATGTGTTCACTGTTAAATAAGTTCACTTCATATATAATGTTATATTAGTATTCTGTAATTTTGATTCTTTAGTATTTTACAGGTTGTAAATAACAAGCTGATGAGAACCGAATAAGACGAAACAGATCATTATACTTATACCACTCAACTGTTTATTCTTTCGTATATTCATGTTTATTTTTACGTATCTATTTTAGGGTGGATATTTTGTGGATAGTTTAGCTGAAGGCATAGTTCATGTTTTAAAAGCTCTACTTAATGATCCATTATCACCTATTCGATTAATTCAGTCACCATGTGAAAGGTTTGTTGTTTGTAAACATTGCCGATATCTTAATATAACTTTATTTGATAGTCTGTAGTAGATAAAGTAGAATCTAGTCTATGTGTTTCGTCTTTGATAGATATCATCAGCTAGATGTAACTATGATATATTTTTCAGTTACATCCACACCACCTTACCTTTTTAGTATGGATTAATACATTCGATCTCGACTAATGTATTTGTTGATTTGCTAAGGTTTCGCGAAGTAAGAAGACACCTCAATACCTGATAATGAACGTAGGAACAGTGACACAACAACAGATAGGCTAAGCTATTTCGCAGCTCCCCAGCCCAACTAACTAGAGGAAGAAGTCCAACGTCAACAAAAAGGGGTTTAATTCTACAGGCAGTCTGGTAGATGGACGAACAATAATTACACATCTCATGCGTCCTTGGAATGTCACAAATAGCGTACTGAAATAAACAACGAACCAATAAGATTTAACGTCTTGCTAAGTGGGAAACACAAACTGAAGGTGAAAAGGGAATTTTTCCGCGAGAAGAAACGATAAATTTAAATTTACACAAATAAATCACAACAATAAGAGGTTTACCAAGAGAATTCTGGGGATCTACCATTCCCAATATGATTCTAGATCGATGTGTATTCCATACTTTGAAAAAAATATGTGGGATTCATGGAATTTCTTCAGTCTGGATATTCGAGGTTTTTGTTAAATGAAGTGATGATGTCAACGTTTCTATCTCATTTAAAATTCAGACTTATGTCGGTAGTTTACTTATTTATTCATCATTTATATTCAACGCTAAAGGTGACATAGATGGTGACGTTCTAACATATTAACTCTAGAGATCTGTTGAAAGGGCAGTTAATGCTGTTATGTTAATAACAAAGTAAAGATAAGACAACAATGGTGAACATTTCAGCAGAGGTAGTTACATAATCATTGTTCGACAGACCTTACACTTAAGTACATATGAGAGTGTGACAATACGTTTCGTAAATGCAGCCATTACTAGATGGTAAACACTACAATGAAAAAAAAGAAGAAGATATATTCAATTGTATTACATCTATTAAAAGTGGCATATAATAATTTCCAGGAAACCATACCCGTCTTTTTTACAATGACCCACAATTTGATCGTCTCATAAATTAGTCAGGTGTTGTGGAGATCGTTAAATTTGATATCATGAATTGGTTTGAGTTGGACAACCACTGAAAACCAGGAACTACCAGTGGACAGAAATTTTTCCCTAGTATAGATCTCCTTAATTGTGCACATCCACGACCCCACTAGGGAATCGAGCCCAGGACATTCAAGCTTCACGTTGAACGCGTAACTGGCTCAGTGGTCTAATAGTTAAGCATATCAGAGAAGCCTGAAGAAGTTAGGCCGGATTCCGTGGTTAGGTCCTGGATGCATACTGCCGAACCGTTCTATGCTAGAAGAAAATAACTTTCCAGTGTCAATTCTTGCTTCCTAATGGAACTTTATTTGATTCAAATGAAAGATACCACTAATATGCTACCATATTTGAAGTATGTTCTAGCTGCATTATGAAACAGCCATCTAGTGTTCTATGACTTTCTTATGGTGTCCAGTGGAAATGAATTTGTGATGAGTACATCACATATTCACAAAACCACTTTAACTTATGTGTGATAATGAGTTCATTAGTCACTTGAAGAATCACTTAAGGTCTTAATAGGAAATCATGACTACTGAAGCAAAGGCAGTTATCACCAGTGATACCAGTTGATCGTAAAATTTATCCAAGTAAGATATCCGCCAATCGACGATGGTCTACTGATGTTGATGGTCAGGGTTACTCCATAAAACCTAAAAGGAAGAACTTCAATCTAGTGAGGTGTATATTCTCATTTAATATTTGTTACATTAAAAAATGTATAGTATGATTAAAGGCAGAATAAGATATACCATCAGCTCATCTTTACTCTATTATGCCAAAACTGTATACTATGGAACTATGTTCTTCACATATCAGTATTTCAAATATTGTTTCGTGGTTATTGTAAACTGATACAGAATCCACAATCAAACCTCCTCTCTCATTCCCTTTAACCGTCTAACAAGATGATAGAGATACGGAGTCACTTAATTGTAATGTGATCATTGTAGTCCATTGAGAACTAAGGTTCAGACGAATATAACAGTGATTAATTCATAATATTCATGAATAGTTTATATCACCGACTTACTATGATTTCTATAACACTAGTTCAACTAGTGGTATCCAACCGACTACATTTCTAACTTCAGTCAATTCAATGTATTACTTCACAGCCATCCAATGCCATTAGTAGATAATTGATTCGCTGTTGACATATTATGACTCTACTGATCATATTGTTTGAGTTGGATTCTAACTGGGAAGCGGAATGAAGGATGCACGTCTTGTCCTACTTAGGACTCGTCGGCTGGATGTACCTCCATTCCGATGTTGATGTTTACACTGGGATTCGACATTAGTTCATTTCATGAAAAACGCCACTGGGTTCACAGCCAGGCTACCGAGTCCAGACATTCACACCAGTACATCTTGTATGCATATGTAGTTCGACAGTACTTCGATCTTCCCGTTGATTTGTTATGGACTGAAACTGGTCAGGATGCACATATGACAACAGAGACTAACCATTTTCAGTCCATTTTAAATCAATGGGAGATCTAAATACATTTGAATTATATCTACTGATCATAGTTTCTCACTGGAACTCTGTGTGTTACTCTTACAAGTTAATCATAGGTAAACGAATCTTAACTCCAATGTATATTCGATCAACTCAACCCCTCCCCCCTCCCACCAATTCACACATATCACAGAATCGTCAACATTATGTAATTCAATGTTTCGTTAGTGTTTATTTTCTTTCTATTTTATTTAGTGTTAAGCATACAATTCAGTCATGTATCAATGTACTACGTCCATATTGGAAGAGTTTGTTAGATTGGTCTCAAAATTTTCAAGTGTCAAGTGTAGACAATTTACCTACGATAACATGGTGAGCTTCAACTATACATTTATATTCCGATAGTAAAAGTAATATACTAGTCAAGATGTATTTAGATCTTCTCGTTGATTTGTGATGGACTGAAACTGGTCAATCTCTGTTGCTATATGTGCATCCTATCGGAGTGCTTCAATATAGCGATAGATCACAAGGTACATCCAGTTGACTAGTCCCAAATAGGACGAAACAGGCATCCTGGTTTCCAGCTCCCACTTACAATTTAGCTTAAATAATATACTACTCATTGAAAATCAGTAGTAACCGTAGAACTAATCAAATTTGATAGAGACTATAGCATTTACTTTTAAAGTTAATCTATTAAGCTGTCATTTGGAATAGATTTATTGTTGTTTTGCTTTATATTATCAGTTCCTAATTTAAACATCGGTGATAATTTGAGATCAGTTGGCTTTGACAACTTTGTTATTCTGTTGCTATGCATTTTCTAAAGATATATTTCAGTTGGATACTTTAAAAAACCAGGGAGGATTAAACAGCTATTTCATCATATTGCAGGACCTCTGAGTAATCATGTACATTAACGACCCCACAGAAGTTCGAATCCAGTAAAACCATATAATGTGGGAAACTTTTGATGGCTGGTCTCGTACTAGGACAAAATGACTATCTATCAATAGTACTCAACTGCGACGTGTCTATGATGAATACAAAATATCTCTATTAAACCACTTCAGTTCGATTATAATAGCTCATCAGTGACCTTCTTCCAGACTGTCTCAAAGTTTTAGTGGCAATTCGTGACTGATGAAATTCAGACATATCAGTAGTGAAACACTGTTACTAATACTACTAGTTGATCCTTATGTTATGCCAAAAATTGAGTGATGTGCGAATTCTGCCACCTTAATGAAATGCTAGTTAACGTTTATTAGTAAGATACATTTGAAATGTTAAAGGTATTAGAATGTATGATTAGCCTCTGTTCACCTTTGTTCATCCCAAAGATAAGCCTGACAGTAGGATGAAATAAAAGGAGAGGTGACTAAACCAAAAGTGTATCACTAGTCCTTGAAGTAGTTGAATGTTAGTCGAAAACATAGTTGGCGTTCCTTCAGTTATTGTAACCAGTGGTTGAAGACTACAGATGAAGCGTGTCATTTCACTTTGTGTGTCCTCTTAAGTCTTGAACTTTTAGCTTCTTACATATTCCTCTTTTCTCGTAATAATTCTTCTTTACAGAATCATATTTTCGTATTCAGTCTTATGGTAACCACCAGTCAGTCACGTACAACGTAGAACATGGCACATATGTGCATAGGTTCAAGTTGCCTACTACGACGAGATCAAGTCTATATGATTATTGCTAGAATATAGTTAACCAAGAAGAAATGAAATGAGCATTTATTTGAAGAAATAACAGAATTTAGCATTAACTAGAAGATAAAGAGTGAATAAGCTTACTCCAAAATGACTGATTCTGAGCCATATCACTCATTGTTTACGATAGTGGTCTATGTCGATCAATATAGTTAACGTTAACAGCCAGTAACTACACAGACCGACGCTACGCTTTGGTTCAGTCAGTTACAACGTAGAACTTGGTACATGCGTACATCAGTTCAAGTTTCCATGCCAGTAACCATCGTGAGACGAGATAGGTGATGATGAGACGAACGTAATGCCCGCCACAAACACCTCAGTTGATGATAATTTACAAGCTCATCTACTGACTAGCCATCTATTCTTAGTAATTTGAGCCTAACAACAATATTTCTTACTCGATTATTCCATTATATCCAATTTGTGCTTTGAAGGCATCTATAATCAATTACCTTTAGCTTATACATGCTTTTTACTTTAGTAGCTCATATCTCTTGTCTTTAATTTTTACTGAACGGACTGTAGTATAACATATTTCCCCTATTGTTGAATGGTCGATATCTTTCTTACACCACAAGTGATCTGACTTGATAAAACCTGAATTGGTTTTCTGAACCCGCCATAAGATTTCACCGGACACTAACCCACTAGGGTTGATGAGACTTCAAAAATAAGTGAAGTGGTTGATACACTCAACTATTCAACTCTATGTGACCAGTATCCGAGGCAATGCAAATCAGTCTTGAAGATGTACTTTGTATTTAAACGGAGAGAACACATCTAGAACATGCTTCCGTTGTTACTTAAGGCGTTCAGTTAACTCTCTATGATGTCGGCATTTCCACTGAATAAAACGATATCATCTACATATTCTGAATCAATAAATGGGTCTCCTGGTACGCAATCACTTCCAGAAAGTTAGATTAAGAAATCTTAATTTCCAGGTGGTCACATTTGAAAAAAATTAAGGAGTTAAGGAGATAAAGGACAACCCTAAAGAGTGCCATTTAAGGTTAATAATAGAGATGATAAATCCGCATAGATTCTGACTTGACCAGAAGTACTCCACTGAATTGCA
Organism: Schistosoma japonicum; assembly: GCA_025215515.1. Taxonomy (NCBI): domain Eukaryota; kingdom Metazoa; phylum Platyhelminthes; class Trematoda; order Strigeidida; family Schistosomatidae; genus Schistosoma; species Schistosoma japonicum. The sequence goes on along the minus strand of CM046063.1, from coordinate 48,966,119 downwards.
TTCATAATGTTAATGCACCTATGATACACTTTTGTGTGTGCTTATTTATACTACTTATTATTAGGTAGTAGTTTTCAGAATGTAGCACTGTTTCTACAGTGCGTCGATGAAGACGTAAATACACCTAACATCATTTGAGTGGTTCCTGACGTTTAACTTGTTTTATTATAAACATAACCGTATTACTTTCCATTTCTAAACTGAAAGTGGACAACTGCTTAATTTCATTGAATATTGGTTTGTTATTATTGATTTCCTCATTTTACGTTGGTTGGCATTATTTTGAATCTGGATTCCATTATAGCCTTCAGGAGAGATTCTTGATGTTTATCGTTTGGTGTATGTTCCTATAAATTCTTACTACTTCTTTTGTAGAAATTTTTTATTTCATTGTGACTTGGAGGCATCATCAACTTCTGAACAGTTTATGAATTGAGGCTTGCATTCATATTTTTGTTTACCAATATTATCATAATACTTTCATCTTGTTCGTTTTGATCTTGCCTCTGATAGTCTCCCAATAGTGTAGTCTAAATCTGTTGAACACATTTAACACCACTACTGTTAGACATCAGCAAAATGCGATTAGTAGTTTGATGGCTAAAAGTGATTCTGGTGATTCTATGAAGAAAGTTACATTGATTGAATGTTCGAAGTGTTTACATGTTTATCATTTCCCAGTATAGATTGTGATATTGAAATCTGTAATGCACATTTTATCCTATTTGTGACTTGTCAACTAAATCTATTCAGATTAATGTAAGTGATCATATCAAGATTGGAAATGATCTCGTCTAATTATAGGTGGAGGGATCTTTCTAAACTTAAATAGCTTAGTGGATAATGTGATGATGAATAGATTGAAGTCTAATGATTGATATGAACCATTAACAGACAGACAGACAGACAGACAGACAGACAGACAGACAGATACAACGTAGAACTTCGTACGTACGTACATCAGTTCAGGTTGCCATACCACATCAGCACAGAGAACCATTAACAATGAAACTTAACTCAACTTTAATGACATAAAAACGAGTACTACCACATCTAAGTAACATTTTCGTTTGTATCTAACTTATTTGACATGGAAACTATTAAGTTGGTTCATTTCATTTTGTCTTTTTGTGTAAATCAAATTAGGCCATCAGTAAAGATGGTTACATGGCCTGAAACGAATCCTCAATTACCTAGAGTACTAACAAATCATATTCAACAGTTATTAGTTAATTATTTCCCAGCTCCATTATCAATTGCCAATGGATATGGTCAACAAATGACTTTAATTTTAATGCCAACATCAGAATTATCAATGCTACCTAATTGTCAAGAGAGGAGAAAACATGGTAGAAGAGGAAGGAAAGAACTGAAATATCCATTAAACAGGTTAGTTTATAGAAGAGATTATACTTCTATTCAATATCATGAGTACACGTGGGTTAAATAATCATTGAAATGAAAGAAAGACTGGACAGTTACTTCATCCGAGTATGGAATTCTTAGGCAGTTAGTATTCTTATACTGATCGCGAACTAGTAGACTTCAATGTGTCATAACCTTGTTTGAGTTGGATTGTGACTAGCAGGTGGAATCTAGGAGGAGCGTTTCATCCTCGCTTGAACTCGTTAACTGGTTGTACCTTGTGATCTATCGGTTTATTAAAGCGATCTGTTCAGCATGCACAAACAACAACAGAAACTGACCAATTTCAGTTCATGACAAATCAACGGGAAGATTCAAATACAAATAATTGCTGCCTGAACTAAGTTAACGCTGATTGGCTGCGTTACGCCCGAGTTCCCAAAGACTCTTCCTGAAGTTCAGACGGAGAAAAATGCAACCATCTAAGCACCATTTCTTGAGTGAAAAACAGTAGCTTTTATATATTGTCTACTGAATCAATTACTTGAAGAGTTGTGGATGGAAACAGGGATAATACATTTCACAGTAAAATTACAACAACTTGACAATCGAAATAAATATGACAATAGTTAATAAGCCTCTGGAGTAAAGACAGTTTAAGAGGTAGGAATACTATACTTACTGAATGTTAAGCAATTACCTTATTTCTGAAAATTGACTTCACAAATTGTACTTTTCAATCCTTTGTCAAGTTATAACACAATCATATCAGGTGTTATGCATTGATGGCAATGGTTGTAGTGATGGAAGTTACAAATACCAACCTTTAGATCCCTGTTAAGAAGTGCTAATAGTTAAGCACTCATTGTGAAATCTGAAGATCCTGTACTAGATCCTCAAGTGAAATTATGAATATGAGCTACTGAGGAGTCTTATACTAGGACGAAACATCTGTTAAGTACTTCGTGATTATCAATGATTGTTTATTCTAAGTCAATTTTTGAAATTAAATTAATATTCAACATACAATTATGATACTATTTTTACTATTGAATAGTTCAAAATCTTAGTTAGACGGAGACTCTCTAGTTTTCAACGTGTACTCTAATTCCTGTTGCTAAGGTTTCCCGAGTTTATGGTGACACCTAGATAACCGCTAAAGAACGTAAGACCAGCGACACAATAACAGGAAGCTAAGCTATTCCGCAGCGCCCCAGCCAAGCTAACTAGAGTAAGAAGTCCAAAGACAGCAAAAAACGTTTAATTCCACAGGCAGCCTGTCAAACGACATCATCACACACAACTCATGCGTATATATACAAAAATAGAGGGCATCCTTGGAATATCATTAATAGCGTACTAAAATAAACAATGAACCAATAAGATTTAGCGTCTTACCAGGTGGGAAACACGAACTGAAGGTGAGAAGGGGACTTTTTGGCGCGAAAACGGGAAATTTAAATTTACACAATAAAATCACAAAAATAACAGGTTTGCAAAATGAGTTTTGGGGATCTAACATCCCCAACACCTGTTTCCACTGGACACCTAAAGGAGATTGATTATCTTTAAGAACTTTAATTCAGTAGTCTATTACATTTATTTAGGTTGTATGCAAAGTGGACAATTTAGTCTGAATATTACTAAGTTCCCCTTACCCTGTTCTCCCATTCATCATGTCAACTGTTTGTACAACATTTTCCATTGATGAACCACAGTTAATCAATTATGCACACGTTACTCTAGTTCACAATCATTGTTACTCTTATTTTGTATTAGTGTAATTTTCTTAATTGATTGACTCAGTGGTCAGGTTTCATGTATACGTAATAGATTGTTTGAAATATAGTTTGATACTGTCTGATGGTCAGCTCAGTTATCTTGTCTTCTTCATTGCGGCTTTGAGTACTACTAGTCACAAGGCGGACATACAAAGACTAGATAGGCACTCTTATCGGCGTTTATTACTGTAGTCTTGTACACACGCCAACTAATCGGTCATACGCATCAGTCATAGCAGCCTTTTTTGACGTCATATCAATGTAGGTGGGGGGAGGGGGATTCATCTCTAACAAGATCGTGAGTACTTAATACTAACCTTTGGAAAAGCTCTTCAATGTATTTAATCTCATTAGCTAAGTGATTAATACAATATTGTCTGAAGTAATAGATATTGGATTCGAGTCGTTAAAGGGGAACATCAACACTTGGATCTAGATGAATCCAGTTATCAAGTACTAAACAATACGAATGGTATCTTATGAATTTCATTTCTAACTAGAATTCAATTCAACTAAAATACAAAAAGAAGAAGGAAATAGTAAACTATTCTCTTAAAAATTACTTATGTACAACATTACGATGCTGATCACTGTTATGGTTGGCGATTCTAGAGAAATAACTAACTTTCAGAACTATGCTTTAGTTGTGTGTTCTTATCATCATTATGTTCCTCGTGCTCTATTCTGTCGTTTATCACATTAACTGATAGAATATCATTTCTCATTTATGAACTGTAGTTCATTGATTGTGTACACGTTACTTCAATTCACTGTTACTAACTCCTTTGTTTGATAATGATATTAGATTCCTAACTGGCTAACTGTATATGTCTAGTTTATTGTATATATTATAGGAATGCTTAGAATGTAATAGGATTTGTCCGGTTGATTCATCCTGTTGTATTCTCCCTATTCCGACCTGGGACTGACTAGGAATTCGGCTAGACATACAATAACCAGCTAGGCGCATATTACCAACTATTATTGTAACCTCCTGCACACAAAGTCATATTGAATAATCGGTGGTGTTCATCAGTTGTAAAAAACTTTCTGATGTCATAACAATCTCGTTTTCCGTAAGAGATCTTCAACACTTTAATTGAATCAATAGAAGTAGTTAACTTATTGTGATCAATTGAAAGGGAGGGGGGGGGTATAATTCATTTATATTGAATCTATCATTTGGTTTTACATTTCAGTTTATTGTCAACATTCAATGATCAATTTCATGTTCATGTATACAATGAATATGCATTCTCCTCATATTGTTACCATAGTGATTTACAATATGATTGGCTACTAAATAAATGTAATTGTTCTAATTATGTTATGATCAATTCAAAATATCAATCAATTGATTATGTAATAAAAGATAAACAAGGAATAATATTCAATTTTTCTAATGCTCTACATGATGCATTATGTTTAATGTTAATGGGAAAGGTAAGAAACTTTTCTGAATGAAACTGTTATTCTGTTATTTTTCTTTTTTTCTTTTCTATACACTTAGAGATTATGAACTTTGTTACTATGCAATAGAATCAATGAAAAAGAAAGAAAATGAACATTCTACTTTAAGTAGTTTCATCATTAAGATTGATTAGAATCTGTTGTCCGTAATGGAATTGAAATTACCTACTTACTTGCGCCTGTTACCCCTCTCGGAGGAGCATAGGCCGCTCACCAGTCTTCTCCATTCAACTCTGTCCTGAGAAATCCCTCCCAGCTGTCTCCAGTTACTGTTCATCCTTTTTATGTCTGCTTCCAGTTCTTGACGCAGGGTGTTCTTTGGTCTTCCTCTTTTCCGTTTTCCAACAGGATTCCAAGTTAGTGCTTGTCTCGTGATACAGTCTAATGATTTCTGTAATGTATGTCCTATCCATTTCCAACGTCGTTTCCTGATTTCCTCTTCAGCTGGAAGTTAGTTTGTTCCCTTCCAAAGTAGGCTGTTGTTGATGGTTTCCGACCAACAGACATTCAATATTCTACGTAGACAGTTGTTGATAAATACCTGTACTCTCCTGAGAATGTTTGCAGTAGTTCTCCACGTTTCAGATCCATACAGAAGAACTGATTTGACGTTCGAGTTGAATAGTCTAACTTTGAGGTTGGTTGACAGTTGTTTGGAGTTCCATATATTTTTCAACTGTAGGAATGCTGCCCTTGCTTTGCCGATCCTTGCCCTTACATCTGCATCGGATCCTCCTTGTTCATCGATGATGCTCCCGAGGTATGTAAAGGTATCCACTTCTTCCAGATATTCACCATCAAGTTCAATTAGGTCGGTGCTCTCTGTGTTGAATTTGAGGATCTTGCTCTTTCCCTAATGTGTATGTTCAGGCCTATTGATGCTGAGATTGCTGCTACTTTGGTTGTCTTCACTTGCATTTGCTGTTGTGTATGGGATAGAAGTGCTAGATCATCCGCGAAGTCCAGATCATCGAGTTGCATCCTACTTGTCCATTGAATCCCGTGCTTCTCCCCAGATGTAAAGGTTTTCATGATCCAATCGACCACTAGGAGGAAGAGGAAGGGCGAGAGCAGACAGCCTTGTCTTACACCGGTTCTTACTGAGAATTCATTTGTCGGCTGTCCTCCATGCACAATTTTGCACTATAGTCCGTCGTAAGAATTCCGGATGATGTTGACGAGTTTCTCTGGTATACCGTCCGCAGCTCTTCTAGGGTTGTTGCCGGTCCCAAGCCCGGGTAAAGGAGGAGGATTGGGCATAGGGCTAGCACCCCTATCCCGTAAAACACAAGTTTGCTAAAAAAACGTTAACCAGATTAAACGGAATCGAAATGGTTTCATTCTATTAGTGATGGATAGATGCTTTGTATAATGTTGTCTTTATTAGCATATATTGATTATGCGAATAAAGCTGTATTATGTAGAGTAGTGAAGTGACAACTTTGATGAGCTTGGTAAGTATTAATCGATTAGAAGTAAGAAGAGTGTACTCAGTGATTCAAGTTAATGTCAATAAGAAGTTGAATGTTAGTGAATTTGATGACACACCAGTTTAGTAGCATCGAAAAGTGTCTTAAATACTTGATTAAGAACTTTGGATGTGGATGATAGTGTAACTGGTCTATTACCTTATAAGCTTTTCATCGAAGTAATGCTATTCACTCGGACTCCGACGACCTACCTTTACTACTTTTAAAGATAGTAGAGACTTAGCATCAGGGAATACCTCCGTTCGTAGTCCTGACTGACTTTCACGGTGTATACAGGCAAAGTGTAGATGATTAAGTTGATATTGCCAACATGAAACATGGATTTTGGTCATGTTGTACGAATGTCATCTCAGTTGTTTGCAATTTGTAGATTATTTACTGACTTTCAAACTGGATAGAAAAAGCAGAAACATACTCATTTTATGATATAACGTTGAGGTATAAAAAAACTGTATAGAACTCGCTTCTATCGGCCTACAACGATGCTTTAGGTGTTGTTTGTAACCTCATCAAATATGCTCTAGAACAGAAGCTGTCAAGGAAGATGGAATGTTTGTACTATTGAACGTTGTTTAGTCAGACTGACTTGCATTATTAGCCGACATCGGTTCCAGAACTTACTGAGTAAAGCGTTTATGTTGCTACTGAAAGTCAATATTGTCTAGAAGTATAACTTTATTTATTATGTATTTAATTTCCTGAACTGCTTTAGACTTGCATGATCCTGTTATCGATGGTGAAATTAGAAATTACATTGTAACGGCGTGTGTTTTATTTACACTGGCTGATTGAGAATACTACGATTACAAGTCGATTGAACTTCAAAGTTAACCCTCGATCTAGAACATGACTTACGTAGTGTTCGGAGACTGCACTGCACAGGCCAGTTGTAACAAACCAGCTAATTTCATAGAAACCATTGATGATCCTGTTACAATTTTCCTGGTTATCTTTTCCATCAGAATGTATTTCATCCCCTTATGATGTTTTATGTTGTAGATTCCAGTCACATTTATCACTGTCACAACAGTTATCTTTCTGAATTGAATGATACATAGAGCCTCCGTTGTTAATTTATACCTAAACGATATGTTCAATTGTTCAAGGTACGATGAGTCAAGTCGATTGTATTCAATGGTGAATTCTCAAAGGTTATCATAATCAGTCTAGAGAAACTTATGAAGTTATCGTCCATATTCACCAGTTTACTTATTAAATAATGACTTTACAAATATAATCCGACCTTTTGCTTAGCTCCTCCAGAGAGTAGTTACACTCTTGATCGATTGATGGTATGTCCTACTAACAGTTGTCATATAGTACAAAACGTCGATCAAGAGTCTCCTGATGTGTCTTTAGGTATTTTTGCATGAAAGAGTGTTGAATGTTTCTTGTTCATGTAGGTGATGGTATTGGACGCTTTAAGTTGAATGGTCGGATTACATTGATTGGAACATTTACATAAGGAAGTGATTTCATAACTGTCAAGTAATCAATTCTAACTGTATACACTAATATTCCTCTTGAATTCCATATGAGCCATTGTAACTCAACTTTGAAACTCCGACAACATTGTTTATCCAAATAGTGAACACTACTGTTCGTCGTATAGGATACTTCAATGACAGTAGGACAGTCTCGATTCCATCTCAACTGACTTGAACCAATTAACATTATTATTAAGAAAGTCATACTACTTACTTATAATAAGTAGTATATTTGTATTAGTAATAGAAAAAAATTATCCTTTTTTACATCTACAGTTTCAGAAACTTTATCTTGTCAACAGAAAATTCAGTTTAATTAATTTGATCGACACGATAACAAGTATATCTATGGAGTTTTTAATCAGTTACCGTGAACGAATATTTAAACCGCGTAATTTTCAAATGAATACTGAACATAATAAGAACATAGTTGAAGTTATAGTCGAAAAGTTCATTCTTACCTAATTCAGTTAATGAATATAAACAATTGAATCAATTGAAAAATGTTTACAATTATTCAAGTCCAATCGAAATATTCCATCTTCTATGTTATTATCATCAACATCTTCAATGTTATCGACATCATCTTTATTGATTGTAGATCTAGAATTGTAAGTTGATGTATTATACAGATGTATGCCAAGGTTGTACAAAGATTTATTCTTTTTTAATGTGTTGATAAATCAGTTGACAAGAATCATATGATGTAGTTATTCTGCATTGAAGTCTCATAATAGTAGACTTCGAATATCTTAGACAGACAGACAGATACAACGCAGAACTTACGTACGTACGTACATCAGTTCAGGTTGCCATACCACATCAGAACAGAGACAGCGACTGTCAGTTCAAATCCAAGAGTGATAGCGATAATAGGAGTATTAGCAGTAATGCAGAAGATTAGGGAGCGAAGATATGATTCGAAAAGTATAATTCAGTGAGATAAATTTGAAAGGAGAAAGATAGAGAATCCGAAAGGTTAGATTTTGAGAGAACACAAAGAGTGGATGCACCTGCGCCATTGCAAACGATTCTGAGCCATGTCGTTCAAGGTCTCTAACCATTGGTGACTTTCGTCTCGCGGACCCCAAGCCACGCTAGCCTACATCTACCAACATGACTCGAGTCCACTTGTCAGTGACTTCATCGATTTCTGCCATGTTTTGGTTTAAATATCTTAGATTAGATCTATGGTGAGATCATTGAGGAAAAGCACTACCACTATCGAATCCCCTACTAAAACATAAGCAATCGCCTATTTCTTTTTAGATTCCACTGGTATCCCTCTGTGATCATTATCTGACAAATACAAATAATACTACAATACCATATCATATAGGTTTATATGTAGCTGAGAATTACATGTAGTTTGTTCATTCTGTAAGTTATGTTAAACCTAATGCGAATAATTAGTTCAATGGAAACTTTTATTATGAATATCAGAGAAAGTCAAACAGAATGAAAAGTCCAATTGATATCCAACTTGGTGATCGATAGACCGAATTCCGTAAGGATGTACTGTGTACCGACTAAATCATGGCACAACAGATCATTGTTGGGGCAGTTAGTTAAATGGGGCTCACTGATATACATCAATTTCCTGTGAGAAAGTATTTGATAGCGTGGAAAGAAGAATAGAAAAGGGCCTTCTTCGTCATTATGGTGTACCTTAGAAGATAGTTAATATCATGCTGAATTCTCCCGACAGACCACACTACAAAATCGTGTATGGAAGGCAGCTCACAAATTCATTTGAAGTGAAGATCAGTGTCAGATAAGGTTTCTTACTCTCTCCCTTCTCTCTCTATCTTTCTGTTGTTGATTGATTGGATTATGAAAACTGTAACATCTCAAGGCAAGCACAGATTACTGCGGACAATATAAATACAACTAAACGACCTGAACTTTAAAGATGACCTAGCTCTTCTATCCTATACACAACAACAAATGCAGGTGAAGATAGGTAGCTTAGTATCGACCTTTGCACTAGCAGGCCTCAATATGCATGAGAGAAAAAACAAAATTATTAGGTACAACACACTGAATACCAACTCATTTACACCTTACGGAGAGGCTTTGGAAGATGTGGAAACTTGTACACACCTCGGCAACATCAGTTATATATATTGGGGATATGGTGCAGACATGGAGACACGGATTGACAAAGGCAGTGACAGTATCTGTACAACTGAACCGGCTAGTCAGACAACATCAAAGTCAGATTTTCAATACATACGTCAAAATAGTTCTGTTGTATGGAGCTGAAACTTGAAGGAATTACGAAAAGAATTATTAAAAAGATACAAATATTTATAAATAGTTATCTGCGCAGGATACTCGGGATACGTTGGCCAGACACTATCGACAACAACCTACTGTAACAGAGACCAAACCAACTTGCTGCTAAAGAAGAAATTAGGAAAAGACGTTGGAGGTGGATATGACGCACATTGAGGAAATTATCATAACTGTATCTCAAAACAGGCATTGTCTTGGAGTTCACAAGGCTGAAGGGAAAGAGAAAAACCAAAAACATATTCGCTGGGGATCGGGGGCAGATATGAAAAAAATGAACAGCACTTGGAAAGAATAGCCCGGGACAGAATTAGTCAGAGAATACTTGTCAGCGGCCTGTGTTTCATGAGGGTCTATAGGAAAATGAATGAATGAAACTACAGTTAGTGCTCATGACAATCTACTTATAAGTGGCCATATAAATATCGTCTGATCTCATCACTGTCTAAGATATAATCCATCCAGGATTAAATACAGCCTTGATTAATGTATAACATCAATTAATTGGTGACAGATAAACACACGTAAAATAGAGTGAATGTGAAACTATAAAGATAATCTTTATATCTTAAGAAAAGTGATCTGACTTTATCTACGGCGGTAACAATATTCGCAAACAGTAACCTTAATGAGTACCATTGACGAAATCCAAACATCAAGACCGTTAGCTCTAAGCTTACAAGTTATCCCCCATGACTCGTATCACCTCCCCTCCCTCCCAAGTTGGATTGAAAAACACATGACAAGTGAGCCGACAACTAGATGGATAGATTATGATTCACTCATTCATTTATATACACTACAAAACTTGATCATACAGCGAACCAATATAAAACATAACATTTATAGAAAAAAGGGAACAATAACTATTCCCAACTGGGTTGGGGAGGAGGGTGGGGAGGGGCAAGGAACGAATACATAGTTACTAAGTTATAGTTCCTGAAAGTTGCTTATTCTGCTGAAATAGTTCAATATACTGAAAAACAGATAATGCAATATGTGAACATCCTAGTACACAATGACATAAGTAATAATTGTTATTGTTGTTGTTGTTGTGGCAACATTAATGAATTAGAATGAATACTAAGTTGAATCAATCATAATAAGAGTGTATTACATAACCGTGTTTTTGCCTATTATTGACCAATTAACATCTATTAGATATGATCAATCTCCATTATCTTGTGATTAGTTACCATGGCTTACTTATGTATAACTTGTATAGTTATGTGATGTAATCACTGGTTATGTAGTAATAATACCATAGGTCAGTTTATATTTGTATATGTACATCATAGAAGGATAAGTTTCGTGTAAAGTTGATTTGAAACAAGCAGTAGAATTTAGATTCTACATTCATGTTGATGTTTAACATTAAGTAATTGTAACTTCAAGTACCAATATTGTTATGTTTTACGACTTTTGACCAATGACTGCGTAAGTTTGATTCACTTTAAGCCTCGTCGCCAATTGTTATGTATTGTGAAATACACAATGCCCTTGATGATTACTAATCACTGTACGGACATGTCTGCCCTGCGACTACCAGTACCCCAAGCCAGAATAGAGAAAACAAAAATTGATGAGCCCAACAGATAGAATCGGAATCGGATCGGATAAGATCGTATTCCAATCATACCTTTATATATACACAAAATCAGACTACACAGTGAACCGATTAGAAACTAACATTAATACAGAACAAAGAAAATAGTGGTAGTGAATAGGGATGACTTGTAAACAACCAATTGATTGTAGTCCATAATAAGAGACACTATAAAAACAGTAAATATGCTAAATGCGAGGGTTGGGTAAGAGGAACATAACAATAATGGAAATGTAATGTTTACACTAACTCCGCCCGCAGCTCTTCTAGGGTTGTTGCAGGTCCCAAGCCCAGGTAAAGGAGGAGGGTTGGGCATAGGGCTAGCACCCCTATCCCGTAAAACACAAGTTTGCTAAAAAATCGCTAACCAGAACAAACAAACTTAAGTAATGTTTACACTACTCACGACCATAATTAGTGAATTAGTTCACTGAAACACAGTTCTGGAAGTTTTTCACTCTTCTTTAGTGCTTCAACATAAACGTAATGAACTATGTAGTCTGTATAGACAGTAATATGCATCTTAATGAGAACTGTTAAGGCTGTAATGTAGATACTGTAAAGAATAATCAACAGAAAAGGGCTAACAGAAGTTTACTTCATGAATATACAGACTGTAATGAATTGAGTAAACCTTTAATGTCACTTGTCTATTTGCATATTGTTGTCCACTTTACTGTAAATTGATTCCATACTGACATATTTTGCTTTCTCTCTTCGTATTTCTAACAAATTCTCTTCACTGTGAAATAATGCCACTTTACATAATACTCCACTATACATACTACTTATATGAAATATTGTAAGTAGTAACCAACACAATGTATTCAGTTGATGATTCTCATTAAATCAAATCCAATTTCATTTCATAAAATTCATTGATGTTTATGATTTCACTAACAGAATATGACTATTCTTTTATTTAAATTGAATTGGTTAATTTTATGGAGATTAGTACTTTCATTTGATTGATTATGTTACAGTTAGATGTTGGAAAGGTACCGTTGAAAACCAGGGAACACTGAACAGTGGTTTCCTTCTAGTGTGGAACTAATTAATTGGCATTAGGACTAACATTATTTACAGAATGAACTAACTAAATGTAATCCTTGCTACATGTAGGCCGTATGATATGGTATTGTAGTATTATTTGTATTTTCCGTATATTGATCACAAGGAAGAGACAAATCACTGTATTTTTCCAGTAGACAACAAAGCTCATCCATCACATTACATTACACCATCTCTAAACACAATCAATCAGTATCTCACTCACTCACTCACTCACTCACTCACTCACTCACTCACTCACTCACTCACTCACTCACTCACTCACTCACTCACTCACTCACTCACTCACTCACTATCACTCTCTCTCACCGTCTCGCTCTCGAACACTCATCAACACACTACTACACATTAACACCATTAAAGTTTACACTCATGTGCACTACAGATTCCGTTATAGCGGCATCAGATTGATGAGCACCTAACCCTCTTTACCACTGAGTTGACTTACAATTGGTAGAATTCCCTTGTTTTTATTGATAACTTCCCAATCTCCATTTGTAATATCTTTAATCTAATACTATTCATATATTACTAATAGATTACCATTTTTCTTTATTATATTACTTATCATCAATAGGGAAAGAAACATGTCAATGATGCCTGTGTATTGAACTATGAAAATTATTCTCAAAGACCATGTCATATACTTGTACTTGATTTGACTGGAACAAAAGACTTAAATAAAAAAGATTTAAGTAGATTGAATTGTTCAACAACAACAACAATAACATCTACAAATCAAATTCAATGCAAGTAAGTATACATTGATTGAATTATAGTAGTTAAAATCAGTAGTATAAATAAAAGAAAACAATATAAAACACAAGAAAAGATAACAAAATGCAATTGATAGACACAACAAGAAAGTCAACCATAAAAAAGTTGGTTGAAGATTAAAGATGAAGTAAAGTGTTGATAAAATAGAAATTGAAAACAAGAAGGTTAAAAAAAACAAAGTGGAAAATAAGGTGAGAAGGGGGGACAAAATGTGGGAAAAAAGAGGAGAGAAAAGCAGGAATGCACAAAAATAGAAAATAAAGACTTTAA